>CM031243.1:810710243-811310243 GCA_018340775.1 Taxus wallichiana var. yunnanensis | reverse complement strand
AGCATAGTTGGAAAAGGTTACATTCGAGTTAAGATGCGAGAATGGGAATACATGGCTATTGAAGGATGTCAGACATGTGCCTACATTAAGGAGAAATTTGATATCGGCAGGGCAGTTGGGAAGTGATGGTTGTACTGTGATATTTACAACAGACTCTTGGAAGGTTACCAAGGGTGCTCTTGTGGTGGCAAGAGGTAAAAAGTTGGAACCTTGTATTTAACCACCGATAATACTAATGATTGTAATCTTGTGGCTTCGGATGCGAGATACAACATTATGGCACTATAGGCTCGGTCATATGAGCCATAAGGGCATGAAAATCATAAAGAAGAATTTGCCTAGATATACAGAAACGGGTTTCGATTTACGTGAAAACCGCATATATGGGAAACATAAGCGAGTAAGGTTTTTCAAGGTTAGACCTACGAAGAAAGAGAGTAAGTTAGAGCTGGTACATTCGATGTGTGGGGTCGGCTCGGGTATCATCTCTTGGGGTTCAAGTTATTATGTTACTTTTATTGATGATGCAACAAGGAAAGTTTGGGTTTATTGTATTAGACACAAATTTGATGTATTTGACACTTTTGTTAAATGGAAAGCCTTGGTAGAGAATGAAACAGTCTTAAGCTAAAATGTCTCAAGTCGAGATAATGGAAGGGAATATCAGCAATGAATTTAATGATTCTTATTCTAAGAATGGAATCCGCAGGCAAAAGACGGTTCCAGGAACTCCGCAGCAGAATGGGGTATCAGAAAGGATGAACAGAACAATAATGGAACGTGTTAGGAGCATGAGATTACATGCAGGACTACCTCTTTCTTTTTGGGTAGAAGCGGTGAGCACAATTGTGTACTTGATAAACAAAGGACCCTCAAGTGCCTTGGATGGAGGCATACCTGAGGAGGCATGGTATGGTAAGAAAGTTGATTATTCATTTCTTAGAGTCTTTGGATGTGAGGTGTTTGTTCATATAGACAAGGATGATAGGACCAAACTAGAGGCTAAATCAGAAAAATGTACTTTCATTGGTTATGGCGGTGATGACTTTGGATTTAAATGTTGGAGTATTAAGGACAAGAAAATCATTCGGTCTAGGGATGTGGTCTTTAATGAGAAAGTCATGTATAAGCAACAGTTGCAGGAAAATAGGGAAGAATCCATGAAAGAATATGCAGTGGTAGAGGATCTTCCGGATGGGAAAGTGACCCATGAATCAGTTCAGGAACCTACTCAACAGGAACCCCAAACTCCTATAGTGAGGAGGTCTTCTAGGGTAAGAAAAGAACCTAAACGTTTTTCTCCTTCTCTTTATTATTTATTACTCACTGATAGTGGAGAGCCAGAGAGCTTTGATGAAGCAATGCAAGTAGATGCCAGTAAGAAGTGGGAGCAAGCCATGGATGAGGAGCATAAGTCTCTCATGGAGAACCAAACTTGGGATTTGGTGAACCTACCGGAAGGCAAAAGAGCATTGCAGAACAAGTGGGTGTACAGAGTTAAAGACGAAGGAGGAAAGAAAAGATATAAGGCCCGGTTGGTGGTCAAGGGGTTTGCACAGAAACAAGGTATAGATTTTGATGAGATATTTTCTCCTGTAGTAAAAATGACTTCTATTAGAAGCTGTTCTTGAATAGGGGCAGCAGAAGACTTGCACTTAGAACAGTTAGATGTAAAGACTGCATTTCTCCATGGTGATTTGGAGGAGGAACTATATATGCAACAACCAGAGGGCTATGAGGTCAAAGGTAAAGAGGAGATGGTGTGTAAACTGAAGAAGAGCTTGTATGGCTTGAAACAAGCTCCACGTCAATGGTATAAAAAGTTTGATAGCTTCATGATGGAGCAAGGTTATATTAGATGTCATTCTGACCATTGCGTGTATACAAAGAAATTTGAGGATGGAAGTTATATTATCCCGTGTTTGTATGTTGATGACATGTTGGTTGCAGGTAAAAACATGCAGGAAATAAAAGTACTCAAGAAACAACTAAGTGAATCCTTTGATATGAAGGATTTGGGGGCAGCCAGACAAATCCTTGGTATGAGGATAACTCGGGATAGGAAGGAATGGAAGTTGACTTTATCTCAGGAAGAGTACATTAAGAAGGTATTTGACAGGTTTAACATGCAGGATGCTAAACCGGTTGGGACTCCTTTGGCGAGCCATTTCAAGTTATCAAAGGAGCAATGTCCCATGACAGAGCGGGGAAAGAAACCAGATGTCCAAAGTACCTTACTCACCAAGGTTGGCGTTTGATGTATGCTTTATGGTGTGCACTAGGCCCGATATTGCCCATGCAAAGTGGGAGCCGTGAGTAGATTTATGAGTTATCCGGAGTAAAGAGCATTGGCAAGCGGTGATAAAGTGGATCCTTCGGTATTTGAGAGGGACCATGGGGACAATTTTGTGCTATAATAGATCGACACCACTTTACGTGGTTATGTAGATTCAGACATGGTGGAGATGTAGGCAGTAGGAGGAGCACGACAGTTATATTTACACTATAGGTGGGACAAAAGTGAGTGGATTTCACGACTACGAAGCTAGTGGCTTTGTCGACCACGAGGCGAGTATGTTGCTTGCCACAGAGGCAAGCAAAGAGATGATTTGGTTACAACAATTACTTGAGAGTTGGGGCATATAAGCAGGAGGAATGTAAGTGCATAGTGATAGTCGAGTTATACACCTAGCTAAGAACTCGCTTTCCACCCGTGACGAAACATATACAATTGAGATATCACTTCATCGGGACAGCTTTGGAGGAAGATAAGTTGAAGTTAGAGAAGATTCATACCAATCGAATCCATGGAGACATGATGACCAAGGTGGTCACTGAGGATAAATAGTGATAGTCGAGTGCTATACACCTAGCTAAGAACTCGCTTTCCACTCCGGGACGAAACATATACAATTGAGATATCACTTCATCGGGGCGGCTTTGGAGGAAGATAAGTTGAAGTTGGAGAAGATTCATACCAATCGAATCCAGCAGACATGATGACCAAGGTGGTCACTGAGGATAAACTAAAGCTATGTTCAGCTTTGGTTGGCCTTCGCAGATGACAGTGAAGGGTTGAGAAGCTTGCTCAGAATGGAAATCAGTCTCCAAGTGGGAGATTGTTATGTTTGTGGAGCCTATTTTCATGTTTGAGTGTGGTACACCTTCTATGTGTTACACTCGGGTATTTTTACGGCGGTCCGCTCGCCGCTGAGTGGGTCGAGGGGTTCGGGGCGAAGCCCCCGAAGCAAATTTTCATGGGTGGTTTATTAACCCATGGGTAATGGGTAACCGTTATGGGCTGTTTTTGGGCCCATGGTTTTTCGGTCTTTTGCCCATTGTTTTGATACCCACGGTTTTTTTCCCTTGGTTTTGATACCCACGGTTTTGTATCAAACTGCTTAAGCAGTTGTCTATTTATATGGTCTTATGCATATGATAGATGAACAAGCAAATGTATTGCAGATGTGTTTTGAATTCGGCTGTGAATTCTGTAGAGTTTGTTGAGCATAGCTCCAAACGGATCAGGTATTGTATTGAGAGAAGCGGTGGCTTGTAATAAAATCGAGCAAGTGATTCTTGATGGACGTAGCCCAAATTGGGTGAACCACGTTAAATCTTGTCTCTTTGTGTTGTGTTATTTTATTCTCGCAATTTTATTTGAGATCTGTAATAATTTCTGCATATTAGTTTCTCTTTGTTGCGATTACGTGAGGGAATATTCTCGCATATTTTATCTCTTATTTCCTAACACTTCTTTACTCTTTGTTCAATTTAAGTTGTCCTTCCATCAATCTGCTCTAAATGTGAACTGCCATTAAAGACAATAGTTTTAATGACGATGACTTTACTACTTTCAGACACGGTATAATTTATAGGCTTACGAAACATCATTGTAACCAATAAAGATGCAATTCTCACCCCTACCTTATAATTTGTGCCCTTTTCTTGGGGATTATAAGCATAGGTTGAGAAACCAAAAAAATTAAGCATTTCCAAGTAATTCTCTTCAAAATCACACATTCTCGGTGTTATATTTGACGCTGTGACCCTGTGTTTGTAGAACAACCATTTAGCAAGCAGAGTGTTGTATTAACAACTTCCACCCAAAATCCATTTGCCAGATTCCTAGCTTTCAACAAGTTCCTCGTCATCCTCATAATGGCCATAATCTTCCTCTCTCCTACATTTTTGTTATGGAAAATAAATAGTAAGTTGTCATTAAACATATGCCTTGCAATGATTGGAAAGAATCCTTAAACATGTAAACCCCTGTTATTTTTTTTTGAAGGACCGTGATTTTTAACCATTGCATGTGCATTAAAAATTTTCAAAACATATGAACCCATCTTTTTCTGAAAACATTGTCAGTAAAGGTAATGGGGCATATCAAACCACCAAATAATTGACTCAATTGGTTAAGGCCACACAAATCAATATGTTTTCCATTCTAATAATTGGCAGTATTTTTGAATCTTCAAAATTTTCCCCATGCTACTTTCCTAGAAATACACGCTTCACAGAATCCCTGTTCTTCATATACTATGGGAAAACAATGCACCATTTCAGTTTATCCAAAAGAACAAGATAAAAATTATTCAGATGCCAATACCTCTGATTGCACAGATAGTTTTCAGAAATAACATTCACCACCATTTCCTTCTATCTGCTACTAATGTATTGAATATGGAAGCAATTCCCCTCAATTTGCTGTCAGATTCGCCACCCAACAACCCAACATATATTCCTCTGTATCCAATAGGCATCTGGATTCAATACTACCCAAATATATATCCAAGCAATATTTGTATCTGCAGACAGCCTGAGTAATGTGGGAAGAGATCTCAAACACAAGTGGTATAAAATTCAATCCTTATCCCGTAATAATTTAAGAATTCAAGAAAATTAAAAGGATAAACAAATTCTCATCCACTGCACATGGGGCTCCAACAAACAAGATGGTGAACCCTAAAGTTAAGTGGAATTCTCTGGACTGGAAAAGTATAGCTTAACTTTGATAGGGAAGCAAAAGGTAACCTGGGACCTGCAGGGGGCAATAATATAAAATATGGTAAAGGAAGAGTGGAACTTAATTATAGTTCAGATGTTGGGAAGACGTCTTATCATCTGGCTAAGGTTAAAGCACTAAAGGTAGTTAAATTTTGAAGTGGAGGTCAATTCAAAACTAACAGTAGAGGCTATATCTAAAAATATCACCCTAAATTGGAAGGCTGAGTGTCGTTATTCAGAGCTTGTTATAACTCACAAGCTCTCTCAAGTTACATATATTTCCATCATGTCAGAAGAGATGGTCACATAGCAGATACATACTTCGCTAACGATTGTGCTGACATGTCCTTAAAGTTAGGGGTGAAGCTTTTAAGTGGTGAAAGTGACCCCAACCAACGGAAAATTATTTTGCATTATTAATATTGACCCTAAATTTGATGGAAGATTTATTTATATAAGAATACAAAGTTATTGAGACAGGTGTGTTAAATTCGGTGAATAACAATTACCCCATGACACCACCCTTAAGACAAGCTGGTGTGGATATAATACAAATTGCAAATGCTGAATGTCATGATATTCAGGTAAAGGATTACATTTTCTCACGTATTTTTAAGACTGAAACTAAATAGGGCATTGCTGTAGACCGAGATTGGAATTTAATTTGGGGTTCGAAAGCAAAACACTGAAAGCAGTTCACAGGGTTGTAGTGACAGGAAGGATTTGATCCCAGTCACTGACCCTGAAGCTGTTCAACTGTCCACCTTGTCACTCCAAGTTTGTGGTATTATCTCTACTCTCAGTCCTTGCTCATTCCTTTTGTTGTTAAGGTCTGTTCTGCAGGAAAATCTTGCTTGTTGTTCTGCCCCTTTGGAACTGTTTGGTCTGTTGAGCCAGCTGCTTCAGAAAAATGGTAGGAGGTTAAAAACGACTCCAAGAAAGAATTTTAATAATGCATGATGAACTTGATTTTCTGCCAGAATTGCAGTACATCAGAACAAAGCAAACTATTGTGCAGGTTAAAACAGGGGATTAAAGGAAAACCCCTTCCATCAACTTTCCCAATCATGAAAAAGCATCTTGAAATCAAGCTCTGGAAGACTTCATGAGGGGGTGGGTAAATCTGTCAATGAGAGAGGGACAGGAGCAGGAATCAGGCCCTTATGCATAGTGCTGACTCCTGAGACCCTAGAAAAGGAATTCAGAGAAATGCTTAAAAAAATAAGTACTGATCCTGCTATAGATAAGTGGGTTTCAAATTCCATCTGGATTAAAATTCAGCTTGATAGTAAAGGACCTTTACTATCAATCAACCTTGAATGGACAGCCAAGTTAATAGCTTGATAGTAAACGACCTTTACTAAAGGTAATAGCTTGGCTGTCCATTCAAGGTTAATTTATTTCCAGACTCGGGTACTAGTTCACGTAGAAAAGTTCATACTTTTGTAAAAACATTTGCTGTGGAAGCTCTTGACTTTGGGTGTTGATCTTCTTAATAGATTAATAGAATTTCTGAGGATTAAAAAGAAGAAATAGTTGCCTACTTTAACACCCTGATGTATTTCCTGGAAGATACACAGCAATGTCTAGTGGATATGGGCAAGATAATAAGACTATCAACTTTCCACTCTGGGTTGAAACTTCCCAGAACTGAAGCATTTGGAGGTACAGGATGTGGAGGAATAAATGCCTTAATGGATGTAGACTGCAGCTTGCTACTATTTTCGATTTGTTTGCAGTTTGTCCTTCTACATTTGCCAATGGGATTTAGGTTATGTTATGATTGTTAAAATATAGCACTTTATATAGCATGTAAGACAGTTATGTAGTTGTTCGGTTGGTAACTGTTCAACCAATCTGTAACCACCTCTTCACATATAAATAAACCTCTGCCTGTGTCATTTGAACAGTGCAGTTTGCTCTCTCTCTCTAATTCTTTCTTCTCTTTGCATATGCTAACATTGGTATCAGAGCGTCCAAGGTTGCAGTTCGAGGAAGCCTTCAAGAGGCACGAACAGAAAATTCGAGGAAGCCCTAAAAGGCACGAATTTGGCAAAACGTGAAGGTATTTGAGAAAAATACCAGACGCAAGGGAAAACTGAGGGCACAGAAATCATGCAAGTCTTTTACAGTTGAGAGGGGCAGAAAGAATAAAAATCCAGCGGAAAGAGAGGTGAAGCAAATACCAGTCGTTTTTCTTATGAAAAATCGTGGCTCGAAGGTGTAAAGTCGTGGCTGCTAAAAAGAACGAGGATCAGTTGCAGTTTGACGCAGGGGGCAGAATAATATCCCTGTGAACGGCGGCAAAGTCGTGAAGGTAAAAACAAGGGCAAAACAAGTTCACCATATGCTGGTTCGTTGGAGCAAAGTCGTGTGAAGAAAGGAGTTTAATATTCTCGAAGGATTCAAGGGCATCATTTGGTTTATATTCTTCCTTCTGAAAAGTCGATGAAATTTTTCCCACAAAGGTACCTTGCTTTTGAATAATCAAATTTGGAGGAATAAGTAATAATATTTTAATACAAGCAAATATAGTTGGGTGATTTGCATAATTTAATATTACTTGTTGGAATAAGTAATACTTGGTGGGATAATATATTATTTTATTGGTGTGGCAAACTATTATTTTATTATTTCCATTATTTTGGAATAATAAAATGGCAAATATTTCACCCTTGGACTTTACAAAAACACTTTATTTGAGGTCTTTTCATTCTCAAATTACTTGTTCAACTAATGTTATTGCAACAAGAGGCCAACCGAAACATCTGATCTATTATCATAACTTGCTGTACTTTTAAGTCCCATTGACCTGCTTTGGGCATTCGTGAAACTGAACATTACTTTTAAGTCACATTGATCTACTTTGGACATTCGTGAAACTGGACATTAATATAGTTTTTTCTTTATTAATATCTTTCTTAGTTTTATATTATATGCAAAGTGGCTACCATTACAGACTCTATTTCTATGATCATACATTTCTCGGAATAAAACTTTTTCTGGTTTGCCTTTGATCCCATGAATCAAACCCCATAGCTGCTAGAATGTGAGGATGGCCTTTATTTGTGATTTCCATAATTTATACCATTTAAGTTGTGTTTAAGTTTTTAACTGATAACATTATGTTTTGTAACATAACCAGTTTTTCTCTCTCAAAAACTAGACCCCTCATTTAAAACAAAACCCCTCCTATTAACCCAGTTGGTTCAAAACTGCCTTGGGAGGAAAATTCAAGTTTCCTAAGCTATACTTCACCGTAATGGTCTAGTCCGATGGCACATGACCAAAAATAGCCCATTCATCTAAAATACTTTAGAAAGTCCCCATTTGGCCTTCAAACACCTCAATGTAGCCTTAAATAATTACATTTCACAACCTTTTAAACTCAAAATCGCCGTACATTTGAAATACTTGATATAACAGTTTTTCGCATTGAACAATCAAGAACAACCTCCTGCACTTCTTACAAAACTTCTTGTACACTTAAATATCCTTAGCACCTTCATAAAACCACTCAGTCACTAAAATCAACCTTAGCTCTTTTAAGGAGTCTAACACCTTCAAAATAACTTAGCAACCTCTTTATACATGATTTCTGTTAGAAAAATAATAATGGTTAAAACTTAAACTCAATTGAACTTAAATCTGTATTGAATATAAAATATAGAATTTCAATTGTACTTTTTTTCCTCAGTAGCTGATATCTGGTACATTTCGGGCAGGGTACGGGACTCCGGCACACAAGTACAGCAATTTTTTGGGGTGCCGGGTACTGCACTAAAGAATGAACGTAAAAAATATATATAAATATTAAAAATATAGCCAAATAAGTAAAATTAAACATATACATGCATAGAGTACACAAAATAAGCATAGATACCTAAAACTCCGGGACGGCAGGACGGGGTTTCGGTCGGCAAAAAAATTCTAAATTTTGGGGACAATGGGAGGACGGCAGGGGGCACGGCTAATTAAAGAATATATAAATATTTAAAATATAAAGATATAGTGACTAAATTATATAAATAAGCTGAAATAAAACCATTTGAGATTTAAATAAGGTGAAACTTGAACTCATATGACATAAACATCAAATACATTCCTTAATACCATAATAGCAATATGTTAATGTCATAAATTGAAAATTCATAATACATATTTGAATTTTGAATTTGAGACAAGTTGAAATTTCAAATATATTATAAAATATAAAAGTAAAACCATTCTAAATTACGATTGATCAAGTGACAATAGCTGATATTCATATCATTAATCTCATAGCCAAATACACCAACAATTGTCTATTGTCAATATTACAAAAAAAGAGGACAACTACAAGTATCACCTAAAAATCAAAATCAACATCTGAAGCAATATCCATGAACTCCTCGTTGGAACTAGCATCCTCGTCCTCAAAGGTAAGCCCAATCAATCCCCGTTGCACAGTATTGTCCTCTTCAACCTGCCTCGGCTCCTCGGGATCTACATCCCACCGTAATGTTGGGGTCTGTTTGTACTCAGGTGTCTTGCGATCCATAAGACGCAAAGCACTGTGTACAACTACAAGCTTCTCCGCTCTTGCAAAGGTAAGCCTATTCCTCTTAACAAAGTGTATCCAACCATATGTAGACCAGTTCCTCTCAAAGGCAGAGGAGCTAGAAACCTGGGAAAGGAGGTGAATGGCAAGTGGTCGCAAAGCAGTCCTGGAAGCCCATACACCGCCACCAACTCATTGGCTTCTCTTGTGCTATTGTTACCATGTTTACCTTTGCGTTGATGTTTTGTACCCATCAAGTTTAGTGAAGTCGAGCCACTCCAATCTTATCTCGTGAAGCCTCCTATGGTGTACATTTTTTAAAGGCCTTCATAAGGCCCTTCTTCACCTCATCATCATACAATGGGATAACTCTACCCGGCCCCTCCACATACAATTTGAGATTCAGCGCATAAGCGGCCCATATGAAGAGGAGTGTTCAACTTCTCCCATCTCTGTTGAATAATGGGTTGTATATGTTCATTATAAATGCATTTTTAGGGGTTGTTTTTAGCATTTGCATCTACATTCACAATATAATCACGCATATAGTTTGTAGGATTTATAAAAATGCATATTGGTTATATTTTTTTAAATTAATTCATTACATAATCAATCAATCATATAGTTATGGTTGTTTTTAATTCATTGCAGCAATCATCACCATGAGTTCTTCTTTTGAGTATGAGTATGAATCAGAGCAGGAGAGGGTTAAACAAGAAGTTGAGATAGGTGGTCATGGAAGAGTTGGTGATGTTACAATGGGGGGGAGTGGAGAAGGGACACAAAATGTAGTGGCAGCGGCAACTAGTAGTGCTACCAATTGCCCCTCTCAAATGTTGTCCAAATTTGCCATTGGACAATTTGATAAGAAGCCAATGCAACAATTTGCCCAAATAATTGATAACCCCAAGTTTGGCGGGGGTACAAAGTATGGAAGTGCAACATATGTGCACTGACTTGGCATGGCAATATCACTAGGACCAATGCACACTTGTTGCACCTTACAGGAAGGGGGTTGGCACTTGTAAGGGCCTTTCACTAGAGCAGAGAGCTGAGATGGTGAGAATCTTCAATGGAAATACCACGGACAATGTGCCAGAAGTTTGTGGTTCTACGGCTAACACTCCAATGACTCCATTGAGTGCTCATAGGACTAGCAAACATAGTAATACTCTGGCTCGTTCTAGTTTTGGAGTGTCAAAATGGAAAGCAGAGGGAAGAGAAAGGCCGTGGGGGCAGCCCCAAATTCAGTTGTTGACATGTTTGATTCAACGGCAAAGAAAGAGGCAGATGATGCTATTGGGAAATTTTTCTATGCTACTGGGATTCCATTCAATGTCGCTCGCTCTCCTTATTATAAGGAGACTATGGCTAAGGTTGCAAAAGCAGGTACAAGTTATGTGCCTCCTGGAGACACAAAACTGAGGACAACAATCTTGGATAGAAATTATTCCAAGGTTAATCTGTTGATGGAGGAGATGAAGGCGACATGGGTGTCACATGGATGTAGCATTATCATGGATGGGTGGATAGATATTAGACACAGTCCTCTCATCAATATCCATCTCTTGGAAAGATGGACCGTACTTCTTGAGAGTAATTGATTGTTCTAGGAAGCAGAAAGATGTTGAGTTCAGGTATCATATTTTGAAGAATGTCATTGAGAAGGTTGGACCTTCAAACGTTGTACAAGTTGTCACAGATGCAACTTATGTGTGAAGAAGCAAAGCACGCTAGTGGAGCGGGAATATAGGTATATATATTGGACTCCATGTTGTGTGCATGCCATGAACAATGCACCGAAAGACATAGAGAAGATTCAGTGGGTCAACCAAATAGTGATTGAGGCCAAAGGCATGCAAAACTTCATATGTAATCACCACACATCATTGGCACTTTTTGAAATTTTTCAAAGGAATTTTGAAACCATTGACACACCGCTTTGCATCCTATTTTATTTTGTTGGAGAGGATGTCTTTGTTGCAGGAGCCCTTGCAAATTATGATTATGACACAAGATTGGATTAGGTAGCGAGAGTCCAAGACAAATCAAGGGAAAAGAGTGAAGGACGTGGTGTTCGGGAAACATTTTGGGTTGATATGAAATACATCCTATCAATCATAGCTCCAGTTTTTAGTGTCATCAAATATGGGGATTCTAACAGCCCCAATCTTGGTGAGATCTACGAGTGCATTGACAACATGCTTGGACAAATAAAGGCAGCTATTCGAGTGAGGGACCCCACTTTGGAGTTCTATAATGAACATATACAGCCCATTATTCAACAGAGATGGGAGAAGTTGAACACCCCTCTTCATATGGCTACGTATGCACTGAATCCCAAATGGTATGTGGAGAGGCCAGGCAGAGTTATCCCATTGGATGATGATGAGGTGAAGAAGGGCCTTATGAAGGCCTTTAAAAAAATGTACAGTCCACAAGAGGCTTCACAGATCAGATTGGAGTGGCTCGACTTCACTGAACTTGATGGGTACAAAACATCAGAAAGGCAAACAGGGTAACAATAGCACAAGAGAAGCCAATGAGTTGGTGGCGACTATATGGGCTTCCAGGACTGCTGCGACCACTTGTCATTGCCTCCTTTCCTAGGTTTCTAGCTCCTCTGCCTCTGAGAGGAACTGGTCTACTTATGGTTGGATACACTCTATTAAGAGGAATAGGCTTACCTCTGCGAGAGCGGAGAAGCTTGTAGTTGTACACAATGTTTTGCGTCTTATGGGTCACAAGACACCTGAGTACAAAAGACCTCAAGCATTACGGTGGGATGTAGATTCTAAGGAGCCGAGGCAGGTTGAAGAGGACAATATTGTGCAACGGGATTGATTGGGCTTACCTTTGAGGACGAGGATGCTAGTTCCAGCGAGGAGTTCATGGATATTGCTTCAGATGTTGATTCTGATTTTTAGGTTGATACTTGTAGTTGTCCTCTTTTTTGTAATATTGACAATAGACAATTGTTGGTGTATTTGGCTATGAGATTAATGATATGAATATCACTATTGTCACTTGATCAATCGTAATTTAGAATGGTTTTACTTTAATATTTTATAATATATTTGAAATTTCAGCTCGTCTCAAATTCAAAATTCAAATATGTATTATGAATTTATGACATTAACATATTGCTATTATGGTATTAAGGAATGTATTTGATGTTTATGAGTTCAAGTTTCACCTTATTTAAATCTCAAATGGTTTTATTTCAGCTTATTTATATAATTTAGTCACTATATCTTTATATTTTAAATATTTATATATTTTTTAATTAGTCGTCCCCTCGCCGTCCCCCACCGTCCCCAAAATTTAGAATTTTTTTGCCTTACCGGAGTCTTAAGTAACTATGGCAAAAATGGAATTTTTTTATTTAGAGGTGCAAGTACAATAGCTCCAAAACCAGAGCAAAACAGCTGCAAGTGTCTAATGAATTTTTACCATGCAAAAATCCTTCTTTATCCAAGTCGACTGCTGCTGCTAATAATAGGCTGCTGTCTATTTTAATTTTATTTAATTCCCTCTCGTGCTGCTGCACCAAACTCTGTAGACTGTTGTTTCTTCCTTTTTTATTTATTATCTTTCCCCTGCATGCTGTTGGCACCAAACTCTCTAGACTGTTGCATGCATTGGGCTGTTTTTAACTCACCTTTATCACCCTTGGCGCAATAACCAGAACAGCAGTTTGCTAAATTTAGTAAAAGCATGCTAATGCACTTCTCTTTTGGCGGCAAGGGTTAAATTTAGAACTCTCTAAGTTTAATAAAAGCACTCTCTTTTGGCACCATGTCTTTTGGAGCAGCACTTGCTAAATTTAGCAAAAGGAAGCTATTTTTATCCCTTCACCTTTGGCGTATGGAACTGATATCTTTAGCCAAGTTGCTAAAAATAATAAAAGTATGCTAATTTTGATAAAAGCACTCTCTTTTGGCGCCATGTCTTTTGGAGCAGCACTTGCTAAATTTAGCAAAAGCAAGCTATCTTTATCCCTTCACCTTTGGCACATGGAGCTGATATCTTTAGCCAAGTGCTATTTTTAGCGCCAACTACTTTTAGCAAATGCTATTTTTAGCCACGCTTCCACTTCAATTGCTATTTTTAGCAAACTTCTATTTTTAAGCCAAACACTATTTTTAGCCATGCTATTTTTAGGCGAGCTAAAAATAGCCAATCTTCCAAAAATAGCCAATCCTTTGCGTGAAAAATATGGTAACAATTCCTTCCATTGGCTTCACATAACACCACCCTAAATTCTAACCCAAGCAGTATGCATCATTAGCTTATTAATTTTTGTGGGATTTTTATTTGCGTGTGTTTGATCATTTTACCCAACTGACCTCCATGAGTAGTCATTTGCCCTAATGACATTTTTCCTCATGTACCGTTGGTAATAATCACAAGGCAAGAGGACACACTTAGCACAAAAGCACTATAAACATTTGATAATAGGGGTAGGAATGGTTAAAATAATTCACCCCTTTGGGCTTCTCACCCTCTAGCCTCTTTCCCCATAAGAAAAGTTTTCGGAGCATGTACTGCCTTATAGATCACCCTTGTCTCACAATTATTTATCAATGTAGGATTAACCCAATCACAACACAATCATGTATTTTGTTAAGTTGAGCTGGCGTCTCCCAAGAGCAATTTTAATGAGATCTTTTATTTTTTTGGAATTTTTATTTGTGTTTAGACATTACCCAAATGACCTCCATAAGTGGTCATTAATATAACGGCATTTTTCCTCATTACGCAAGGGGACCCACTTAGCACACAAGCACCATAAGCATTTGTTAGTAGGGGGAATGGTGAATGTAATTCACCACTTTGGGCTTCTCAACCTCTAGTCTCTTTCCTCATTGGCAAAGCTTTTGGAGCATGTAATGCCTTATATATCGCCCTTGTCTCTCAATTATTTACCAATGTGGGATTAACCCAACAATACATATTAAGTTGAGTTGGCAGCTCCCACAAGCAATTTTAATTAGATTATTAGTTTTTGTGGCATTTTTACTTGTCTTTTTATCCATTACCTAGATGACCTCCAATGGTCATTACCCTAATGACATTTTTCTTGATGTATTTTTGGTAATAGTCACAAGGCAAGCGGATCCACTTAACAAACAAGCCCCTTAAACATTTCTTAGTAGGGAGGAGGAATGGTGAATGTCATTCAACACTTTGGCCTAATTTAGGGTCGGGAAACCAGAAAACACTTAAACCACCCTATCAATAATCCAAGAGTGAATGCTCTCATCTGGAATAATAGTGGAGAGGCCTTGAGATGATTTAGAGCATATGGAGCTTCTAGATTGCCAAAGTCCCGTGTCATCCAAACCAGCAGGTCTTTAAATCCTTTCAATAGAGACAAGAGTGTCATCATTGTCCACATGGAAATAGCTCCTTAGTCGTCTTTCAGTGACAGCACCAATGAATGAAGCTTCACCTCCAGAAGGAGTTTACCTATTGACTGCCAGGGCCACTTCCACCTCTACCTCTAAAAGGCACAGACACAGAGTGGGCGAGAGAAGCATACAGAGAGAGCAGGGGACTAAGAAAATATAGGGGTCTTAGCAAAGAGCCCAAACACATAGAAAATAGGAGCTGCTGAAAAGAATAGATGGCATAGACGCAGAGAATAATTAGACAGCATGGGCACTTACGGGATATTACATCCTCTAAGCATGATTCAAAATTGTAGATAAGCCCACGCATTCATCACATGGGTTGCTTTCCAATAGGCTAATGGGCTGTTTGTAAACCCACAAACCCATTCTTGAAACACTGTTCTAGAGAATAGTTAACATAGAATGTTCACTATTCTGTGTTGCTTATATTTGACGTTTCAAATTAAAGTACAAGGGTTGCAAAGCAACTGAACACAAATACAGGCTAATTCAACCCTAAATTTACTGCTGATTCTAGTAATTATTTACTATTTAGCTTTCATTTCAGCATCATACATAGACAATGACCTGTTGGCACAGTCATTTATTCATTGTTACAATTATCCTCATCCTCTAAAGATTTGCTTTGATTTTCAATTTACTACTGCTGTAAATGATAGATGCATAATGGAAATGAAAAAGTAGGAGGTATCTCGGAATAGCATATTTAAGAGATGGAATATTTCTGAGTCAAAATGGTTGATGAATCTTATTTTGAAGGCAAATACACTGGATAATTTCAACAAATTGCTAAAATTTGATGTTGTCTTTGGAAACAGTTGAGTTTTTAGTTAAAAAAATGTCTGTTTCAGAATATTTATCTTGTAAAATTGGCACGGGAACATCAATTTGATAAAATATTTACCCTATGCCTTCAACATTTTGGAATGCTTTCACATGAACTCCGAAAGAATGTCTTAAAAATTGTTGCCTTCCTTTGGATTGGCATTTCCTGCTCACAATGGCTTATCATCTCCGCCTGCTGACAGGGTGGCCCCTAGCATTGGCCAGATTATAACTCTCTTCTGAAGCTATTCATTCCTCGAGATCTTTAAGTCCGTTGTATCTTACTCTTTGTAAACCTCAAATTTGGAAGCTAGGTATAGTTCAAATGACATAACCTAAATTTGGGTTATTGCACTTTATGATTTGATAGACACCACCCATCAGGTCAATTCAGTAGCCAATGGCATCAGATGATTCACATTATAATTTTTCAACCAACTAGACAATAATGTTTTCTAGCAAACTTTGATGGATATATGTTGAAAACAGGTAGGGAAGCAATTCACAATTTTCATTACCATCCTTGTTCGATGGATCGGTGAGCTCTTTAAAGGACTGCTTTCCAAGCCTGTATTTCTGCAAAGTCAAAACAAAAGAAAAAGTCACGATATTATTAACGTGTGTTGGATAAAGAAGGTAATCAAGTGCATTAAAGGGGGAAAAGTCTTTACAGATTTGAATACCATGTTAACTATAGTTAAAGAACCAAATACGATTTTGATGTGTAACTATTTAACTTTTAAAAACTCAAACTCTGTTGGGGAAAAGGAATATACATTTTATGTTTAAATGAGCAACCTTGACATTGTAATACTTAGCTGAACAGGTTTTTCTTGTTCCTATCATTGAACCATGTAAATTAAACAAATGTACATCAAAAAGACAGGTAACAACCTTGCTCGAGCTCATTGCAAAGAAGTTAAGAACTTATCAAATGGCATATACCTGGAGATGACTTTTCAGGTGGTATAGGGTGAGGCCTTTCACACCCATGGCTCTCATGATGGTCTTTGGTGTAGCTTCTGCAAATTCATGCCAACTGTAAGAGAGCATGAAAAATACATCTCTGTTGCTAGAAAAAAACTTACACTGACAAAAGGCTTGTTTGTAAATAATCCAATCAAACTAGAACACGAAACTGAAATGTTTAAAAGCGCCCACAATGAGATAACATACAACAATCATAACAGCGAAACTGAAACACATAATTATAGAGACTTTAAATTGCAATATTATTTTTTATGGAAAATGTTCTTCAGTTCTGAACAAAATTAAATAATTATTACATACAGCTGCTTTGAGCTAGTAATGTTTTCTGCATATGCCCAAAAACCATAATTATATTAGATTCAACTATGCAATTCAAGTAAAATCATCACCCACAATGATACATTTGGTGTTTGAAGAAAAGAGTTACATATGCATTCACTAAAACATTGAAGAAATGTCAATTGGGAAAAAATTCAATCATATGAAATAATTGAAAAACAAATTTCACTTTCTTTTAGAACATATGAATTCTACACACAATCAACTAAGTGAAACTTACAAACCTTGCCAATGTTAGTAAACTAACCACCATGCCTTGATCTGAATGTAAACTCAAAAAATCATTTTTATATGAGATATTCCTGGATGTTTTATAATAACAAATAAAACACCGGCTGTAATTTTGGATAAAGTTTCATGGCATCAATTATGTCACTAACTATTATTCTGGCAAAGCCACAAAAATCTTGAGACGTGAATGATGTATGAAAAAACTTTCAACTTCCTGTCATAAAAATGAGATACCGAACACAAATTGAACAGAGTCATTCTCAAACATGTAAATTTGAAATTTCCATGAGCGAACCACTTACCAATGACAAATGTTCATTGTCTAAATTATGTGTTGTTTTCCTTCAAAATTATTCCCGGTGTCCTGTGTGAAGACTGCAAAATGGGATTTTGGTAAAATACTCATAGAAACACTTATTTTAAGTCATATGAATATTTTAGAAAAAAAAATTAGTAGGAAGATCATTTTTCGAGGCCCTCCTGGATAACCTGCATGGAAGTTTATTGTCCAGAATACTTTTAAGTATGATTTCAAGAAGAGCCTTGAAAACTGTTTTCCTGCTGAAATCTTTGTTCTAAATTTCTGAAAAAATCGCATGATTTAAAAATTAAAATAAGTGTTTTCAAGATCATTTTAGAAAACTTCTATCATCTATGCAGGTTCTCCAGAAGAGCTTTGGCAAAGGCATGAATTTTGCAATCTGAAAACTTTTAAGTCTTTGACTTATGAAATCTACACTAGATATGTTGTGAATCCAGCAGAAACTGTGGCATGGTACTTACCAAAATAAGTAAACATTGTAGTGCAGATGTTTATCCTATTTCAGGAGATTACTAAGGTAGATGACCAGTTGCAAGAAATAGTTAAATGACAGGCACGCATATTTACAGGTTAACACCTGGAGTTAAATAGCAGGTGTATTTTCATCATAGAACAGGTGTTCTATGCTCCAGCATGTAAGAAACTACAGCATTCATTGGGTGAAATAAACTCTTTATTTGTCAATGTAAGAATCATATTAACATCCAACTCCACGATACATTTGCATTGAGAATAGGCATCCAGCAGAAGGTACTGCACCACTAGCACGGCCAAAAGTTCTAATGAAAGCATCTCATGAAGGCCCTGCCTCGGTCTTTTGGCGTGTTCTCTTTAATCAATGCTTGATAATAATCGAGGCTACGAGAAAACGGATTTTATTTGCTACATCTATACCACTCATGTTATTTTCTTTAATTCATATTATTTTTTTGCATCCTTCACATAATCATTCTGAATGAGAAAATTCGCCAGCTACAACTTAGGGCGAGCTTTAAAAGGTAAAGAGTATAAACCAAACAAGGCATATGTTATGAACTCACTGTCAGGACCACCCAATTGAGTAACGGCATCAACAAATCACTCATGAAGCTCTGCAGTCCACCGGAGCCGTGGCTTGGGATCTGTGGTCAAAACTAGGCAGGCATCTACAGGAAGACTTGTTCCTTCAAGAGATCCCCCTGGGAGTCCTCGAAAGATTGGGGTTTCTCGTGGGAAGAAATGCTTGAATTGCTTACCTGATACATTTTCTGCAAAAGACCCAAAACCATAAGAGATAAAAGGAGGTCAAAAACTAGCACCCAGTACAACATTAGCACAGAAACCTGAAAAACCAGAAATCCTTTTATGTTTTTAGCAAAAAAACCTGAAAAACAAGGATTTTTATGCAGAGAAACCTGAATACAAATTTTTGCACACACACTGGAAGAACAAGATTTTATCTGCACAAAAACCTGAAAAACAAGATTTTTTCTTTACACAGAAACCTAAAAATTAAGATATCTTTTTCTACAAAGAAAAATGACAAACAAAAACTTATTTTAAATGATAAAAACAATGTATGCAATCTACTATAGGAGTTACTGGAGATCATGTACTGGCATATTGGCTTACCTGATGAAGTGCCTGAATATCTGCTTAGTGTTGCGATTTGCCGCTCCTCTAGTGTAATATTCTGCTTCTGCAAACCCTATACATCGCCATAAAAGCCAAAACAGGGGCTTTACCAGTATATTTTGCCCAGTAAACTTGGTACTAAAATGTGGGTATCAATCAGCTGTATTCCATGGCCAAAACAGATTGTGGTTTTCCCAAAAAAAAAAACTTGCTAAAAACTGGGTGTCAATCAGCTGTACTCCATTGTCCTATCCAAGAGAACCCAAATGAAGATTTTGATCAATTCTTTCATCAATATTAAATTCCTCTCCCTTCTCTACCTGTTGATGAAACCCAGTTTCTACTACTCTAAAGATGTACACATTTGAAGCCAGCTAGCTAACATCATCCATTCTACACTCTGAGACCACCAAATAAGAGCAGAACTTTTCATTGCCTGCCAGGTAGACAAACTGTATAGTCTCAGCACAGAAATAAGGGATAAGCATCGAAGGGAAACTTTTATTTCACATCACTGATTTATTGCCAGGGTTAATGTCTTGTTTATGAGCATTGTCTGCAACAAAATAATAAACAAAGAGTGATTAAGGAGTCGACGAGGATGAAAGTTTATTTGGAGTGGCTATTACCTGCTGTGCAGGAGATTGGTTGCATGTTGTACATCTGCTACACGAGAATAGCTATGTGAAACCAAATGACCAAGTGAAAATGATGTTTGGGTTTTAATTTTGGCATCTTCGTCAAATATAAAATTGCCGAACATTCTTTATATATTTTTTATTATTTATTGCCAATAAAGTAACAATGTGATGGATAAAGAAAGAGGTCAAGTATTGTATCATGTTGGAGCAACCCACCAACTCCAAAAGTAACGGACCGTCATATATTTGTTTATTCATTTATAATATTTTTGTTAAGTGGCTTTTCCATAAGTGATTGAAATACAAACAAATTTATTTATGTTTTATTGTTGGTAATATCTAAATTAGCAATTGTAAGTGAAATGTACGATGGAAATGTCGAAAGGATTTTTGAAGGAGTCAAATTTGAATTTGGACGAAGAGCCATGCATAACATCATACAAAAAATGAATAAAAGAACACCGCTCTGAGCACCAAGGGGTGCAATGGGAACGTCGATAGGATTTATTGGGAGGTAGTGGAGGATGCGGGAAAGGGAAGCTATGGAAAGGTATCGAGGAAGCAATGTATGGGATGATCATTAATGTGAGCCATATGATAAGCAAGGGTAATTTAGCATTCGTATTATTTCTATTAATATCGTATTAGTATTATTGTTTTTCAATTATTCTCACTTCAAAATTGTTTGTGAGTTTCAAGGGCCCTTGGTCTATTGGTGAAGTTGATTGGCTTGGAATGAGCTCACCAGAGATCAAGGTCTTGTTGAGTGTAAGGCTTGGAGATACCCGACGCGAAGAGTCGAAACAATTGAGGCCAAGATCATACCCTAGGTAACTTTGACAACGTGAATGCCTACTCATAGTTGATTAAGATGAAGGTGATCACTAGGTTAGTTGTATGCTTACTCGTAATTGTAAATCCGTTATATACTTCCTCCAAAGCATGAGCGAGAACTACCGATAATCTATGTAATCTAATTCTAATTGAGTACACTTCTCAATTAAAAAATAAATAAAAATTGTTTAATGATTATAGATGGCCGTTAATTAAATTCCAACCCAAGTATGAAAATGGGAGTGTGTAAATTGTAATATATTCATACTTACATTGTTCTAACTTTAGAATAAAACCATCGAATTTGGGTAAATTTGTAATCGGTAATCATCGGTTCATGAATTTTCTTATCCGACGTGAGCTCTTAAATAATGAAAGCGCTTTTTTGCGTAGAGGGATATATTATATGAAATGTTTTGTCCTTCGATTCAAAAGGGTTTTTTTCTTCTTCTTTCATTTCGTGCGTGAGGGATTCCGAGAAGATGGAAGACAAGGGTAAAGATAAGGTTGTTGGCATCAACTCTAACAACTTAAAGTTGTGTCGAAGTGTGGCAAAGACGACAGAGTTGAAAGCATGAGCAGAACTACCGATAATCTATGTAATCTAATGTCTAATTGAGTACACTTCTCAATTAATAAATAAATAAAAATTGTTTGACGGTATAGATGGCGTTAAATTCTAACCCAAGTATGAAAATGGGAGTGTGTAAATTGTAATATATTCATACTTACATTGTTCTAACTTTAGAATAAAACCATCGAATTTGGGTAAATTTGTAATCGTGAATGTCTTCGGTTCATGAATTTTCTTATCTAGTAGATCTCTTAAATAATGAAAGCGCTTTTTACGCAGAGGGATATATTATATGAAATGTTTTGTCTTTCGATTCAAAAGGGTTTTTTCTTCTTCTTTCATTTCGTGCAGAGGGATTCCTGAGAAGATGGAAGACAAGGGTAAAGATAAGGTTGTTGGCATCAACCTCGAACAACTTACATTGTGTCGAAGTGTGGCAAAGACGACAAAGTTGAAAGCATGAGCGGAACTACCGATAATCTATGTAATCTAATGTCTAATTGAGTACACTTCTCAATTAAAAAATAAATAAAAATTGTTTGACGGGTATAGATGGCCGTTAAATTCCAACCCAAGTATGAAAATGGGAGTGTGTAAATTGTAATATATCCATACTTACATTGTTCTAACTTTAGAATAAAACCATCAAATTTGGGTAAATTTGTAATTAGTAATCGTCGGTTCATGAATTTTCTTATCTAGTAGATCTCTTAAATAATGAAAGCGCTTTTTGCGCAGAGGGATATATTATATGAAATGTTTCGCCTTTCGATTCAAAAGGGTTTTTTCTTCTTCTTTCATTTCATGCAGAGGGATTCATGAGAAGATGGAAGACAAGGGTAAAGATAAGGTTGTTGGCATCAACCTCGTAACAACTTACAGTTGTGTCGGAGTGTGTGGCAAAGACGACAAAGTTGAGATTATTGTGAATGACCAAGGTAACAGAACCACTCCATCTATGGTTGCTTTCACCTCTAATGAGAGACTTGTTAGTGACGGTGCCAAGTTCTAGGTTTCCACTATTCTAGCGAACGTGGTCTTTGACGCCAAGCAAATTATTGGAAGGCCATACACCGATCCTTTCATGCAGATCAACTCAAAATTATGGCCTTTCACCGTCGTCTCTGGTCATAACGACAAGCCTATGATTGAAGTTGTTTACAAAGGTGAGAAGAAGTTATTTGCAGCGGAGGAAATATTGTCCATGGTGTTGATGAAAATGAGAATGATAGTTAAACAAGTATTTAAATTGTGGTGTAAGCAATGTTGCGATTACCATGCCTACTTATTTTAATGATTCGCAGAAAAGGGCAACCAAAGATGTTGATAAAATTGCAGCCTTAATGTAATGTGTGTCATCAATGAACCCACAGCTGCGGCAATCAATTATTATTTTTTGGATGTTTTAAAGAGGGTAAACGAAACATCCTAGTTTTTACCTTGGTGGAGGTACTTTTGATGTTTCTATTGTTACAGTTGAGGGAAATAAAATGGAGGTGAAAGCTGTGGGAGGGGATATGCATTTGGTAGGGGAAGATTTTGACAACAGGTAGTCAATTTCTGCGTTCAAGAGTTCAATAGAAAATATGAAATGGATGTGAACGCAAGTCCCAAGGCTCTTCGAAGACTTCGTTCAGAATGTGAGAGAGCAAAAAGGAGTTTTCTTTCTTATATAGAGACTGTCATCGAAATTGACAGTCTTTACCAAGGACAAGATCTTCATATGAAGTTGAGAAGAGCCAAGTTTGAAGAGCTCAACGCCGAGTTATTTGAAGAGTGCATGGAAATTGTGAATCGGTGCTGCTGTAAGACACCAAGATAAATAGAAACCAAATTGATGATATTGTGTTAATGGGAGGCTCTTCACGTATACCAAAGGTTCAACAATTATTGAGCAAATTCTTTGATGGAAAAGAGTTGTGTAAAAGTGTTAATCCGAGAAAAAGTAGTTGTTTATGGTGTTGTAGAGGCATATGTATTGAACAATGAATATTTCAACTTAGTCTTATTCCTACTGGAAGGAATCATTTACTTCAGATTAGCATGTTATATTAAACTTGAAGGAAAGCACGATGAATTCAAGCATCGGTTATGGAGGGACCGGCATCGGTCACCTATGACCGACATCATCAAAAAGTAGAACCGACATCGGTTAGGGCTAATCGGCATCGGTTACCTGTGTGGGAGTGTTTTATTTAACTCTCAGGAATTAGATCTAATTTTAGTATTAAAGCAGATCTATTGATTGTAATTGCATGGCTAAGTGCCCTAAGTTTGTATATGCCTATATAAGCATGAAAGCTAGGGTTTAGAAGTAAGAGGATTGTAAGAATTGATGATTATTGTGAGAATAATTGTGAGAGAGAATTCTTGGAGAAGAAGGAGAAGCTTGAGAGAAAGAAAGTATTGTACATCTGAGAGGTGTGGAAGATTGTAGATCTTCAATTGTATATCTTTTGAAAGCTTTGGATAATAGATTGGCTTGTTTCTTGGTGGATGTAGCCCACACTGGGTGAACCACATTAAATATGGTGTTGATTTATATCTCTTGTTTTGTATATTTCTTTTGGTAGAATATCCGCTTTTATTGCATGTATGCTTAGATCTGATATATTATCATGTACAACCTTGTGTTAACCCCAACAATTGGTATCAGAGCTTTGTTTGAGGGTTTTGTGTGTTGACATATTTACTCACAAGAGGGTTTTTGATTGAGTGGGAGCTACAACAATGACAAAAGAAAACAAATACAAGGTAGATAAGTTTGACGGCATTGAAATTATCAATTATGGAAGATGCAGATTGAGGATTATCTATATCAAAGAGATTTTTACTTACCATTGGATGAAAAGTCTAGACCTATGAAGATGACTGATGAAGAATGGAAGATTCTTGACATAAAGGCTTTGGGATCTATAAGATTAAGTATGGCAAAGCATCCGTAGCTTCCAATATTACGGAAGAAACTTCTATGGTAGAGTTATGAAATCTCTTGATAATTTATATGAAAAACATAGTGCTTTAAATAAATTTTATTTGATGAAGAAACTTTTAGTTCTAATATGAATGAAGGTGATGCGCATCTAGTCATTTAAATGATTTTAGATCTCTATTGTAAATCAATTAAAATCAGTTGATATTATGTTTGATGATGAAGTGAAAGCACTCTTATTCTTATGTTCTTTGCCATGATAGTTGGGATAACTTGGTAATGGTTGTTAGTAATACAACATATGCTAATAATATTTTAAAGTTTGATGATGTGGTTAGTATAATCTTGAATGAAGAAATTCACAAGAAAAGTATAGAGGAATCATCATCTGGGAATGCTTTGAATGTAGAAAGCAGGGGTATGGAGAAGGAGAGATCAAGAGTAAGAATAATGGGAAATCAAAGTCAAGGGATGGCAAATCTAAATCCAGAGGTAAGGGAATTACTTGTTGGAAATGTGGAAAGAAAGGACATGCAAAGAAAGATTGTTGGTCAAAGGATAAAGAGAACCAACACCTAAAAAAGGTAAAGAGTCAAATAAAGAGGCAAATATTACAGTAGAGGTAATGCAAGATGCTCTTATTCTTTCTTTGGATAATAGAATAGAATCATGGGTTTTAGATTCAGGAGCTTCTTTCCATGCAACCCCTAATAAGGGTTATTTCAAAAATTATGTCAGGGCAATTTTGGACATGTTTATTTGGGTGATGATGAACCTTGTAGTATTACTGGTAAAGGGAAATTCATATAAAATTTCAGAATGGAAATACATGGGTATTGAAAGATGTGAGGCATGTGCCAAGCCTTAAGAGGAATCTTATTTTTGCAGGTCAACTAGGTGAAGTCGGTTGCATGGTTACATTCACAGCAGACTCTTGGAAATTCACCAAGGGTGCTTTTGTTGTGACAAGAGGTAAGAAGGTAGGAATGTTATATTTATCTACATGTGTTATTGATTCATCTTATGTGCTATCTACTTTAGATTCAAATGCATGCATGTGACATAATCGGATTGGGCCATATGAGTCAAAAAGGAATGTAAATCTTAAAGGCTAAGGGTAAGTTATTAGATTTGAAAGATTTAGATCTTGATTTCTGTGAGCATTGTATCTTTGAAAAGAAAAAGAGAGTGAGATTTCTCAAAGTTGGGGCAACTAAGAAGGAGTAGAAATTGGAGCTTGTACACTCAGATGTGTGGGGACCAACCCAGGTAGCTTCTCATGGAGGATCCCAGTATTATGTTACTTTCATTGATGATGCTACAAGAAAGGTATGATTTTATTGTATTAAACATAAATATGATGTTTTTTATACTTTTAAAAGATGGAAATCCCTTATTGAGAATGAATCAAATTCAAAGTTAAAGTGCCTTAGATCTGACAATGGTGGTGAATACTATAGCAAGGCTTTCAATGATTATTGTTTAATGAATGGAATACGTAGAGAAAGGATGGTTCAAGAACACCACAAGGGAATGGTGTTGCAGAAAGAATAAATAAGACAATCATGGAACGTGCTAAAAGTATGAGGATACATGTTGGATTACCCTTACAGTTTTGGGTAGAAGCAGTTGTAACATCGGTTTATTTGATTAACCATGGGCCTTCAAGTTCACTAGATGGAGGAATACTAGAGGAAGCTTGGACCAGAAAAGAGGTAGATTTTTCTTTTCCTAAAGTTTTTGGTTTAGAGTTTTTGTGCATATTGATAAGGAAAATAGAAAAAGTTGGATGTAAAATCCAAGAGATGCACTTTCATTGGTTATGGATATGGTGATTTCAGATTCTATTTTTGGGATTTAGAGAATTCTAAAATTATTAGAGTCGTGACATTGAATGAAATGAAAAGAGAATGTACATGGATCAAATTTTGGTACCCAAGGACGAACCGGTTGAGAAGTTTGTGAATGAAAATGAACTCTCAGATTTAAAAATAATACTAACATGGTTACACAATAACCAGTGTCGGTTGACCCCTAACCGACATCGGTCAACTATGAACCGGTATCAATTACAAAAGAGCCAAACCGACATCGATTAACGGGCTGGTGTCGGTTACGGGTGACCGGCGTCGATCATCGCGAATTGGAAACAAATGTCCAGGAGGTCCAGAATGAGCCTCTGGTACCCCAAACTTTTGTGAGAAGGTCACAAAGGGTAAGTAAACCTCCAAAAAGATTTACACCTTCTCTATCTTATTTATTATTGACTAATAATGGTGAACCAAAAAGTTTTGAAGAAGCAATGTAAGATAAGACTCATGTACAGTGGGAGCATGGCATGGATGAGGAGATGGACTCCTTGGAACAAAACCAGACTTGGGATTTGGTTAAGTTGCCAACAAGTAAGAGGACATTGCAAAACAAGTGGGTTTACAGGATCAAGGAAGAAGAGGGTGGACAGAAAAGATATAAGGCAAGGCTTGTAGTAAAGGGATTTACACATAAAGTAGGTATTGACTTTGGTGAAATATTTTCTCTTGTTGTTAAAATGACTTCCATACGTACTATATTGAGTATAGTTACAGTACATGATTTGCATTTAGAGAAACTAGATGTGAAGAAGACGGCTTTCCTTCATGGTGATTTGGATGAAGAGATTTATATGTAGCAGTCACTTGGGTATGAAGTCAAGGGTAAGGAAAAATAGTGTGCATGTTGAGAAAGAGTCTATATGGGCTCAAGCAAGCTCCAAGGCAATGGTACATGAGGTTTGATAGTTTCATGCATGAGCATGGTTACTTAAGATGTGAATCTAATCATTGTGTTTATTTCAAGAAGCTTGAAAATGGGAGTTATATTATTTTGTTACTGTATGTGGATGAAATGCTTATTGCAGGATCTAATATGTAGGACATTGATGAGCTTAAAGGAAAGCTAGCTCACACATTTTCTATGAAGGATTTAGGAGCTGCAAAAAGAATCCTTGACATGCAAATACACAAAGACAGGAAGAACAAGAAATTGTATTTGTCTCAGGAGGCTTATATTAATAAGGTGTTGGAAAGGTTTAACATGCAAGATTCAAAAATGGTGAGTACACCTATGGCTGGACACTTCAAATTGAGAAAAGATTAGTGTCCTTCATCACATGAGGAGGTCAAATACATGACATGAGTACCATATGCTTTAGTAGTTGGGAGTCTCATGTATGTTATGGTTTGTACCAAACCAGACATTGCACAGGAAGTGGGAGTTGTGAGTATATTTATGGTCAATCTAGGTAAAGAGCATTGGAAAGTAGTCTAATGGATTCTCAGGTATTTAAGAGGGACATCTAACATGCAGATATGCTATGGAGGTGCGAGATATTTCTTTACGTGGCTATGTTAATTCGAGATATGGCTAGAGATTTGGATGGTAGAAGGAACTCTGCTTTGGATATATATTCACAGTAGGTGGGACAATAGTTAGCTATATTTCGAGATTGCGAGAAGGTTGTGACTTTGTCTACTACAGGAGGTAGAGTATGTTATAGCTACAAAAAGCTAGCAAAGAGATGATATGGATGAGCGGAGTTCATAAAAGAGTTGGAAAAGAGAGCAAGATGATTGTAAATTGTTCGTGTGATCGAGTGTAATTCATTTGGCAAAGAACTCAATATTTCATTTTAGAACAAAACACATTCAGTTGAGGTATCACTTCATACGATAGGTATTGGAGGATGGACAACTAAAATTGGAGAAGATTCATACGAGTGAAAACCCTATGGATATGCTAACAAAGCCATTAACAAAAGAGAAGTTAGAGCTACACTCCACTTTTGTTGGTCTTCAAGTTTGAGACTTGAAGAGGAAGAAATAAAGCTAAGGAAAGGATCTAAGAATGACGTTATACATGTATAGTATAATAATTTATCTCCAAGTGGGATATTGTTGAGTTGTGGAGCTCAATTACTTCAGATTAGCATGTTATATTAAACTTGTAGGAAAGCACAAGTAATCAACATCGGTTATGGAGGGACCGACATCGGTCACCTATGACTAGCATCGGTTGAAGCAAGTAGGAACTGACATCGGTTAGGGCTAACCAATGTATATTACCTATGCGAGAGTGTTTTATTTAACTCTCAAGAATTATATCTAATTTTAGTATTAAAACATATATATTGATTGTAATTGCATGGCTAAGTGCCCTAAATTTGTATATGCCTATATAAACATGAAAGTTAGGGTTTAGAAGTAAGAGGATTGTAAGAATTGATGATTATTGTGAGAATAATTGTGAGAGAGAGAATTCTTGGAGAAGAAGGAGAAGCTTGAGAGAAAGAAAGTACTATACATCTGAGAGGTGTGGAAGATTGTAGATCTTAATTGTATATCTTCTGAAAGCTTTGGATAATATATTGACTTGTTTCTTGGTGGATGTATCCCACACTGGGTGAACCACATTAAATCTAGTGTTGATTTATATCTCTTATTTTGTATATTTCTTCTGGTAGAATATCCACTTTTATTGCATGTATGCTTAGATCTGATATATTATATGTATAACCTTGTGCTAACCCCAACATTAATCGAGAAAAAAATAGTTTCTTATGGTGCGGTCGTGGAGGCATCTGTACTGAACAATGAATATTTCAACTTAGTCTTATTCCTACTTAGAAGGAGTCATTTTCACCATTATATGTGACAATTAAACATGAGTGGCTTTTGATGTCTATGAAGGCAAGAGATCTTTAATGGCACACTGACACTTTGTTGGGAAAGTTTATAATGACCATTCTAGTTGCTCCATCCAGTGCCAAATATTAGTGCTTTCTTTGAAGTGGACACCGAGGTAATTCTTAAAGTATTATGAGATACGAGGGAAGTGGGAAAAATGATCACATTATTATTATGAATGAACGCGAACGTCCTCTTACATTCTTGACAAAGTAAAGTAGCCCATCAAAGATTCTTCAACTATGAAGGTGACCAAACCATTTGACATGGGTGTAGGCCACACGGATATAAGAGTTGCGGTGAATCCGCGAGAGCTTTCAAATTTCAACGTATGCTCTAAATGTTAATCTATGCCCTTTATATTTTGACCTGTGTCAGAATCAGTAGGTCTCACCCCACTATGTAACACCTTACGACATAATTAAGATTTTACTATTTAAGATTAATTGGTAAATATATATTGTGAATCGAAATACGGTAATATACAATAAAGTTATGGATTTTAGAAATGTGTAGTGATCATAATATTGGATATTCAAACTTCAAAAAGTTAGATAAAGGCGAGCGTGTGTTAGGATTAGAGATGATTACAATAATTGATTTTTTGGTAAGTTGATCTAGTGATTATAATGATGGATCTGGGTCGTGTAGGTGGAAATATGGCTCTGCGTAAAATTTTGTGATTCGACGAGTGTACGAAGGATGAATTTGGCCCTATGGACAAAATCACTTTGGGAATTAAATTAATTATAAAAAGTTTCATGTGCGAGGTTAAGCTCAAATTTGGCTCTAAAATAGTGATCTTTAGTATTCTAGGTTCTTGATTTTGTGCTTAAATAAATTGGTGATCGCGTCTTTGTAGTTGATTGGGGCCTCTTCTTTATGCAAACCGTAGCTCTTTCCTTAAAGACCTAAAAAGGGGTTTGTTGGACTAAACTCACCCCACTTTCATGGAGTATTGAACACTACATTTGATTATCTAAAATTTGACTAACTACATAGTATGGAGATAATTAATCTAACCTATGAATAATTATAAATAAATTAGATAAAATAAATGTAAAGATGACACAAACAACTTTGAAATATGGAAATGCTAACCCTAATATGCAAGGAGAAGAGAAAAGAAGCTCAACTAAATAGCAAATGCTCATGGGACTATGTCGTAGAGGTGTGGGAAAATCAAGAACCAAGAATGATTGTGTATGAACCACTAAAAGAGTGGATCTTGACTATTTCTCTAGACTAGGGCTCTGGAGGAGGACTAGGGAACTGTGGGTGCTGGTCTGCAATTTGGGCACCTGGTTTGTGTAAAAACTTTGAAACTAGTCTTCACATGGTTGGGAGGTGATCTGGAACCTTTGTTGTGTTTCTTATCAAATTCGTTGCCCTAAGCTAGATGTCGCCAATACTCTAAGATGAAAGAAAGACCTGCAAGACCCCAAAACAAACATCAAACCCTAAAAATAATAATGTATATGAAGGGGTCAAAACCGACCTCGGCTACCACAATGGTGGGCTTCCTAACTAAGCATTGTGCTACATCTCAGACCTGATGTAGTTCTATGTGCAAGTGTGTGTGAACATGCCCTAGGTTGCTCTTGTGCCAACCACACTTTATGAATTAGCAAGCAATAACTATGTGTATAAAATGTAATAGAATGTGTGCATGGAATAGAATATAATCCCTCCCCATATGAAGTGTGATGCTAGATGTAGCCTTGTGCCTTAATGATGGAGCTATGTGGATGCAAGTGATCTCTAATGCAATAGATAGATGCAACTCTAGATGGAGTGATAGTATTAAGTGATGTTAGGTCCCTCATTATGGTCTCATAACTTTATATTTATAGGGTTCTCTTGATCTAATTTGTAATTAACCCCGAAAAGGCTAACCACAAGAAATATAAAGATGTAAAATGACTAGAAAGAGCCCAAAAAGTGGTGGGAAAGTGCAAAAGGGACTGGGGCACCCACGAGTGCCCGATCTAGTCTAAAATAATGGGAAATGACCGAAATAGACTAGGTATGTGCGGGGAAAAGGGGCGGTAATCATGAAATAAAATTTAAAAAAATGGCCAAAAGACGAGAGGTTAATTAGTGCTTTCTTCACTCGAGAACCTTCTAAATAGTAGTATGAGATCGAGATAAACAATGTCTAAAGTGCATGATTTTGTGACTACATTTTGCCCCCACTTTATGTTGGTGAGCGAAAAGCTCGGTAACATAAAGTAGATAGAGATTCGTACCGATGTCCATGATGAGTGTAGTATCAATGTGTCAAAGGACTAGACAAAGCATGGACTAACAAAAAAAAGATGGAGCGTGGAAACTAAAGATGAAAAATACACAAAGAAAAAGTGATGAGAGTGAGCCTAGGGCGGAATGCATGTGTAGCTATTGCGGTGTGTAATGTACCTACATGGTTAGTAAAACATGTGTTATCGTGAAGTGTTGTTGTTGACGTTGTTGTTGTTGTTGTTGTTGCCCCCATTTGACTATGTGTTTCTATTACATGTTCTTTCACGTGGAAAGAATCATAGTTATGAGGAGTGTTCGGACTTGTATGAGCATCTTAAAGCAAGCAGCATAAACAGGAAAACAAAGGTGCAAGGATGGTTAGGATACAATGCGCTATGGAAAATCAGTGGATGCCCAAGTTAGAAGCAGAATCCAAGGCATTACAGGTAAAGATCACGACCCGCGTTGAAGCAGCGCGCGTGCCAAAGAAGTATTGCATCATAGGCCTACCATCACTAAGGAGAGGTTCCATATACACGATACCCAAATCTTGCCCATCGAAGGAGGTTTACCAGAAACCAAGGAGGTACTCGGGAATCTCTCGGGGTGAAATACAATATTTAAAGGAGCAATCACAGAAGATGGAGCAAAAGAAAACATCAAAGACAATCCAAACTGATATAGATGACTTGAGAGAAGTGTGTAAATTTTTTTGCACCAAGAGAATATCATTCCATTGTTGGGGAATTGGTTAAAAGGAAACACTCCGCATGCAAGTACTGAGACTAGACAACAGATCTTGCATGCAAATCTTCCCCCTAATAGCCTAGATTATGACAAGGAAATAACTTTGAATGCTATTGTGGATGGGTGGCTATTGAGTAATATACTGATTGATATTGATGCGAAAGTCAATGTTCTTACCTTAGATGCATGGGAACAAATGGGGAGACCCCATTGCAGCCATCCTCTAATGTATTTTTCATGGCTAATCGGACTAAGGCCACTCCCATTGGAGTTTTAAAAGATGCATCCATTACCATACAAGGAGCCAAGTTCACTGGAGATTTTGAGGTTTTAGCGCTGGCAGAGTCAGATAGCTTCCCAACTCTATTGGGGCATCCTTGGTGCTATGCAAATAATGTTGATCTTGATTCAACAAGGGTTATATCAACTTTGAAAACAAGGAAGAAAGAGTTATTATCCCTTTAATAGATGGAAAATTTGCGCCCTATGTTGAGCCCTTGAGTGAAGAAGACCTGAATAGGATTTATGTATGCACCATCCGGGATCCAGAGGTGCTTGAGCCATGTAAAGAAGGAATCCTTCAGTGGGAGGATGCACAGTCTATTAGTGATACTACAAGTGTTGCTTGTGATAATTGGGCTCATAACACTTATGAGTTGGTAGGGCATGCAAAGTAAAGAGCATATTTCCTAAGGGTAGCAAACTGCGTTATATCAGAGAATAGGTAACAACTCGGTACCTTGTTACACCGAAGAAGGAGACCCTATGGTGTTCTTACATGCCATGGAAGAACAATGGATATACCCGTTGGAAAGACGAAATATGCTAGCATATACACTATGCAGACAACAACGCACTGGTGGGTGGTCCACAAGGATAATCTTGTAGGATGGAATGAAATTAGGATTGCTCTTGCCACTAGGTTCTACAGGAGCAATGCACCTACTCAAATCTATACTTATCATGGTAATAAACATGTTCAACACCACGTTCAAAAGTGTGAGAGACTTTGGACAGAGGGGCGAGAAGCTTTACCACCTTCACTCTAGGTGCACAAGTTTTATTCCACTTTACATGTCTATGTGCGCGTGCTTAGTATGTATATGTAGAAACTCCATAGAGAGAATAGAGATTGGTAGTATTTAATTACAAGAATGGCCCAGATGTTTGACTTCTTCTCTCTACTAAGCCTTCGGTGGAAGACACATTAAGAGTCATAAAGCGCTTAACTATGGGAGATAATGCAAGGTAAAGAACTCCTTTAGGAGTTATTGGATGAAGGAAACTCGGGAGCGGGTTATGTTGAAGAAACAAAGGTTGATGCCACACTACTTTAGTACACTTTCCTTGAGAAAGAAAAAGGATAAGTGGTCTACTTAGTGGATGACAAAGAAGTAGAAAATATGGATATAAACCATTCAACAGGTAGGCGTGAGGTGTTGGACAGTGCAGATAAGACCACGCGCGCCTATCATGAACCTATGAAGATAAAGAAAGTGAATATTGGATCGATGTTAAGCCTAAGGAGACCATAATTGGAGATTATTGGTCAGACTTTGAAGTGACGAAAAATATAGAGATTCACTACATGATTATCAGGACTTATTCCCTCGAGGGTACTATGAGCTTAAAGGCATGCATGAATCATTAGGGGAGATGAGGATAAAGCTTAAAGAGGGTGCGTGCCCAGTTAGAAAGAGACCCTATAGGATGAACCCCAACTTGCGTGAAAAGGTTAAAGAAGAGATTGACAAAATGTTGAAGTCTGGGATCATCAAGCCCCTCGACGAGTCAAAATGGGTTAGTCCAATGGTGATCAATATCAAGAAGGATGGTCGGATTAGGGTTTGTGTGGACTACGGGGAGCTGAATGTGGAGCTAAATTGCTTCACAAGAACTTGCTTTTACGGTGTTCTTGGTTTGTGACAAGAATCAAGGCGTTGCAAGGTTAAGGAGTAACCAGCTCGGTCAAAGTCAGAATATGGCGCCGATTATCATGTGGCGACACTTTTATATTTTAGAAAAATAGAATAAATCAATTGTTTTAAATATGATTTATTGTTTGTAAAAAGAAAATTTAAGTTTCCAAATATAGACACACATGCATGTATGCATAGTTGGAGTGTAAGGAAGAAAAGCAAGTTGTAGAAGAGATTGCAATTAGGTTGCATGTAAGTTTCCTTGGGAGCAAGATTGTGTAGCTGAGCGAGGAAAGAACTTTGAACATCCAAAGAGGTGTTGGAAGACAATAGATCTTCATTGTATTTCCTCTGTAAAGCATTGAATAATAATATTGGCCATTTCTTGGTGGACGTAGCCCACACTGGGTGAACCACATTAAATTTGGTGTAATCTTTCTCTTGTTTATTTTCATCTTCTAGTTATTTCCGCATTGATTGCTTGTATGTTTTATCTGATTATAGATATGTGCAAACATTGTTATATGGTTTAACCCCAACAAATGGTATCAAAGCTTGTTTGGAGGTTTTGTGTGTTGACAAGATTTACTCACAGAGGGTTTTCTGATTGAGTGGGAGCAGAGCAATGGTAGAAGATAGTAAATATCGAGTAGAGAAATTTGACGGTCGTAATTATCAACTATGGAGAATGCAGGTGGAGGATTATTTGTATCAGAAAGATCTATACTTACCATTGGATGAGCAAGGAAAGTCAAGCACGATGATAGATGAAGAATGGAAGGTTCTTGACAAGAAAGCTCTGGGATCTATAAGATTGAGCTTAGCAGATCGATGGCTTTGAATTTTACAAATGCAAAAACCACGATAGAGTTGATGAAATCTTTAGAAAATTTGTATGAAACTCCTAGTGCTTCGAATAAGGTATATTTGATGAAAAAATTGTTTAATTCTAAGATGCAAGAAGGTGGATCTATGTCTAATCATTTGAATGATTTCCAGTCTATTGTTAATCAATTAAAATTGGTAGAAATTCTATTTGATGATGAAGTGAAAGCACTTTTATTCTTATGCTCTTTGCTAGATAGTTGGGATAATTTGGTAATGGTTGTTAGTAATACAACAACTGACTTCTAAGGGTTTGAAATTTGATGATGTGGTTAGTGTAATCCTTAATGAGGAAATACGTAGGAAAAGCTCAGGAGAATCATCATCTGGAAATGCTTTAACTATAGAAAGCAGGGGAAGATCTAAGGAGAGATCATCCAAGAGCAAGAAGAATGGGAGATCAAAGTCAAGACATGGCAGATCTAGATCCAGGTACAGAGATTTACTTTGCTGGAATTGTGGAAAGAGAGGACACGTAAAGGAGTGTTGGTCCAAGGAAAACAAAGAGAATGTATCAAACAAAAAAAAGGTAAAGAGGAAAACGTTGCAAGTGAGGTAAAACAAGATGCCCTTATTCTCTCCTTGGATAATAAATTAGAATCTTGGGTGTTAGATTCTGGAGCTTCTTTCCATGCTACCCCTAATAAGGGTTATTTCAGAAATTATGTTCAAGGTGATTTTGGACATGTTTATTTAGGTGATGATGAGCCATGCAATATTACTGGTAAAGGTGATGTTTATCTAAAGTTGCAGAATGGAAACCCATGGGTATTGAAAGATGTGAGGCATGTGCCAAGCCTCAAAAGAAATCTAATATCTGCAAGGCAACTTGGTGAATGTGGATGTGTGGTTACATTCACAAACTGACTCTTGGAAGGTTACCAAGGGATCTCTTGTTGTGGAAAGAGGAAAGAAGGTAGGAACTTTATATTTGTCTACCTGTATTACTGATTCCTTTTCTATGCTATCTACTATGATTCAGATGCAAACATGTGGCATAATCGGCTAGGCCATATGAGTGAAAAAGGAATGTAGATCTTAAAGGAAAAGGGTAAGCTATCAGATTTGAAACAAATAGATCTTGAATTTTGTGAGCATTGCATATTTGGAAAGTAAAAGAGAGTGAGATTTCTCAAAGTTGGGTCAACAAAGAAGGAGCAGAAATTGGATCTTGTACACTCAGATGTGTGGGGACCAGCCCAGGTAGCTTCTATTGGAGGATCCCAATATTATGTGACTTTCATTGATGATGCCACAAGGAAGGTATGGATCTATTGTATTAAGCATAAATATGATGTTTTTGAAACTTTTAAAAGATGGAAAGCCCTTGTAGAAAATGAAACAAACTTAAAATTGAAGTGCCTTAGATCTGACAATGGTGGTGAGTACTGCGTGCAAGGATTTTGATGATTATTGTTCAGAAAATGGAATACGAAGAGAAATAATGGTTCCTAGAACTCCACAGGAGAATGGAGTTGTAGAAAGAATGAATAGAACAATCATGGAACGTGCTAGAAGCATGAGGATACATGCCGGTTTGCCTTTGAAGTTTTGGGTAGAAGCAGTGGATACAACGGTATACTTGATAAACCGTGGGCCTTCAACAACACTAGATGGTGGAATACCAGAAGAAGCTTGGTCTGGAAAGGAGGTAAATTATTCTTTTCTTAGAGTTTTTGGCTCAGAAGCTTTTGTGCATGTTGATAGAGAAAATAGAAAGAAGTTGGATGCTAAGTCTAAGAGATGTACTTTCATTGGTTATGGCTCTGGTGATTTCGGATATCAATTTTGGGATTTAGAAGATTCTAAGATTGTTAGGAGTCATGACGTTAATTGGAATGAAAAGAGAATATATAGGGATCAGGTTTTGGTGCCTAAACATGAACAAGTTGAGGAGATTTTGAAGGAAAATCAACTTTTGGACCTAAAGCTAGACTTACACAGACAGACACCGACATTGGTTCTACAGAGACCGCCACCGGCCGGTGAGGCTAAACGGCGGATCGGTTAAGTAGAACCATGAAAAAAAGAAAATCAATGATAGAAACCAGTGTTTGTAGTCCCAGAACCAACGTCGGTCGCCGAGAGAGGAACCATGGTCGGTTTATGGGTGACCGTGTCAATCGTCGATCAGCGTAGAAATTGACACAAATGTGCAATAGGCACAAAATGAGCCTCAGACACCCCAGATCTCGGTAAGAAGGTCACAGAGGGTAAGTAGACCTCTAGAGATATTTTCACCTTCACTTTCTTATTTATTATTGACTGATAGTGGTGAACCAGAAAGATTTGAAGAAGTAATGTAGGTAGATACCCACAAGTAGTGGGAGCATGGCATGGATGAGGAGATGGACTCCTTGGAACAAAATCAGACATGGGATTTGGTCAAGTTTGTCGAAGTAAGAAAACACTATAGAACAAATGGGTTTATAGGATCAAGGAAGAAGAAGGTGGACTGAAGAGGTACAAGACAAGGCTTGTTGTAAAGGGATTTGCACAGAAAGTAGGTATTGACTTTGATGATATTTTTTCTCCTATAGTTAAGATGACTTCTATTCATATTGTTCTAAGTTTAGTTGTAACAAAAGATTTGCATTTAGAACAACTTGATGTTAAGACAAATTTTCTTCATGGTGATTTGGAGGAAGAAATTTATATGCTGATCGCTTGGTTATGAAGTCAAGGGTAAGGAGAAACTTGTGTGCAAATTGAAAAAGAGCCTATATGGGCTCAAGCAAGCCCCAAGGCAATGGTATTTAAGATTTGATGATTTATGCATGAGCATGGTTTTATGAGATGTGAATCGACCATTGTGTTTATTTTAAAAAGCTTGATGATGGGAGCTATGTTATTTTGTTATTGTATGTGGATGATATGTTGATTACATGATCCAATATGTAGGACATTGGTAAGCTTAAAGAAAGGTTAGCTCACACATTTGCAATGAAGGATTTGGGAGCTATAAAGAAAATCCTTGGCATGCAAATTCACAGAGATAAGAAAAACAAGAAGTTGTATTTGTCTTAGGAAGCTTATATCAATAAGGTGTTGGAAAGGTTTAATATGTAAAAATCAAAACCTATTAGTACACCTATGGTTGGACACTTCAAATTGAGCAAAGATCAGTGTCCTTCATCACAAGAGGAGGTTGAGTACATGGCACATGTTCCCTATGCTCAAAGCAGTAGGAAGTTTGATGTATGTCATGGTTTGTACTAGACCAGACATTGCACAGCAAAGTGGGAGTTGTGAGCAGGTTTATGGCTAATCCAGGTAAAGAACATTGGAAAGCAATCGATGGATTCTCAAGTATTTGAGAGGGACATCAACATGGAGTTATGCTATGGAGGGTCAGATACTTATTTACGTGGCTATGTTGATTTAGATATGGCTGGAGATTTGGATGGTAGGAGGAGCACTACTGGATATGTTTTCATAGTAGGGTGTTATGACAGTTAGCTGGATTTGAGATTGTAGAAGGTTGTGGCTTTGTCTACTATAGAGGTAGAGTATGTTGCAGCTACAGAAGCTAGCAAGGAGATGATATGGATGAACAGGTTCATGAAAGAGTTGGGTAAGGAGAAAGAGGATTGCAAGTTATACAAAGTGATAGTTAGAGCACGATCCATCTGGAAAAGAACTCAACATTTCATTCAAGAATGAAACACATTCAGTTGAGGTATCACTTCATACGGTAGGTATTGGAGGATGGACAACTGAAGTTGGAGAAAATCCATATGGATGAGAACCCTACAGATATGCTAATGAAGCCATTGATAAGGGAGAAGTTGGAGCTTCACTCCACTTCTGTTGGTCTTCGATTTTAAGACTTGAAGAGGAAGAAATGGGCCAAGGAAAAGGAACCAAGGATGGTGATGTACAACACAGTGTAACAATTGATCTCTAAGTGGGAGATTGTTGAGTGTGGAGCTAAATTGCTTCACTAAGAACTTGCTTTTACAGTGTTACTAGTTTGTTTGTGATAATGGCATTGGTTAAGGAGTAACCGGTGCAGTCAGGTTGTAACCACCACCGGTTACCTGTGTGACGACACTTTTATTTTTGTCTGAAAAATAGAATAAATCAATTGTTTTAAATATGATTTATTGTTTGTAAAAAGCAAAGTTAAGTTGCCAAATATAGACACATGTGCATGTATGCATAGTTGGAGTGTAAGGCAAGAAAAGCAAGTTGTAGAAGAGATTGCAATTAGGTTGCATGTAAGTTTCCTTGGTGAGCAAGATTGTGTAGCTGAGTGAGGAAAGAACTTTGAACATCCAGAGAGGTGTTGGAAGACAATAGATCTTCATTGTATTTCCTCTGTAAAGCACTGAATAATAATATTGGTCATTTCTTGGTGGACGTAGCCCACATTGGGTGAACCACGTTAAATCTGGTGTAATCTTTCTCTTGTTTATTTTCATCTTCTGGTTATTTCCGCATTGATTGCTTGTATGTTTTATCTGATTATAGATCTGTGCAAACATTGTTATATGGTTTAACCCTAACACGTGAAAAGGTCGAAGAGATTGACAAAATGTTGAAGTTTGGGATCATCAAGCCCCTCGATGAGTCAAAATGGGTTAGTCCAATGGTGATCGATATCAAGAAGGATGGTAAGATTAGGGCCTGTGTGGACTATAGGGAAAAGTAATTTTGGACCAAACCATTGATCCAAAATACAGTTAGGAGAAGAAGTATAGGCCATTGAAGATACCATGCCCGATGCACAATTATACCAGTTACAACACACACCATCAGAATTAGAGGACATTGTTGTCTTTCTATGAACATGTATGATGCTAGAAGGAATGAAATCCTTGGAGAAGAAACAACTTTTTATACATGCGACACCCTATATGTTAATTAACGGCGACATGTACAAGTTAGGTCGGGATGAAGTATTGCGTTGTTGCGTACTAGAACATGAGCACATAGATATCATGGAGGAAGCTCATGGTGGTATTGTAGGTGTCCACTATGCAGGTGATGCAACTGTACGTAAGATTCTACTCACTGGATTATGGTGGGAGACCCTGTATAAAGATGGTAAGGATTATTGCAAGGCTTGTGATCATTGTCAACATCTTGGTAAACTAGTCGACGAGATGAAATGCCTATGAGACCTATTAATAGTGCGCGGAACCGTTTGAGAAATGGGCTATAGATTTTGTGGGTCCTATTTCACCGGTAGAACACATGATTGGATCGCACTATATCATAACTTGCATAGATTATCCGATAAGGTGGGAGTAGTGTTGATCAAAGAATACTTGGCAAAGATCACACAAGGAGTCCACGCAGGATAGAAGGTCGGGATCAAAGTTGCGGAAGGACGGGAAGGACTGCGCACGAAAGGTAAGTTCAAATTTTGGGACTTAGCCAATTTTGAGCATGAAGATCTATTTTTAAAAGATGGCGTGTGGAACACACCAACGAAGAGACACACGCGCCATGCATCATTTACCTATATCTCGGAGAAGCGATTCAAAGCATCTATGCATGGAGACAAGCTAAGAATAGAATTGACACTTGATTAACTGCAAGAGGACTATAGATAGTGCACTTGCATGTGTGGCTATAATTATAAACGGCATGTGGCTATCAACAACATGCGACCTATTTCCTGGAATAGTTAAGTAATGAAGGGCAAGTCCCACCCTATATATATGATGTTAGGTGCATAATAAGAGGATAAAGAGAACACAGAGCAAAGTGTATGTATGATTCTGGACATATGAATGTGTGTATCAATTCTGTACGTCCCTTGATATAGATTAACAGTATTGTAAGAAGCTTCTATATTTATTAATGGATGGAAGATATTGGTTGAATCTAAGTATCATTATGTGTAATTGAGTAGTGCATATTATTAATTCAATGATGATTACTGTTTAAGCTTGTTCTTTCATAGATTTGTGGGTAGCTTGCACTATAGAATGATGGATTAGTTATAAATATATATGTTTCTTCCTTCATCATGTTAACATCCTGTTACAGCAACCCTAAAGAGGGACCTGGTACCTTTGCGCGCTTCGGGTGAGCGCTCAGTCTAGGCTGAGTGGCGTGCCAACGCGACTAGGGTGTTATCATGCAAATTCTAGGCTGCATCATTGGTTCCATTCTTTGGGACCTCTTTTTGATTGTTTTCGGGATGGTTCACGATGAAGACGCATGCGTTAACTCAAAGAAGTATCGAGGAATGGATACACGATCCGGAGGAAGAATATGCATGATAATTCGGTAGTGGATCTAAGTTTAACGCACATGCTTGGGTAGAAACGAGAACCTATATGATAGTTTATATGAGAGATTTTTTGCTATCTTTCCGGTAGAACTATACGAGTGACTTTGCTTATGCATCTCGGCAGAGTGGAGGTATCACACAATTTTCTGGACACAAGAAGAATTTTAGGCCCTTTATGATGTTGATATGATTTGGACTCGCGCAATGGATACGTGGTTTCGTGGTGTTCTAAACTTGATTATATTACGGAATATTCAATTTCGATGTACTTGTTCTAGAGGTAGCAGCTTTGAATTCCAATTTTTGTGGTATCCAAGAGGGACATATTTACATGGTATTCCATTGGCAATCAAGATCTTAATGGTAATTGTTAGTGAAAAATCACAAAGCACCCTAGATATTGATCAATTTTCTAGGTTGATCATATTAATATCCGGTGTGATAGATAACATTGAATCCTTTCTCCAAGTGTGGGACTTGAAGAGTGAGAAAGGAATCTCCAGAGAAAGGTGGTTCTATTCCTCAATTCAGTGCACCGAAATATGTAGAGGGTTTTCTCGGAATCTAATCTAATCTACCAAGGAGACAAGGTAAGAAAATGCATAAAATAAATCTAAGCTAATAGAGGTGATGCACCGAGGAATGAAGAACATATGCTTTGCCACATTAAACACAGACCATGTAGATATAACACAACACCATGCACAGATAGCAAAAATGCAATGAAAGATCAAGAATGACAGTAATAAATATGTAAGAGGGTTTAGAAGCAACCACAGACACATATATATTGCTCAAGGATCGATTCAATACATTGCAATAGCTAGAAGGCAAAAAACGGTGTTACAGTCTATATGGGAGGTTTGAAAACTCCACAAATCTTCTTATGAACAGGAGAGAAGGGAGGGTGCAAAGCAGAAAATGTCCAACTACCAGAAAGAAACCCCTCCTTACAATATATAGGAAGAATGGGAGAGAAAGAGAGAGGAATTGAACCGCCCAACCACCTCTAGGTTGCATTTAATTCGTCCATCATAGCAGAGCGGCGGGTTACGCAAAGCGGTGGTTTGCCTATGGCAGAGCGGCGGGTTGTCTCTCGCTGCATTAAAGTTGTTAGTTGAGCATCACTTCGCTTATTATTTCGTGCGTGAGGCGTCTTCGATTTTCTTTCTTCAAACTGAACCAAAATGCAAGATTGACCACGGAAACGTGTAGAGAATCTCACAAGCTTTCCGTTGATATCAAGAACGTGTAAATCCGAGCTCTGGATCGAAAGATATGTCAATCTGAAGATTTAGGACACGGAACAGGCGAAAACGGATTTTTGAATTTCTTCCCGCGCTCTGCCACTTGGATGACACGTGGCGCGCTCTGATTCGCTGAATAATTCTCTCTCCTCTGCTTTTCGGCGGGCTTTCCTTTGAATTTTCCTCGTGGGTTCTTAAATGGGACACGTGGCACGATCCTATTTGTTCGGCTCGGTGCTCGAAAATTCACCCTTTGACTTTTCTGACCTTTACTCCTATGAGGACACGTGGCAATTTCTCAATGGTTCTCGGGCCTGCTGGGTCTTCCGCGTACTTCGCGTCCATTCGTCCCGGATGTCCCAATGCTGCTTGGGACAAAAACCTCCGATCCACCCGAAATGGGCTTCCTTGTCCCTCATTTGGCCAAAGACACGTGGCACCTTTTGATTGGCTTTCGGCTCCTTCGGCTTCTTCACGTATTTCGGGTCTTTTTGTCCCGGACGTCCTATTTTGATTTTGGACCTTTTGGGACAATTTCGGCCGGTTCGGCCGGTTCGGGTATTTCTGGCCCGCTTGTCCCAATTGCTTTTGGGCTGACTTGTCTCTTTTCGGCCGGTTCGGGTATTTCTGGCCCGCTTGTCCCAATTGCTTTTGGGCTGACTTGTCTCTTTTCGTCCGGTTGGCCGGTTCGGGTATTTCTGGCCCGCTTGTCCCAATTGCTTTTGGGCTCCTTGTGCTGATTTCGCGCGAACCGGCCGGTTCGGGCCCTTCTGTCCCAAACGTCCCGACTGCTCCCTCTAGAAGGACTTAGCCAATTTTTTCACTTTTTCCTGGATCAATCCTATTTGCCTTTCTGCAACTTTTCGCACTTTCTCAAAGCTTGCTCCTTCCTTCTTCGGCCTGGGGAGTTTAGAAAGATTCCTGAAGGGACCCTAGAAACCTGATTTTGCTCTGAATCAGTCATTTTTCTTGGAATTTGGACATCCTGATGCATGTTATCAAATTTACCCTGGGGGGTGAATTTTGGATAACAATTTGGCGACTCAACGGGATCATCTCTGCCTGCTAGATGAAAAGGCCAGTACTGAAGCAATCCATTGGGCATGGAGTTAAGCATTAACCTGAAACAAGCCTGATACTGCAACTTCCCCTCCAGCAACACTCAGAACTGTAGAAAACAACCTGAGAGCAGCAAAACCTGTGCCAAAGCACTTAGGGAAAACAAAACTAATCTACAGCAAAACAATGTGCACAAGCACTTGGAGGAAAGAAAATCTAAACTAGTATTTACAGATGTAGTGAACCTCCCTCTAGAAGCAACGCTTGAGATAGATTCCATTTACTGGAATCTGCAGTTCTTCACCATCCAATGAGGCCAATTGGAAAGCATTGTTGTTCTTGCACTTTGTGACCATGTATGGGCCACTCCAAATGGCATCAAATTTTGAATGCCTTCCTGGTTTTGCTCTGTCCACATCCCATTTCAATACTAGATCTCCTATTTGAAAAGATCTATCTTTGGCCTTCTTATCAAAGGTCTTCTTGATCAAAGCCTGATCCTTTTCCATTGCTTGGAATGCACGATCTCGATTTCTTGCGGCATCATCAGTGCATATCTCACCTCCATGGGCCCAAAATCTAGCAACTCCAAATTTGTTTCATGAGTTCCAGCGTTGGCAACTCAAGTGACATGGGCAAGACCGCCTCTCTTCCGTAGACAAGCCTAAATGGAGAGTTACTGTGGATCTTTGGGAGTTATCCTATCTCGCCATAAGGTGATTTCGATTTAGTATGCCAAGCCTTCCGATTCTCATCAAGAGTCCTCCTAATGATCCTCGGCAAATGTAGACTCGGCACTGGCCATTACCTTGAGGGTAATAGTTTGATGAAGTGCTCAGTAGATTCCGTTCTGACATTGACCCACTCGGTAACTTTAGATCCGATAAATGCCAATGCATTATCGAGAGACTATTGTAGCGAGTGCACCAAATCAGTAGTTATTCCTCGTAAAAGTCCAAGATGCTAGACTCATTCGCCTCTTTGGTAGCTCACTTCGTCCATCCATCTGGTGAAGTAGTCTGTGGGTTTGTCAAAATCCATTTGTGCCTTAGCTCGGGTGGGATTGATGACTCAATGAAGTCAGACCCCATTGCGTGAATGGTTGGTTGAGATTGGATGTAATGGGAGAGCTCGCAAGTTTCTCTTTTCGTGAAAAATGCACAATTCTTACACCTCTTGATCCATGCATAGCAATCACTTTGAATATTTTAGGCCAATAATAACCAGCCTTCATGATTTTCAGTAGTCACTCTTGGTGCAAAATGGCCACCGGCTGGTCCATCATGAAACTCTTTTAATACCCTCTGGATCTGACCTGTGTTAATGCATCTCAGCAGCACTCCATTCAGGTCCTTTTTGAACAAAACTCCATCAATGATGGTATATGGAATTGCCTGCAACCTGAAGTGTCTTCTTTTTGCTTTGCTCATTTCTAGAGGGCACATACCCGTCTGTAGGAAATGTATCATATTCTGAGTCCAACAGGGAGTGGACACATCATCATTTTCCTATTTTTTATCATCTTGTAATAGCAGGACAACGTCCTCTTCATCTTCTGGGCTGTCTGGTCGTTTGGAAGCGAGTTGCTCGCACAAACCTTTGCCTCTTACCAGCTTGGTGATTTTGATCTCAATGTCATACTCCATGACACGGGTGATCCATCCTGCCCTTTTCTCATTCAAATCCTTGTTGAGGAGGAAGTCCTTAACTTGACATGTGAGACCAAAGAATGGACCTTGTTGTTTGAGACCAAATGCTTGAATTTCTTCAAGCTCACATTCTAAGCACATGTTTTTCAATAAAAGAGTACCTCAATTCGATCATTTAGGCTTTGGTGAAGAAGGCAATGGTTGCTCATCATTATCTTTATTCTGTTGCACCAAAATGGCGAAATAGTGTCATCACCCCCAAATGCATAGAGGATGAAATCCTTGGAAAAGTCCAGGGTTGATGAGAGTGGGTGCCTGGGAGATGGCTTCTTTGATTGCTTCAAAGCTCTCCTTGCCTTCTGCCGTCCATTTGAAAGCCATGCTTTTCCTTAACATTTTGGTGATGGGCTGATGAGGGCTTGAAGTTTGGGACAAACCTTCGAACAAAGTTTATCCTTCCCAGGAAACTCTGAAGAGCTTTCTTGTGACTTGGCAATGGTAGAGCCCTTATGGCTTCAACCCTCTTTGGATCAATTGCTAATCCTTCCTTGGAGACAATGTGGCCAAGGAGTTTCCCTTCATGTGCAAGAAAGATGCACTTCTTAGGGTTTAAAGACACTCCAAACTTTCTACATCTCTGAAACACTTGCCTGAGGTGAAAGAGATGGTCTGCAGCATTTTTTGAGAAGACAGTAATGTCATCTAAGTATATCAGTACTGTCTTGTTGATCAAGCCTTTGAATGCCATATCCATAGCTCGCTGGAATGTTGCTCCGGCGTTTGACAGTCCAAATGGCATCTTCTTGTAAGCATACGTGCCCCATTTGGTTGTGAATTTCATGTCTTGAACTGGTCTTCCTCCTTCACCATAATTTGATTGAAGCCTGAGTAACCATCAAGTAGCGAAAACCTTTCTGACCCAGCTACGACCTGCAATATTTGCTCCATGGAAGGGAGTGGATAATGGTCCTTGAGAGATGCCCTATTGAGGTCTCGGAAGTCAACACATAGCCTGATCTCTCCACTTTTCTTTCGGCCAGGAACCAAGTTCGCAACCCGGCAGAGTGCTTGATAGGAATATAATTGCGACTCAATCGAGCTTGTCCAGCTCCTTTCTCATGAGAGGCTCCATGTGTGGATTGGTAGTCTCATTTCGCACTGATAGGCTTAGTATTTGGATCCAACTCGATGGTATGCTGAGCTAAGTTGGGATTGAAGCCCTTCAAGTCTTCATAGCTCCAAGCAAACACGTCAGGGAATTCTTGACAAAGCTGTATGAACTCATATCTCTCTTGCTCAGTTGTCATTTTTCCAATTTGCAATGGCTTGTTCTCTTTTACCAAGATGGATCCGAATCTTCCCTCTTGACTTTCGAATATTTTCTTTCTCTTTTCTAAACTGATCATTGGGGTTAAAAATGGACTCCAAGGTGACAAGTCCCTTGGGCAGCTTGTCAGTTCTCAGCTGTATCACCTGGTCACCATATTGCTGTTCCAACTTCTCTTGATTCTTAGCTGAGAACTCAGCTTCTTCTTGCAAGAAGTGGATGATTTGCCGGTCATTCTCAAATACTTGCCAATTGACATTGTTATCCGGCTGAAGGCCTCACAATCACGTGGATGTTTGGCTGTACCTTATCTTGTTGAATGTTTTCTACAATGTCAAAGGCTGCCCCTACTGCTGCAAGCCTGTCAGCAGCTTGATTCTCTTTTCTGGGAATGGCCTTGATGCCGAAACCTTCAAAATCCTCCATGAGGTCCACACACCTGATTCTTGTAGCATCTCGAGTAGATCATTTTTGGCAAGATACATTGTCCCTTGACCCGATTTACAATCGCTCATTGTCCCAAAAACTTGCAAGTTATTTATTTTTCTTTTTATTGCCCAATGCATCCCCCGCACCAAGGCTTCATATTCAAAGCATGTGAAATCTAAAACTGAATAATACTTTACTCCTTGCGGTGAAATAAGCATGGCTCCACCTCCTGCGCCTTGTCTACTCCTTGATCCATCAAAAAACAGTTGCCATACCTCGTTGTCATCCTTGTGGTTTGGCTTGGTGATGCTAGGAATAGGTTGACTTTCTTCGTGTATACAATAGACCCCACTCGATTCTTCTACTTCTTGATAAGGATCAAAAGCATGCACCTTGCTTGCCCATTCATCAAGAGTCAAATCTGGGATACTTCCAACCTTAGTGTCGGCTTCATCAGTGCCGAGGTGATCTTCTTGATCAAATGCTGAGCAATTGGTATTAATATGACTTGGAGTATAGGGTTCAATGTGGAAATCTGCAATAGGTTCTGACCTAATTGTAGCTTTAGTTCCATACCTCGTTCTGAACAGCATGTGTGACCAATCAGCGGACAAATATCCCCCAATCCTGGCAGTAAAGTCCCTTGACAAGCATAGGGCAAAGAGTGGTGGAAGGTCTATGACTGAGACGTCTTGCAAAACAACCACGTTGGGACATGCATGCAAGGTAAGACTCAAGTTTTTTATAACTCCAACTGTGGCTACTGCTGTCCCATCTAATTGCACTACTCCCTTAGTTGTTATTTCATACTGGAGCCCTAGCTGATCAGCTATCTGTTTAGGCATTACTGAACTACTTGCCCCAGAGTCAATCATGCAATTATGTACCAACTTGTCTCCTATGATCAATGAAACATAAAATGGAGGGGGCTTCAGCATTTTACCTTGTTGTGCTCCATGATTACTTTCAGGCTGGGCAGCATTTGTAAGCACTTTGTCTTGCCTCTGAACTCCGCTGATTGAAGTTGGCGAGTCCTTCATAGCACTGCAACAAATCTCTTTGGCACTGGGATGGATAGGGATTCCCACATAGATATATTGACATTTGTTTTCTTCATCGATCAATGTACTGAATGGTGATGAAGGATCTCTCTCATTGTCCCTTGATTTGCACATTTGCTCTTGAATATGGGCATGAATAATGTGGCATTTGATTTGGCCAAGGGGTCGTTCTTGGTTGCCCTCGTGCATTTGAAACCGGGTTTTGCTTGCCAATCATCACGGGAGTGTGGAAGGTTGTGGATTGGTGGGGCTAACGGCTGTTCCTCACCCAAATTTCTCCTTTTGACCTTGTGTTGTTGCATGACACCTTGAGAGACTGCCTGATTCATACCACAGAAATCCTCTGCCTGCCAATTTACCAATGTGGTGTCATTTGGGGCAGGTTGCTGTTGGAATGTTTCTTGTTGTTGGCTGTTTTCTTGACTACTTTCACCCTCCACACCAGCACTTGTTACCATTAAAGCTTGGGTTAAAGCACCATTATAGCACATGGATTGATTATGGGGTTCATTACATGGAAAACACCATTCATACTCCTGGGCAATGTTGTTTTGTGCTGGTACTAATGCCTTAGAGGCAGATATGGCATTTGGATTATAGAGGCTGGAATGGTCTATTGACAGGAGGCCTTGTTTGATTCATATTGCGGTGGATTAGGTGGCCTTTGAGGTGATATGGCTGCCTATTAGGTTGAGCTTGAGGCGATACGAAGGTCTAAAGCCTTGAGTTTCTTTGTCTCTTAAGTGTGACCAGCTCATTACCTGGTTGCTTCATGACTTCTGAAGCTCATTTGGGGCACTTGGAGATGAAGTGGAAGCTTCATTTGAACTCGATTTCTAGGAGTGGGAGAAGGAGCTAAGACAGTGCCCGACTAGTACTTGGGCTCTCTAAACTTGGATATAATGGCATTGGAGGCTCAGGAGCTAGCTTGCCGGCTTGAATCGAGACAATTTTCAGCTCTAATGGCAATACTATAAGCGGCAGGGGATAGTTGTGCCTCCCATGGATTGAATCAACATAGAAATATCGAATTTAAAGCTTTAAGGTAGTATAGAAAAGCACCTTTCATTTGTTGGTCCACCTCACGGAATTCTATCCCAAGATCTTTGAAATCTGAAGTTGAAGTCGATTAGTTGCTCATTGGAAGCTCTCTTGATGGTTGTCACTGTCCAAAAGAGACAAGTTGTCTCCCTTCTCTCCAAATTGATTATGAAGTGCAATACGGTGATTCAGTTCGTGATAGAAGCAGCTTCAAGGCTCCTAAACCATTGCAATGCTTTTCCCTTGAATGAAGACGCCAGCAATTTGACAGCTACTTGCATCTCATTAATCTCATGGATTGCACAAATGTTAGCAATGTCCTTGACATGATCACGTAGGAGTGGTACGGTTTTCTCGATAAAATATGGAATGTTCTTCAATGCTGCAACTGGGATTGGATTTTGTGCATTGAGAGCAAGTGGGCTGCTGCCTGTGAAGTTGACATAGGGGTTTACTGGTTGCGCCATTCTGAGTGGTCTTAAAACCCTTGTATATTGAAAGAAAGGCCTGTCAGGTGGAGGAGTTGAGAGAGTTCTGTTTGGTGGAGATGGAGACCTTTGAATCCTTCTTCCTCTTTGCCTTCTTCTTGGAGATAGTTGCAGGTATTCAAACGGCACTTCCTCTTCTCCAGCTCTTGACCTTGTGATTCTTCTCATAAGCTTTTAGGCCTGACTGCTGAAACTTAGTTGATTCTTCCCTTTGGAGTCGCCAGATATGCAAATAATAGCTCTTCTTAAGCAAGAAAATTGCAGCAGATGCACATCAACCTTGCTGCAATAAAAAATGAGACCTCTGTCCCACCGGGCGTGCCAAAACTGTTAGTGCAAAATCACAGCACCCCTGGATATTGATCAGTTTTCTAGGTTGATCATATTAATATCCAGTGTGATAGCATAACATTGAATCCTTTCTCCAAGTGTGGGACTTGAAGAGTGAGAAAGGAATCTCCAGAGAAAGGCTGGTTCCTATTCCTCTGTTCGTCAGTGCACACGAAAATATGTAGAGGTTTTCTCAGAATCTAATCTAATCTGCCAAGGAGACAAGGTAAGAAGATGCATAAAATAAATCTAAGCTAATAGAGGTGATGCACCGAGGAATGAAGAACATATGCTTTGCCACATTAAACACAGACCATGTAGATATAACACAACACCATGCACAGATAGCAAAAATGCAATGAAAGATCAAGAATGACAGTAATAAATATGTAAGAGGGTTTAGAAGCAACCACAGACACATATATATTGCTCAAGGATCGATTCAATACATTGCAATAGCCAGAAGGCAAAAAACGGTGTTACAGTCTATATGGGAGGTTTGAAAACTCCACAAATCTTCTTATGAACAGGAGAGAAGGGAGGGTGCAAAGCAGAAAATGTCCAACTACAGAAAGAAACCCCTCCTTACAATATATAGGAAGAATGGGAGAGAAAAGAGAGAGGAATTCGAACTGCCCCAACCACCTCTAGGTTGCATTTAATTCGTCCATCATGGCAGAAGCGGCGGGTTCTGGCAAAGCGGCGGTTTGCCTATGAGCGGCGGGTTGTCTGCTGCATTAAAGTTGTTAGTTGAGCATCACTTCTGCTTATTATTTCGTGCCAGAGGCGTCTTCTGATTTTCTTTCTTCAAATGAACCAAAATGCAAGATTGACCAGAAACGTGTAGAGAATCTCACAAGCTTTCTGATTAGATATCGTTAAGCGTGTAAATCAAGAGCTCGGATCGAAAGATATGTCAATCGAAGATTTAGGACACGGGCAGAGCAAAAACGGATTTTTGAATTTCTTCCCGCTCCGCCACTTGGATGACACGTGGCGCGCTCCGATTCAGGCCGAATAATTCTCTCTCCTCTGCTTTTCGGTGGGCTTTCCTTTGAATTTTCTCGTGGGTTCTTAAATGGGACACGTGGCACGATCCTATTTTTTTCGGCTCGGTGCTCGAAAATTCGCCCTTTGACTTTTTCGACCTTTACTCCTATGAGGACACGTGGCGATTTCTCAATGTTTCGGGAACCCCGGTCTTCCGCGTACTTGGCGTCCATCTCGTCTTGGATGTCCGGTCTTTGCTTGGGACAAAACCTCCGATCCGCCCGAAATGGAGCATCCCTCATTTGGCCAAAGACACGTGGCACCTTTGATAGGCTTCTTCGCGTATTTGGTCTTTTTGTCCTGGGCGTCCTATTTTGATTTTGGACCTTTGACAATTTCAATTTGGATTCAAGTTCGGGTATTTTGCCCGCTTGTCCCAATTGCTTTTTGGGCTCTTGTGCGATTTCACGCGAATCGCTGGGATTGGGCCCTTATCCCAAACGTCCCGATTGCTCCCACAGAAGGACTTAGCCAATTTTTTCACTTTTTCCTAGATCAATCCTATTTGCCTTTCGCAACTTTTCGCACTTTCTCAAAGCTTGCTCCTTCCTTCTTCGGACCTGGGAGTTTAGAAAGATTCTAAAGGGACCTAGAAACTCCGATTTTGCTCTGGAATCGAGCCATTTTTCTTGGAATTTGGACATCTCGATGCATGTTATCAAATTTACCCCGGGGGTGAATTTTGGATAACAGTAATCTTTAACACGGAGAGTAAACCGATGGCTATCTAAACTTCACCATGCATGAAGGTAGGAACAGTTTAGTATTAAGAAATCGGACTAGTGGCGTAAAAGAAGAGGGAGGAAAGGGGCTTAAGTATAATGAGGCATGCGAGAGGGAAATAGAGAAGCAAATTTCCGTTGTAGAAAGTATGGCATTGAGGAGAGAGATGGCTCATGAAGGATTTACGACTCACGTAGAAGACGTGGAGCTAGAGCATTAGGAACTCCCCCATCTTGGAAAGCATGACAAAGATTCCTTCTCGGCCTCACACGGAAGTGCACCGGAGACTACTTGGGCCACATGCGCGCATCTTAATCCACCTAGTGACCTAGCCTTTGCACTTGGTTTTCCAGTATCTAGTACGACAAGTAACCAACAAACTAACTTGGGAAGTAGGAAATCATGAGTAAGTCAGGGATCATGTACATCAATGGAAGGATAGACAACTTCAATGTCATTTGGAGGAGCATTCTTGGGTGCATCATTCACACAAAATGTAAGCACGTAGAATCTTTGGACTCACTCAGAAGTGGACCTTCATAGGAGTGTGGGGTTCATGTATAGTACTACTATTGGAGCATGGGGAGTACATCTATAGGACCTATTCCAACTACAGGTGGTAGATCGGGGAGGTATAGGTGGTTCTAGTTCCAAGTGGATCTCGGTGGTTACGGAGGAGTAGAGGGAACACGGGAGGTTCGGATCGGTGGTCAAGGTCCATAACAACCACAAAATATCTATATGGATATGTCACTTCATCTCCTGGAGTATAGAGGTATAGAGGATGCTACCAAACATGTGCATATGTGTGAAATCGTGTGACGTGCTAAAGGGATTACATTTGCTATGAGCAAAAAGGCAAATCAATTCACTACTACATTACTGAGGGGTGCGCACACGGTTGGTATAGGAAGTTTGACCCTGATCAAACTTGCGTGGATTATGCATCACGAGGGATGCTTTCTTGAAAGAGTTCATATCCCGAGTTTGAGCATAAGAGTATAAGTGCACTTGAAGATATCAAGTAGGCACTACGAGAGTGTACGTGAGTATGATGCTCATTTTAGGACACTCTTATGTAAGTTGTCTTATGATATCCATGCTAGCCACCATGCACAATGGTTCGTTGGAGGATTGATTACACCTTTTAAGAGGGCGTTGTCACATAAGACATACATGGATCCAGTGCAAAGCACTTTGAAGAAGCTTTTGCAGCGTTGTTGAGGTAGTTAGGAGCATTGACACTAGAGTCAGTCCATTCCTAGAGGCAGATCGCAGCTATGGCTAAATTAATTAAGAAAGCATCAAAGCAAATTCAGCCCATGAAATGTGCTTAGGAATTTGGTGTATAGATTGTGAAGTGGAAGGTCACACCAAGGATATTTCCCTCGCAGATTTGTACACTCGTTATTGTTGGACTGTGAAATTTTCCATTTGAATCATGATGCTAGCCATTGTCCTTTGTTACAACGTGATAAGGAAGAATGTATCTTGTTTTTGTAAAATTTATAGGTCCACGACCCATGATCGAGGATTTTCGGTTGATTGGTCGAGATCAGGATCTATAGACATTGGAGTATACATGAGACATGTATAATGAGATAATTCTAAGGGTAGGAATGAGCACCAGGATCGGGATCATAATCAAACATGCTATGACAGGAATGAGGGGCGTTTTGAAGGAGGTCGTGGAAGGGGATGTGGATATCATGGTGGATATGGAGGACGAGGCCGAGGTGGAGGAAGAGGAGAGTTTCCTCATGGAACATGTTATACGTGTGGATCTCTTGACCACTACAAGCACGAATGTCCTCAGAATAATGCATGTTCTTTTAGGAAGAACCATAGCTATGAAGAGTGCCTGGACTTATATGAGCATTTGAGTAAGTAGCATAAGCAAGAAAAAAAAGGCATCGGGATGATTAGAATCTAGCGTGTGGTAGAGATCAATGGATGCCCAAGATAATAGAAGGGCTGAGGCATTGACAGTGAAGATTAGAACTACACATGTTGAAGCTGCATGTGCACACGAGAGGCATTGCACCAAAAACCTACGATCACCAAGGAGGAGGTTTTGCACGCGAGGTACCCAAATCCTTCTCATCAGAAGGAAGTTTACCAGGATACCATGGAAGTGCTAAGGAATATTTAGGGTGAGATACAATACCTAAAGGAGCAGAAGAAATCCTTGGAGATAGTTCAAACTGATATCGATGATCTGTGAGAGGTGTGCAAGATGTTGCGCCAAGAGAACATTATTCCACTATTAGGAAGTTGGTTAAAAGGGAACACTCCACGCGCAAGTCTTGAGACCAAATGACAGATTCTACATGCAAATCTTCCCCCTGATAGCATTGACTATGACAAAGAAATTACTCTGAATGTTGTTGTGGATGGGTGGCTTGTTGAGCAACATATTGATCGATATAGGCATGGAAGTAAATGTGTTGACATTAGATGCATGGGTACAAATGGGGAGGCCTCCATTGTAGCCATCATCTAATGTGTTATTCATGGCAAACCGGACTAAGGCCACTCCCATAGGAGTGTTGAAAGATGCATCTATAACTATACAAGGGGCCAAGTTCACTGGGGATTTTGAGGTATTAGCACTTGTAGAAGTAGACAATTTTCTAGCCTTGCTTGGATGCCCTTGGTGTTATGCAAATAATGCTAACTTGAGATTCAATAAGGGATATATCAGCTTTGAAAACAAGGAGGAAAGGGTTGTGATACCCTTGATAGATGGGAAGTCTACGCCATATGTTGAGCCTCTAAGTGAGGAGGATTTGAACAGAGTCTATGTACGCACTATTCAGGACCCAGAGGTCAACGAGCCATCAAAAGAAGGCATTCTACAGTGGGAGGATTCTCATTCTATTAGTGATACTATGAGTATTGCTTGTGACAATTGGGCTCATGGTACATATGAATTGGTAGGGCGTGAGGTGAAAAGCGTGGTTGCGCACATGAATATATTTCACTCAATTCAATGGATAGGAAGCACAATACCTTGGTATACAAGGGAGAAGATCTTTCTGCCTTTCTGAAGGCCATGTAAACGGGAAGATCCGATTAGAGGATATGTTAGTCCACATAGATAATCTTATAAACTGGGAAGAGATTGGAATAGCTTTTTCCACCAGGTTTATAAGAACAATGCACCTACGTAAATCTACACTTATCATGGTGATCGACCTATTCAACATCACATTCAATAGTGTGAGAGACTCTGGACAATAGGACAGGAAGCATTACCACCTTCACTTTGGGTGCATAGATTGTATTCCATGCTCCAAGGATGCGCACGCATTTGGTATGTATATGTAGAACTACATAGAGAAACTGGGAACTGGCAAGAGTTGATTGTAGGTATGATCAGACATTTGACTACTTCTCGACTCTAAACCTCATGTAGAGAGGCATTAAGATTTGTCAAGCACTTAAATATGGGAGATAGTGCAAAAGTAGAAGAGCATATTTAGGAATTATTCGGTGAGGTAGAGTTTGATGCATGTTTTGAAAAGGAAGAAGGAATAGACTCCAAACTACTTGAGTGAGCTTGCCTTGAGAAAGAGAAAGGAAAGATGGTCTACATCGTGGATGATGAGGAAGTTGAGAACTGGATATTGAACATTCACATGGGGTGTGCGAGGTCTTGGACAATGTAGACAAGGATACGCGTGCCTACCATGAACCCATGAAGACAAAAAGGTAAATATAGGTTCGGAGGCTAAGCCTAAGGAGGCCATAATTGGAGATTACTGGTCAGACTCGGAGGTAGCTATCATCGAGTTACTTAGGATTATCAGGACTTATTCCCTCGAGGATATCATGAACTTAAAGGTGTGCATGAATCACTTGGGGAAATGAAGATCAAACTTAAGGATGGTGCATGACCAATTAGGAAGAGGCCTTATAGGATGAATCCTAATTTGTGTGAAAAGGTGAAAGAGGAAATTGATAAAATGTTGAAATCTGGAATTATCAAGCCCCTTGATGAGTCAGAATGGGTTAGCCCAATGGTGATTAGTATCAAGAAGGATGGATGGATTAGGATATGTGTGGACTACAGGGAGTTGAATGTTGCATGCATCACAGATCCTTTCCTATGCCATTCACTGAGGAAATACTAGAAGGAGTTACAGGGTGTGAAATATATTCTTTCAGATGGATTTTAGGGTATCATCAAGTTAGGATCGCTCAGGAGGATCAAGAAAAGACAACATTTACTACTGAATGGGGTAGGTTTTCCTATACTGTGATGCCCTTTGGATTGAAAAATGCACCTGTTGTATTTTCACACATAGTTATTAGGCATTCAAAGATTTTATTCATAACTTCTTACAGTCTATCTAGATGATTGGACAATATATGGGCTTGTGAAAGATCATTGTGACAATATGTGCTTAATGTTTGAACGATGCAGACAATTGAGTATCTCTTTGAATATCAAGAAGTGCATATTTGCTATGCCATTTGGGATACTGTTGGGACATATAATCTACAAGGAAGGTTTGTTAGTTGATCCAGCCAAGGTTGCAGTCATTTTAGGCCTAGAAGCACCCACCAGCCAAAGTGAGGTGTGTAGATTTTTAGGTCATACAAGATATTATAGAAAATTTATAAAAGGGTATGCCCAAATTGCTACACCCTTGGAAGAATTGTTGAAGGGAAAGGTACATTTTATTGGGGAGAACCCAACAACGCACGTGTTTGAGGTATTAAAAGAGAAACTTACTACCGTGCCCATTCTGCGCTTTCCATCATGGGATAAACCATTTCATGTGCATGTGGACACTTTTGGTATGGCCATTGGCGTTGTGTTAGCTCAACTTGGTGAAGGTATTATTGATCATCCAATATGTTTTGCTAGTAGGAAGCTGACTCCTGCTGAAAGGAATTATACAACTATAGAGCGTGAAGCTTTGTCAATGATCTACGCATTGTACAAGTTTTGACAGTACTTGTTAGCAACACCATTTTTATTTTATACAGATCATATGGCATTGAAGTACTTGGTAAACAAGCCCATCTTACAGGGGTGCATATGTAGATGGGTGCTCTTATTTCAAGAGTTTGACTTCACAGTTGTGGTGAAGCTAGGAAAAGCAATTCTGGACCAGATCATTTATCTAGAATCAATTTAGGAGAGGATGCAGACAATTGAAGAAACAATGTCAGATGCACAATTATATAGGTTATAATGCACACCCATGGAATTAGAAGACATTGTTGTCTTTCTATGAACAGGTATGGCACCAGAAGGAATGAAAGCATTAGAAAAAAGAAATAGCTTGTTATATGCACGACACCATTTATGTTAATCAGTGGTGACCTATACAAGCTAGGAAGAGATGAAGTATTACGTCGTTGTGTGTTAGAGCATGAGCGCAAGGATATCATGGAAGAAGCTCATGGTGGTATTGTAGGAGGCCATTATGTAGGTGATGCGACTGCTCGGAAGATCTTAATTGTTGGATTATGGTGGGAGACACTGTATAAAGACTATAAAGATTATTATAAGGCGTGTGATCATTGTCAGCACCTAGGAAAACTAGGGAAAAGAGATGAGATGCCTTTGAGACCAATTACTAGTGCAGAACCATTTGAGAAATGGGCCATTGATTTTGTAGGACCTATTTCACTAGCCGCGTGTAGGACTGGATCACACTATATCATTACTTGCACATATTATCTTACACGGTGGGTAGAAAGCAACACCTATAAAAGACTATACGGAAGCTACATCAAGCTATAGATTTCTATGGGAGAATGTTCTTACATGATATGGATGTCCTTTAAGCTTGACAAGTGATAGAGGTACACACTTTTTGAATGAGACAATCAGGATCCTATTAGATGAGTTTATGGTTGCACACCATAAAACTACACCTTATCATCCTCAGGAAAATGGAACTGTTGAGGCTTTAACAAAATTTTGGGCCAGACTTTGACAAAAATATGTGATGTTGGAAGAAAGGATTGGGATGACAAAGTGTTAGTTGTGCTTTGGGCATATAGAACAAATTACAAGAGATTGAACAAAGGCCACACCATTTCAGTTGGTGTTTGGCATGGAAGTTGTTCTCCTATAGAATTTATGTTACCTTCTTTGCGCATTTGTGCGTTGGAGTCTAGCTGATGAACAAGCTTTAGAAGAACGTATTAAAAAGATGATTCAACTGGATGAGCGTCGAGCCATAGCACGATGGAGTCAGAAGTAGGAAAAGGCTAGGTAGAAGGCATGGCATGATAGAAACATAAGAGATAAGAAGTTTGAGATTGGAAAAATGGTACTTCTTTATGACTCAAAGTTCTTGTGCCATCGTGAAAGCTCAAAGTACATTGGTTGGGGCGTATGTTATCACTTCTATACTTGAATCAAGTGCATGCCAGTTAGAAGCACTTGATGGAACATGGCTACGGTTACTTTAACGGGAGTAGGATGAAGCCCTACTATAAATAAGTCTTCTTGGTGTTTGTAATAAGGTAGTGTTGCCATTTAGTTTAGGTTTTCAATTCAAGTATTTCCTTAATGTATTTCCTTCATTATTGCTATGCTTTGTCAATTTAGTTGTTGTTTGTGTAATAAGTGCTTGCTTGCGCCTAAAGCTAATTTCTTGTATGAAGAATGTTTATGCACAGAGGACTGCACATACTTTTAGTGTGGGGTGGTTGTCATTATCAAGAAAAGATAGGACTTTGGGAATTGAAGATGAAAGGAATAAGCTACTATGGGTGTACTTTAAGTCAAAAGAAGATTGCTTCTCAAAAAGTGACCAAGGATGGAGATGAATTAAAGAATAGTATAACATGTGAGGTAAGCGGAGGCCATGTTAGCTACCAGGAGAAGGTGTAGTGATGAGGTACTCGGGTGCAGAGCGCGCTAAAGAGAAGTCTGTGACCAGAGGGTAGGAAGGTGTGCTAGAAGGTTATAGCTGGGCGTGAAGATGTACCGCATGGAACAAATGGATTTGGTCAATAAATGAAGGGATATTTGGTAGGTGAGGAGTAATAAATGCATCAAATTTGAAAAATTTATATAAGGATGGGATGTGGATTCATTTTTACCATTGCAACTAAGAGTATTCACGAGAAGAGCCAAGTGTGAAGAGCTGAGTGATCGAGTTAAGGTGTGAAGGGTGTGAAACCAAGAGTGACAACTAGATCTGTGTGATAAGAAGCTTGCGTCCCTAGTGGTGAAGGGTTTGAGTGAAAGTAGAAGATAGGAAAGAATTAGGTTATGAAGTTTCCACCTAGGGCATAATTGAATCGAGCTAGGGTTTGATTCACGAGTTGTAGGGTTGAAGAAGAGACATTTGCAAGGTAGAAATGGCACCAAAGAAGGCATCTGCAGTGCAAAAAAAGAAAAGAAGAAGGTGGTCATTGAGGAAGAAGAGATGGCACCCAAAAGTCATTTTTCAGAGATGTAATACCCAAAAGGAGTCATTGTCGGCCAAGAGTGGGATTCACCCATTAGAAAAAGCAAAGTAAGTGAATATAATCAGGACCTCGAGAGAACAAAAAGGAGCTCGATTCCTTGCTCACTTCTAGAACAAACAAAATGCATGACAAGATGACATGCCAGTATATGATGATGCGGGTGAAAACTTTTGAAGAGAATTGGGGTATATCAGTTGTATGAGCTGCCATATTTTGGGAAGTATGAGCCCTTGTACCAGTGGCTCATGAGTAGGGTACATGAAGACTTCTTCTACTTTGTAGGATGCAGAGTTAGAATTTTTCATTGCGCTTGTTTCATCAGTGACAGTTTGAAGGCCACAGGAGAAGATATAAAAAGTGACCTTGTAGATAAAGCTATGATTTTAAAGACCAAATAGGAGTTGGGATACCTGAAGGGTCCACGTGGAATGGACATAGACAAATTTAAGAATTGTCTAGTTGTACAAGCTGCAGCACACCTGGTTACCAAGTTAAATGATCAGGAGTGGTGGTCGCAAGTAAACACTATGTGGTTACATGTGGCATGAAAAAAATGTCGAGAAGGGATGATCTACAACATTATAGGCTATATTGTAGAGAAAATAGTCGAAGAAGCATGCACGGGAGGAAGATCAGCTTTGGGGTTGTTCTACTATCACTGGTGTTCATGGAGATTGGGAGTACCAGATGGACCAAAGGAGAAAATATGGGAATACCCCATGGAGAACAAGTCCCAGCTGAAAGATTCAGCAAATACCTATGCGAGGGCCATGACAGATGAAGTAAAGCAAAGGGTGGAGAAGTGGTATGATAGGCTCGCGTGGCATTTGGGGAAGAGTGGTGCATCCCAAAGGACCTACCAGTAGTGGTAGGAAAACAAGTTCAGTTTTTGTATACCAACATTTCTGCATCATGTGTTTTCCAATGAAGGATGGAGTCTGGAGCCCTTGGTGCAAGTTACCTACGCATTCACTGCAAGGTATTTTAGGAATCTATTCATAGATTTACCGACATGCATGCAGATTGATCTTCAATGCAGATAAGGTAGACTATGACTACCATACATTGAGGAAGAAGTATGTATATCTGGAATAAGTGCTTATACAGAGAAGATCATTTCTGAGGTGTTGAATATCAAGCCAATAAGTTTGGTTGTAGCAGATTTGGGGGCAGCATTGGTGTATCTCTAGTTGAAGCCAAAGATGGAGAACAACAAATATGTGGAAGGTGAGTTTGCACTTCCAGCACCGCCCAAAGGGAAGCATACAATGGAGAATATCCCAGCACCTAAGCCCATAGAGAAAATCGAAGTGCAGGATGAGGAGGAGGAGCGTGAAGATAGTGGTGGTTTGGAGCATAGGGGTAGGAGACATCCTACAAGTCAGAGTGAAGCTGAGCATGTTATTACACCACCTAGCCACAAGAAGGGGATGAAGAGGACTTGAATGCGGTCAAGGGGAGCACATGTTTAAAAGAGTATTCAGGAGAACAAGGACCCAAGGTGTTACTCCAACCACTGTGTGCAAATCACCCCGACTCTCCCCACAAAAGGAAGTGACCGCACGAGAGAAGGAGGAAGCTAAAGTTGAATGAGGAGGTGGAAGAGTTTGAGGAGAGCACGCCTACATCTCCTACACTTCCAGAGCACACATAGAAGAAAAGGATGAGGCATCAAAGGAGAAGGAAGAAGAAGAGAAAAGACTAGAGGAAACAACTATAGAAGATATTCAGGACATGGAGACGTAAGTCCCAAATTTGGAGGCTAGAGTTCCTAAGTAGCAAAGGTCTAGAAGGATAAGTGGGGAGCACATTCCACTAGCCATGGGGTATGCAGAGGATGTAGGAAATATTATCCATGCACTGCCCACTTCCAGAGCACAATAGTGTAGAAGGATCTATTTGGTTGGGAGTTGATGGATGAGGATATGGTGACTATGCACACACAGAAAGCAACTATCATGGTCGATGCACACCCACATGGATGAGCTGACTTTGATGTGTGTGAAGAGTCATGTGTTTGAGGTGATTGAAGAAGGCACCTCAGGATAGACACATGACAGTAAAGCCTACTGTCATGTCAGATGAGTAGGTCAACAATGCCTTTGGTGAAAGTTTCTGTTGAGGTGGCTAGAAGAAACATGGATAAATTTGCCACGATCAAAGCATTGCGTGAAGAGTTGAAGACAAAGGACGTTGAGATAGCGTGCACATAACATAGGAAAGGGACTTTCATGAGAAGAAGAATGAAGTGTTCATAAGCATCGCTAGAGGAGATTGGGGACACTGTAATCAAAGCAAGGCCACACTTGGAACCCAAGGTACCACAGACATTTCCTTCAGTGATACACTATGTGGGAAAGTTGGTGGACTTGGTGCTCGAAGATGAAACTCTATGTATGTAAAGCTCGGAAATATCAGAACAAGATGCCAAATGGGAGAAGGCATTTGTGATGAGAAAAATCACATCTTATGAAGGGTTGTTGCAGGCATTACAAGAAGTCTTGAAGAAAGTGGATCAAGCTTTAAATATATGCACAGCTCCAGAGGTGCTCATCAACATTAAGACCTTGGAAGAGAACAATGAGGTCTAGAAGGCCATGAAAGATGAGACATTGGGCCATGCGTAGAAAGGTTGTCAATGTTAAAGTGCTTTATGAGGCCCCACGCATGTGCACAAGAGCCACACAAGACTCGGTTGGAAGAGCTTGGAAAGCTGATTACGTAGAAGATGGACCTTTTGGAAGGGAGGATGACATCTATGTCTAGTGTTGTGTTGGTTCTACAAAATGAGAAAGGAGAAATTGCATGGGATGAGTTGGAATCCATTGTTGTGGACATCCTAGAGAAAGCGGAATAGGCACTCACTGAATGGCGTAGGTTTTGGAGGCTGCAATAAAAGAGGAGTATCAGAGTTGATGCTATCAATTGATATAGAGGAGGTTTCTTAAATAACCTCATATAAATTCTTTATTTGTCCACATTCTTCATTCTTATTCTTTCATTTATTCTTTCCTTCAAATTTTGGAGATACCCATTGTCGGGATGATAATGAGATTAGTGTGGGGTAATGTTGATCAAAGAATACTTGGCAAAGATCACACAAGGAGTCATGTGGGATAGAAGGCCAAGATCAAAGGTGCGGAAGGACAGGAAGGACCCACACACATGGAAGGCAAGTTTAGATTTTGGGACTTAGCCGATTTTGAGCATGAAGATCTATTTTTAGAAGATGGCGTGTGGAACACACCAACGAAGCAGAGACATGCGCACCATGCATTGTCTATATTTGGAGAAGTGGTTCAAAGTGTCTATGCATGGAGACAAGCTAAGAATAGAATTGACACTTGATTAACTACAAGAGGACTATAGATAGCGCACTTGCATGTGTGGCTATAATTGTAAACAACGTGTGGCTATCAATAGCATGCGACCTATTTCTGGAATAGTTAAGCGGTGAAGGGAAAGTCCCCACCCTATATATATGATGTTAGGTGCATAGTAGGAGGATAGAGAGAACACAGAGAGTAGTGTATGTATGATTCTAGATGTATGAATGTGTGTATCAGATCCATATGCGCCTTGATATAAATTGATAGTATTGTAAGGAGCTTCTATATTTATTAATAGATGGAAGATATTGGCTGAATCTAAGTATCATTTTGTGTAATTGAGTAGTGCATGTTATTAATTCAATGATGATTATTGTTTAAGCTTGTTCTTTCATAGATCTGTGGGTAGCTTGCACTGTAGAATGATGGATTAGTTATGAATCTATATGTTTCTTCCTTCATCATGTTAACATCCTGTTATAAACAACCCTAAAGAGGGACCTGGTACCTTTGTGCGCTTTGGGTGAGCGCTCAGTCTAGGCTGAGTGATGTGCTAGCGTGACTAGGGTGTTGCATCAAGCAACACCTAGAAAGGATTGTATAATGGCTACATCATCCAGTTTCTTTGGGAAAATATTATTACAAGGTATGGATGTCCTTTGAGTTTGACCAGTGATAGGGGCACATATTTTTACGAATGAGATAATTATAATTTTAATGGATGAATTCATGATTACACACCATAAGACTACACCATATCATCCTCGAGGCAAATGGGATTGCTTGAGGCTTTCAACAAATTTTTGATCCAGGACATTGACAAAAATCTATGATGTTAGAAGAAAGGATTGGGATGATAAAGTATCTGATACTTTTGGCATATTGAACAACATATAAAAGGTTGAAAAAAGCCACACCATTTTAGTTAGTGTTTGATGCGACGAGTTCTTCCTATGGAATTCATGCTACCATCTTTGCATATTACATGCGCTAGATGTCTAGCTGATGAGAAAGCATTAGAAGAATGGATTCACAAGTTAATTAAGTTGGATGAATGACGAGCAATAACACGTTGGAGTCAAAAACAAGAAAAGGCTAGGTAGAAAGCATGGCATGATAGGCACATCAGGGATAAAAAGTTCACAATTGGACAGATGGTGCTCCTGTATGATTCTAAGTTTTTACGCTATTTAGGCAAAATCAAAGTACATTGGTTGGGGCCATATGTTATCACTCACATACTTGAAATAGGTGCTTGCCAATTAGAGGTGCTTGATGGGACACAGTTTACTGGTTACTTCACCGAGTAGGCTGAAGCTCTACTATAAATAAATCTTCTTGGTGTTTGTAATAAGGTAGTGTTGTCATTTAGATTAGGTTTCCAATTCTGCATTTCCTTAATGTATTTCCTTCTTCATCGCTATGCTTTGTCAATTTAGTTGGTGTTTTTGTGTAATAAGTGTGTTTACGCACCAGAAGCTAATTACTATTTGGAGAATTTTTATGCACAGAGGACTACACATACCCTTAGTGTGGGGTGGTTATTGATATCCAGGTACAGGACTAATGAAAATAAGTACACATGAAAGGAACTAACTGATGCAGGTGTTATTCAAGTTGGAAAATTGAAAGAAAAAAATTGCTTCTGGAAATGAGGACCATAGGTGGAGGTAAATGAAGAAACAAGTATAACGTGAGGTAAGTAGAGGCCATGGGAACTACCAAAAGAAGGCGATGGCGAGGTACTCGGGCGCATGGAGGTGTGTTGAAGAGAAGTCTACGGCTAGAAGGTAGGAAGGCGTGCTTTAGAAGGTTATAGCTTGGGGCGTGAAGATGTGTGTGCGTAAAGAATGAAAAGTGGTCGATTAATGAGAGGATTGTTGGTAGGTAGAGAAGCAATAAATGCACTAACTTTTTGAAAATCTATATAAGCATAGGATGCGAGTTCATTTTTACCATTGCTAATTGAGAGAATTTGAAAAGAGCTAAGTGTAAACAAGCTGAGAAATCGTGTTGAGGTGCGAAGAGTGTGAAACCAAATGTGGAGAGAAGGTTTGTGCACAAGAGAAGCTTGCATTCCCATAGGTGAAGGGTTTGAGTGAAGCAAATGTATTACAAATGAGCTAGGGCATGCGATTTCCACTAGGGCACAAAGATTTGAACTAGGGTTTCAACTTGCTCAATTATAGAGGGTAGAAAAGAGAGAATTTTCAGATGGCACCGAAGAAAGCACCACAAGAAGGAGTAAAAGGGAAGAAGAAGGTCGAAGTGGAAGAAGAAATTGCTCCGAGAGTAATTTCTTAGAAATGCAATATCCAGAGGGTGTGATTGTGGGACAAGAATGGGATTCCCACATCCATTAATGTAAAATCAATGATTACAACCATCATACATCATATAATAAGAAGGAGCTCGATGCGTTGTTGAGCACAAAAATAAACAAGCGCATAGCAGAAGATATGTCAGTGTACGATGATGCTGGTGAGAAGTTACTAAAACAAATTGGAGTAAACTAGTTGTACGGGATGCCGTACTTTGGAAAGTTTGAACCATTATATCGATGGTTGATGAGCAGAGTCAATGAGGACTTCTTCTACTTCGCCAGAGCAGAGGGTTAGAATCACAACTACGTTGATCTCAACAGTAACAGGGTTAAAAGGCACAGGGGTAGATCTAAACGGTGATTTAACTGATAAGGCCATAATCTTGGAGATAAGGAAGGAGATGAGGTATACCAAGGGTGCATGACATGGACATTGAAAATTGAAGTACCCAGTAGTGCAGGTAGTTGCACATCTTGTAACAAAGTTGAATGACCAAGAAAGGTGGTCACAGGTAAACACAATGTGGCTACACATTGTGAAGAAGATGTCATAGGGAGTGATTTACAACATCTCTAGTTACATCATGGAAACTATCATTGAAGAAGTGTGCACATGAGAGAAAATTAGTTTTGGGGCTGTTCTATTATCTCTAGTGTTTATGGAAATCGGGTGCCCGATGGGCCAAAGGAGAAAATTTGGGAATACCCTATGGAGAACAAGTCACTTGCGGAAAGATTTGGCAAGTACTTGTGTGAAGGATCAATGAGTGGACCATTCAAGCAGAGGGCAAAGAAATGGTATGATAGGCTCTGTAGCATTTGAAGAAGAATGACGCATACCCAAGGATTTACCCTCGGTAGTAGGGAAGGTAGTGTAGTTTGCGCAGTATACCAGCACTTTTGCATCGTGCGGTTCGCCATGAAAGATGGGGCTTGGAGCCCATGGTGCAAATTACCATATGCCTTCACAACACAATATTTCTAGGCATTAGTTCACCGGTTTTTGGATGCGCGTCGCCTAAGCTTCAATGCAGACAAGGTAGATTGTGACTACCATACACTGAGAAAGACATGTATATCAAGATGGACTGCCTACATTGAGAGGTTGATCTTAGATATTATAAGCATGAATCTGTAAGCTTGGCCATTGGAGACGTTGGAGCAACGCTTATGTACCTACAACTCAAACCAAAACTGGAGAACACCAAATATGTGGAGAATGATTTCGCACTCCTAGGGCTGCCAAAAGGTAAGCATACAATGGAAAATGTTCCAACACCTAAGCCCATAGAGACAATAGAAGTAGATGATGAAGAGTAGGAGCATGAAGATAGTGGTAGTTTGGAGCACAAAGGTAGGAGGAGGCTGCCTATAGACAAGGTAGAAATAGAGCGTGTGACTACACCACCTCAGGGGGAAGGAGAAGATGAGGATCTGGATGTAGTATAAGGAGAGCACCACTTTAAAAGGGTATTCAAGAGAACAAGGACCCAAGGTGTTACTCCACAATCAGTGCACAAATCACCTCAACTCTCTCCATAGAAGGAGACAACTGAGAAGAGAAGAAGGAAGTTGAAGTTGAATGAGGAGGTGGAAGAGTCTGAGGAAAGCGCACCCAAATCTCCTACACCTCTAGAGAATGTGGAAGAACCAAAGGATGAAGAAATGAAGGATGGAGAAGAAGGAGAGAAGGAGGCAGATGAGATAATGACTGAGACTACTTAGGGTATGGTAGAACAAGCTCGTATCTTGAAGCCCAAGTTCCTAAGGGGCCAAGATCAAAGAGAACAAGTGGAGAATATGTTGCATCAGTCATGGGCTATGCTGAGGACACAAGAAAAATTTTCCATGCCCGTTTTCAAAGCACAGTGACACCAAAGGAGTTGTATGGGTGGGAGCTAATGGATGAAGATATGATGACCATGTGCACAAGGAAGCAATGTCATGGTCTATGCACACACACATGGATGAACTAGACTTTGATGTATGTGAAGAGTCATGTGTATTAAGGAGGTTGAAGAAGACACCTCAATACACATAATAGTAAAGACTACTGTTATGTTAGATGAACAAGTGAGCGATGCTTTGGTGAAAGTCTCGATAGAGGTGGCATGATGGAATGTGGATAAGGTTACAACAATTAGGGTGCTAAGGTAAGAGATTAAGGCCAATGATGTAGAAATAACACACCTAAAGCAAGAGAAAGACTTGACACAAAAGAAGAACACTATTTTCATTAGCATGGCAGAGGAAGTTGGGGACAATATCATGAAAGCAAAGCCACACTTAGAGCCTAAGGTACCCAAAATGTTTCCTTCGGCAATGCATTATGTACAAACTTGGTGGACTTGGTGCTTGAAGATGAACCTTTGCGCATGCCAGAACCAAAGAATCCTGAGCAAGAAATAGAGTGAGAACAGGAATCGGTGATGAGAAAAAGATGTATCATATGAGGGTTGTTTGAGCTTGCGGGAGGAATCAAGAAAGCAGATCAAGCATTGAATATTTGTATAGCCCCAAAAGCCATTATAAGAACTCAGGACCATTATAGAGGACAATGAAGTCCTAAAAGCCATGAAAGATGAGACCATGGGCCGCATAGAATGATTAACACATGTCAGCGAAGCGCGAGGCCCTTACAACAACACAAGAGCCACACAAGGAAAGGCTAGATGAGCTTGGGAAACTCATCACGCAAAATATGGACTTATTAGAAGGAAGAATGATTGTCATGTCTAAGCATTGTGTTGGTCTTGCAGAATGAGAAAGGAGAGATTGTAAAAGATGAGTTAGAGTCAATTGTAGTGGATATCCCAAGAAAAAGGCGGAGAGGCCATGCTCAATGATTGGAAGAATTTAGAGGTAGAAATAAAAGAAGAATATCGAATTGATTCTTGGGTTGAAGTAGATGATGTTGCGGGGTAAAGTCATTTTTATTCATCAAATTCTTTCTATCTCTCTATTCACATTCTTTCTATCTCTCTATTCACATTCTTTGATTCATTTTGAGAAAACCATTACCGGGGTGGCAATGCAATTAGTGTGGGTAAATGTTGGTTAGTCAAAATATGGCACTTAGTGAAAAACATATAGAAGGTTCATGCATGGAAGAGCAGAGAGTACATTTAAAAGTGAGGAGAATCGGGAAGGAATCACACGTTGAGGATAGAGGTAGATTAGGACTTATCCATTTTCATGATGAGGATCTATTTTTGGAGGAGGATGTGGAACACACAAATCGGTTAAAAACTTGTGTGATACACATTGGCTATTTTTGGAGGATCGGCTATGAAGCACTTTGCATGAGTACAGGCTAAGAAAAGATTTACTACTTGATGATTAACTAGGAGAAGTTTGATGTTAACACACATGCATGTGTGGCTATTATTGTAATGAAACGTAGCTAATAATAGCATGCGACCTATTTTGGGACTAGATAAGTGGTGAAGGAAAGTCCCCACCTTTATAAATATGTGATGAACTTTGTGGTATGAGTGTGTGTGAGAATAGTAAGAACTGGATTATTGTGAGATTCTACTATGAAATTTATACATATGAACATATGATTCCATTATTATAAGAAGCTTATGTGTATTACTACATTTAATATAATTGAGGTTATTGACTGAATCAAAGTGTTAATCATCGTTATAGTTTATTAATGCATGAATTATCTCGCTATGTTTATCATGTGATTCATGAGTCTTTAAGATCTAGATCTGAACATGCATTGTAGAATGATATATTAGTCATGGACTCGAATGCTTTAAGCCTTGATCATGCTAACATCTTGGAACAACAACCCTAAAGAGGGGCCTAGTACCTTTGCATGCTTTGGGTGAGTGCTTAGTCTAGGATGAGTGATGTGCAGTGCTCTAGGATTTTACTAGTGAATTCTAGGCTACATCAAGAGATCTTGTATCGTCTTGGTTTTTAGGTGATGTGATGCCACCTTGGCTGAAGTAGTGTAGGGAGGCACACCCATTGTAACCTCAAGCCTATAAGCGCTTCCCGAATGCCAAAGACAACTATGTCCTATAAAAGCCATATGTATGGGGCTCGTAGACCGATTTGAACCCACTCGTTGTATATAATCGAAGCCGAACAGTGTAGAATCTTTATGTAGTGTGTAGAAAAAACCCAAAATGATGCCCCCTCTTTGGGGGCGCATGTGACGTCGCTTATAGGAGAATGCGGCCCCAAAAGAGGACCAACCGCATGTACCTTGAAACTCTACCCTATAGGGGAAGGGAATGCGATTGGTAGAAACCAAGGGGTGCACAAACAAGGATGGCTAGCTAGAGATAAGTGTTAGTATGAAAACACATGCATGTAAAAAGACAATGTGTAAAATATGGAAACAATATAAAAACTACCAAGCAAAGTAGTGTAAAAAAACAAAAAGAGAAAGTAAGCCACACAAAGTAGGTTGTAAACATATGACATCACTCATAATGTCGTAAGACACACAAGGCCATCATGGCTGCAAACAACAAACAAGTGTGCACACCAAAAAAAGGGCAATGCCCACAAACAAGAGAAAACAATAATAGACAATGTAACAAACACGTATGGAAATAAGTATTCCTACATAACAAATGCTACACATGAAGCACCCGTTAGCATGTTAGAAAGATACTAGTATGTCAAAAGCATGTATTACCAAGTAATGTAAAGTGCTAAGTACAAAATGAAACAATAACACCTATGAGAGATGAATGTGAATGCCCCAAGTGACTAGTGTATGAAGGGTAAAGGCGAGCATCCATGCGCATGCAAAAGAATTGTATCTGTGATCGCTACTAGAAAAATATGTGAATGCGGGCATGTGTGGATGTTATAGATAAATGACATACAAGTAAGTTAACTAGCATGTGTAGTAAAATGACCATGAACAAGCATAAGTAAGCAAGAGTAAAAACAACCATAATATGTAACATGTTGTGGATGGATGGAATGGAATGCAAAATGGAGTAATAGAGTCGCATGCCCCCAAGTGAATGGAAGTGTATGCAGTGAGGTTCATTTTGTTTTCCCCCTCAGCAGTCAAGAATGAACCGTAAATGAGAGTGCATCATTGGGAAATGGTCGAAGTGTGTGTTGTGTCTAACACACGTGATGAATGTGTATGTGTATTGATGAGATGCAACCTAGAAATGATGTGTGCGTGAACCCTATAATCAAGCGTATATCATGACCAGATGAATGTATAAGTGATGATTTAGCCTAAGCATATATCACTATGAGATGAATGGATGAGTGATGATTTATCCCTAAGTGTATATCACTATAAGATGAGGAGTGGTGATGTAACCTAAGGTATATACCACTACAAAATTGTAGAGTAAGTGAGGATTTATCCTAAAGCGTATGTCACTAGCCTAGGATTGTCACATGTGGGATGAGTGTAAGGTCCATTTGATTTGTAAACCCTCAGCAATTGAGTATGGACCGAGGAACTAAAGTGCATCGTAGGGTGGTGAGTCTTTGTGTGTAGAATACAATGTAGTATATGTAATGAATAAAATATGAAAAAGCAAACGGTGTGTAAAATGTGATGGTAAAGGTGTATAATATATAAAATGTAATGTATAACGCATAATGTAATACATGTAGATAGATGAGTAATGTGGTGACGCACAATGTATGATGTATGCTATATGCCTATGTATAGGATGTGAGGCAATATGCGTAAATATCCTAATAGTGTACATTGTAAAAGCACGTAAGGTGAGGACTAGTATAATGTATGATGTATGAATATGAAAATGGCACAATGTTGTAGATGAACATGGAGAATGTATGGTGTATGGTGTATGACGTGTGATGAAACACAATGTATAATGCCTATAGTGCAGTGTGTGGGGTTTAGTGTAGTAGTAATCCCTCAACATTCAAGTGTGAACCGAAGAACAAGAGTGCGTCATTAGGTAGTGATGATGTTAAAACACGTAATGAAAATTTCCAATATGAAAATGTAAAGATGATAGATGCTATGAAGAAATGGGGGGAGAGTGTCATGCCCCCCAAGTATGTGTGAATGCTAAGAATGTGATGTAGTACTATGTAAAATGATAATGCAAGAATGAGAGATAGGTCTATGATGTTAATGTGATGGGGGATGTGTGAGTTATTATGCCCCTCAAGTGCGTGTGTGAGAAGATAATGTAAAATTGTCGAAAAGATCGTCATCTTCAGGATCAAATTCATATGGATAAAAATTGGTGACCTAATAAGAGATAGTGTCTGGTTGATCATGCAATGAACCATTGAGGCGTAAGTGGTACATACCCATGGCATATTCCTCATTAGTAAATGGAGGAAGAGGACAACCGTGTGCATACCAATGAGTAAGATTTTGTGTATAACCTAGGAAAGCACATTGCTAGTAAGAAAGCATGACCAAAAGGCATAGGAAATGAAATGTCGGTATGACTAGGATCTAATGTGCCCAATATAAGTAAGCCAAGATTCCCCTAATGTGAGTGGATAATAATGAGGGGTACATGATAAATATACTAGAAGATGAAATACACGCAAACCATAAGTGATAGTAATATTGATAAATCCATAGTAGAGATGAGGGTCATGAGTAGAAGGATGGAGATCCTCAAAGGTGAAACCAAGACAAGCGAGACCATCATGGGAACATATAGTGACATCACATGTAGGATCAAATGGAATATGTTCCTAGTATGAGTTATTCATGAAGAGTGTGCAAGTGAAAGGTGGGTGTGCTAAAGTAGGTGGTGTATGCGAAGGTGGATGTGATAGAGAGACGTTCATAGACTGGACATACCCCTGATAAGAAATCATAGCAAAAGAAGTAGCAAGTGGCACCTGAAGAAACTACATCTATCACATAAATGGTGTTGTCAAGTGGTGGTAAGTGAGGTGGTTCTTCCCTAGGTTGGGGCTCATCTATAATATCTATGTGTGGGATATGAAGATTAGTATTAGGAGCCCTATCGCAATACTGAAATGGATCGCGGTCACAAAAATGGTATGCTCCATGTTCTCATGTAAGAATTTGACACAATTATGTACATTGGATGCAACCTCTTGCATGGCATGAAGCCATGGCCTTCCTAAAAGACAGTTGTAGGAGACTAGGAAATCAACAACAAAAAATACAATGTGGACAGTCTTTAGACCAACAGTGATAAGCAATGCAATGTGATTGAGACAAGGATGAACAAAACCATCATAAGCACGTAGTGAAATACTAGTGGAATGACATCTTGAGTGGTAAGACCTAAAACCTTGAGGAATGACATAAGACACAAGTTAAGTTCTAGATCCGTTATCAATCAAAGTACGCTTAACAACTATATTATGAATGCAAGATATGATATGCAAGTGGTGGATCATTATCAAAAGTGTGAACATCAGAGGGAAGGTTAGAATTAAATACTATATGTGAGGAAAAGGCGTCAACAAAGGCATGATAAACCATGTTTGGGTGCATGTCAGCATGAATGTGAGTAGTAGAAAGAAAATGTTGGACTCTATGTAGTAAATCGATTGGAAAGCAAGTAATCATTGATTGAGATACTCATAATGCCTAAATGCAAATGCAAGCCCTAGAAGGTGCAATGAAGAAACGTCGAGTTCACCAAAATGATTAACTAAAAATTGACTAACTGAGTAGTATGGAAATAGTTAATCTAAGTTATGAACAATTGTAAATAAAGTAGATAAATGTTGTAAATAAATGTAAAGATGACATAAGAAAATATGAAAAAGGAAATGCTAACCCTAATATGTAAGGGAGAATAGGAAAGAAATCGGATGAATAACAAAAGTTTGCGAGACTATGTCGCAGAGGTGACGGAAAATCGGGAACTAGGAATGACTATGTAGGAACCCCTAAAAGAGTGGATCTCGACTATTTCTCTAGACTAGGGCACTGGAGGAGGACTGGGGGTGCTATGAGCGCTACGGTTTGCAACTGGGCACCCGGTCTCGTGAAAAATCTCTAAAACTAGTCTTCACGAGGTGCGGGAGGTGATCTAGAACCTTTATCGTGTGTCGTATCAACTTCACTTTCTGCGCCGCATGTCATCAATACACCAAGATGAAAGAAATACCTGTAAGACCCCAAAACAAACATTAAACCCTAAAAAATAATAATGCATATGAAGGGGTGAGACTAACCTCATACCATCATAATAGTGGGCTTACTAATTGAGTGTTGTATTACATATTAGACCCGATGAATATTTCTATGTGCAAGTGTGTGTGAACATGCCCTAGGTTGCTCTTGTCAATCACACTTTGTGAACTAGCGAGCAATAACTATGTGTAAAAATTAAATAGAACATGTGCATGGAATATAATAAAATCCCTCCCCATATGAAGTGTGATGTAGATGTCCTAATCTTGTGCTTTGATGATGGAGATATGTAGATGCAAGTGATCTCCAATGCACTGATAGAAGGATGTAACTCTAGATGGAGTGATAGTAGTAAGTGATGTTATGTCCCTCATTATGGTCTCATAACTTTATATTTATAGGGTTATCTTGATATAATTTTTGTAATTAACCCGAAAAGGTTGACCACAAGTAAGATAAAGATGTAAAACGACTAAAAAGAGCCCAAAAGTGGCAGGGGAAAGTGCAAAAGGGATTGGGGCACCCCTGGTGGGACTAGGGTGCCCACGATGCCCCTGATCGAGGCTAAAATAATAGGAAATGACTGAAATAGACTGGGCATGTGGAAGAAAAGGGGCGATAATCACGAAATAAAATAACAAAAAGATGGCCAAAAGAAGGGGGTTAACTAGTACTTTCTTCACTCAAGAACTCGTTAGTGTAGAATCACAACACCCCCGAATGGCCTGATTGTGAGTGGGGCATTTAGTGTGATTGCACAACATGGGACCATCTCTCAAGCTGTGGGACTTGCAAACCTGAGATGGCCCTCTGGAGAAAGTGGTTCTTGCTTCCTAATCTACTTGCCATAAGCTACTTCAGTGCAAGAAGAATCTAACTAATCCTAATCTAACTGTTCCAAGGAGACAAAGAGAAAGAGAGAGGGTAAAAGAGCCTACACTAAGTGGTGATACACTAGAAAAGGAAGTGCGAGATACTCTGTTGAGGGAGAATGAAATAGGGAAAAGGGGACTGAGGGAGGTCAGACAGAAGTGACACAAACCCAGATCTAGATCCACCATAGAAACTCCATGAAGCACAACGTCCTACACTTCTTGCAAATATGATCTGGAAACCGAATCTGACAATACTTTCTTAAGGAGCAAACACGAGATAAAGATGCACATAGAAACAACAGAACAATGCTAAGGGTTGAAAGATGCCACGAAACAAGGTTTTATTGCTCTGTAAGGTGCACATACTATTACATGCAATGATCAGAGGCACAAATATGCTCTCTGCATAGGAGAAGGCTCTGCTGCTCAAATGGGGTAGGAAATGACTTTGAAATAGTTTCCCTACACCCAGAATGTCTCCCCTTCTCAAATGAGAAGTGTTACAATATATAGAAATAATAAGAGAGAGAGGAGGGAAAATTTGAATCCTACTTCAACCACCTTGAGATACGCACTTGAATCCTACTTTGAAAGCTCAACCACCATTAATCAATGCCCCTCTCAAATCCACCTACAATGGCCGAGTCTAGTTCCCCAATGGATCAAATTAAATCTAGTCTGGTAGTTGAAGAAATCAGATTCTACATTAATGGTCCTGGAAGATGTTTTCCCATTTTCACCTACTAAAACCTATTAATAATGGTATTTTATGTTTTCATGGCATGAGGATGTCAAGCGTTTTCAAAAGTCTTCTCTCCGCCCAAATATGAGTTCTCTGTCACAAAAGATATGGCCATTTGAAGTTTAGGGTTCGGGCATGCAATATTTGAATGAGTATGTTCATACTAAGTCCACGTGGCATCCCTACCCTCATTTGAGTTTTACCCCATGCCCTCGCTCTTGAAATCATGCTAGACTCGACACGTGGCGGCTTTCGCGAGCTCCTCGAAGCCCTTTGTATTTTCTCGAGTCTTTTTGCTTCAAAAAGCGGGACCAAAAGTATGACCCTAAACACGTGGAGACTTGGTGCTCATTTGAAAACCCGAACCAAATTTTACTCTTAAATAGCACAACACCGACACTTGGTGCCTTTCGCCGGCCTGCCTTTGCTTTGACTATTCAACCCTAACTCTATCCCTTTTTCTAATTTGGACTACGTGGCGAGCCCGCGCTCATTTGGGAACCTACTCGGATTTTATCCTTGAAGGAGCATTATTAAGACACGTGGCAGCTTCCGCCTGCACTCTTATACCTAGTCATTTTGGGCTTGCTCTCCTTTTTGACCTATGTTGACCATTGGCTATGTGGAGGGTTGGCGCAAGTTTGAGTCTCCACCCAGGATCCCACTTTTGAATGTGCATTGTTTGGACACTTGGCACCTTCCACTGAGTCGAAGAATTTTCAACGGCCGGTGTAACTTTTTGGGGCTCTGGACGTGTGGAGGCTTGGTGCTTGTTTGGGTCTGCCTTTTGATTTTAATCTTTGGAGATGTGCCGCTTGGACACTTGGTAGCTTCCGCTGTCTCCTCCATACTTAGCCAAATTTTGGCTCGTTTTGAGTCATTTGCAGAGCTTGAAGACTTTGAGCCTTCACCGTTTCTTTGACACATCTTCTCTTCCCCGACCTTGCTATTCCATTTTATAGCCCACCTTTAACCTATTTGTTGGATTTGAAGTGTAGGTTCATTTGACGGAGCCGTTTCTTGAACTTATCCATGTGTAGGGTCGAATCGACTCCTTTGGACCTCTGGTTTCTTTTATGTCGTTTAGACTCATTTTGACCCTCACTGTGCTCCTTGAGCCAAGCTCTTTGTCCCCTTATTTGTTATTTTGGAATGTGAGCTCATGGGTTTGAATCATTCCCTTCAATTTTCTTTATGTGCGGGGTCTTGTTTGACCAAATTTCTTTGGGGGGTGAATTTGGGATAACAATTTGGCGACTCGCATGGACATTTCCTGCTAGATGAAGTGATTAGTAGCCTTGAAGCATCCATTGGGCATGGAGTCATGAATGATACCCAGTACCACTGACCCTTTCTTTAAACGGATTCCCGATCTTGCTTGCACTTCTATGTTTCGCTTGACCACGAGCTCTGCCCGCGCATCTGCACTCTCAATTTCCATAAGAAATCTTGGAACAAGGCTTCTGAGAGTAGAAAATTGTTTGACTTGAGGCTCGAGAGTACAACATTGTTTGACTTGAGGCTTTCATTTGTCCACGAAATGGACTGTAGGCATCTTTGAAGCGCATGGTAATATAACCTCAAGCAACAAAACACAACAACACACACCATGTACAAAAGATCAAATCATACATGCCTCAAATGAGACATGCAGAGTGTACAAGCACTTCTTCTGCTGAAAACAAAGTCTACTCCTACTCCTACACTAGCCAGAGAGAAAGAAAAGCTTAAACAAAGCCAGCCACAGCGAGGAGAAATAGCTTCCTTTTCTAAAAAGGGACAGCCATGTAAATGGTTTGTCACTGAATATGGCTCCTGGATGAGTAAAACGCCGACAATAAACCGATCCTCCACCCAAATCAACAAGGTATCAACATTAATGGAAAATACCTCCTCAAGCTGATTTGCATTGTATTCTGGAGGCATTGATGGTGACCCTTGGCACTTTGAGGCTCTTCCTCATGCTTAGAAGCAAGCATGACTGGTTGTGGCTTCTCCCTTAGCTCTAATGAAGCCAAGTATCTGATTGGGCATGGTTTGACCCCTTGAATCTGCCCACTACTCTGAAATTTAACTCCAAGAATGGAGTCTTCTTGCAAATCTTCCTGGATGGGTGATGTGAGAGAGATGATAGCCTCATACACTTTCCCTTTCTCTCGCAACAGGTATGAATTTTGGAAGATCAAAATCTTCCAACTTTGATTTAGGAGGCATGTTGCAAACTATAGGTTGTACTTACACGTTCTCTTCCATGACAACAGGTTCTTGTGTTTGAAGAATGAATGATGGGGAAGAAAAGATTTCAATTTCAATTGGCCCCTTCATATCAAGACATTCTTTTAAGTTTGATAGGAAATCAAACTCTTTACTATCTTACTGTAATAAGGTATCTCCTTCTTGCATGATGATCTCAAAATCTTTCGTTATTTTCACCATATGAAGCTTCATCTTCAAAAATGAAGCTAGTGAGTTCAAGTTCCTCTAAAAAATCAGACTTTTGGAGAGGTTGAATGGGAGAGGGGTCTGTATTTCCTTGTGCAACCGGCTCATGATTTAGTACCTTTGAATATGTCTTGGTCACCCCCATATGCTCCTCTTTAATTGGACTTGGAGCTGGATGTTCTTCCTCCTTCTTGACCGATTACAAGAACTTGAATTAGATCAACATCCTCTTTGAGATAAAGTGCCATCATGGACACTGCATTCAGAGAAAACAAATTGCTGACCTTCCTCTTCTAGTTCTTGTTCTTCTTTTCTACAAACTCAGCCTTAGCCACCACTGGCTCATCAACCTTGACCTCCTCTGTTGGCTTAACCATCAAGGGAATCTTTGTAAACCCAAACCTGGAAGCCCAATACTTTAGATCTTCTATCATTTCTTCTTTTTCGGGTTCCTCCTCTTGCTATTCTCCTTGAATAGTCTTTGGTATCTCTTCCCCACATGGAATTGGGAAGGCAAGAGGAGGGGTGGATGGGGTTTCAACCAACTTTCCAGTTGTTTGTGGTGGTGAGGGAAGTGGAACTTCTTATTTGTTTGGAGGGAATGAATGCTTAGAAAGGAAAAGGGGAGAAGAATTGAAATGGGGTGGAAGACTAGGAGATGGAGAAAATAAATCAAAACTTGGGGCAACAAGTGAGGGGCTTGAATCTTGATCATGCTGAAATGATAAAGTTTGAGGAAGAGAAAATGAAGGACAAGGAGCTGGTGATTGACATACCCATCGACAAGGTTATCTCACACTTTGCTCATATGCCTCAATATCCTCAATCCACAGTATAAGTTGAGGCAACACTTCAACCATGAAGTCAAGCTTCTCTTGAGGGTTGTAATGTATTGGAAAAGGGCCTTCCCATGGACAAAGTGCCCTGTAACCAATCTTGAATGCCTTCATTTGTGCTATGGCCCTTGACTGAACCATGCCAACCTCCATTTTTTGGATCTTCTCCAGTAGATTAACTTCTTCCATGTAATGTCACCATTATATGCATCCCCTTATTCTTGATAAGCTCCATAGCCAAACTGGGTTTGACCCTACTGCTCATATGGGTAAACATAATGGTTATGGATCCGATTATAATGTTGATCTAGAGGAGTTGAGAAGTGCATTGGAGGTGGATTGTGACTTTGTTGTTGTCAGAGGTGTGAATTCCATGAAGGGAATGAAGTCATGATTGCAAAACTTCATGAAATGGAAGAAAATGAAAGATATGGAAGAAGAAAATGGATGAAAATGAGTGGAAATGGATGGAAAAGGTCTGTAACTCAGAGGATGGGTTATTGACTAGATGGAGTCGCCAGATGTGCTTTGAATGTGCCTCTAAAGGCTAAAACTTAACAAGAACACACCAAACTACTAAATGAAGTGGTAAGGTGCTTCAGACCTGTCCCATCGGGCGTGCCAAAACTATTAGTGTAGAATCACAACACCCCCGAATGGCCTGATTGTGAGTAGGGCATTCGGTGTGATTGCACAACATGAGACCATCTCTCAAGCTTTAGGACTTGCAATCCCGAGATGGCCCTCCGGAGAAAGCCAGTTCTTGCTTCCTAATCTACCTGCCACAAGCTACTTCAGTGCAAATAGAATCTAACTAATCCTAATCTAACCATTCCAAGGAGATAGAGAGAAAGAGAGAGGGTGAAAGATCCTACACTAAGCAGTGATACACCAGAAAAGGAAGTGCAAGATATTCTATTGAGGGAGAATGAAATAGGGAAAAGGGGACCGAGGAGGTCGGATAGAAGTGACACAGATCCAAATCCGGATCTACCATAGAAAATTTATGAAGCACAATGTCCTGCACTGCAAACGTGAAATACATGCACATGGAGAAAACACAAGATAGAGAGGCACAGAGAAACAACAAAACAATGCTAAGGGTTGAAATATGCCACAAAACAAGGTTTTATTGCTTTGTAAGGTGCACAGACTATTACATGCGGTGCTTAGAGGCACAAATATGCTCTCTAGGTGTAGGAGAAGGCCTGCCGCTCAAATGGAGTAGGGAATCGACTTTGTGAGTTTCCCTACACCCAGAATGTCTCCCCTTCTCAAATGAGAAGTGTTACAATATATAGAAAGAATAAGAGAGAGAGGAGGGAAATTTTGAATCCTGATCCAACCACCTTGAGATATGCACTGAATCCTACTTTGAAAGCTCAACCACTATTAATCAATGCCCCTCTCAAACCGCCACAATCTGATCAAGTCGAGTCTAGTTCCCAATGGATCAAATTAAATCTAGTCTGGTAGTTGAAGAAATCATATTTTACATTAATGTCTTCGAAGACATTTTCCCATTTTCACCTACTAAACCTTGTTAAGAATGGTATTTTATGTTTTCATGGCATAGAGGATGTTGAGACATTTTCAAAAAGTCTTCTCCCGCCCAAATATGAGTTCCTAGTCAAAAGATATGGCCATTTGAAGTTTAGGTCGCGAGCGCACAATATTTGAATGAGTCTATCTGTGCAAGTCCACTTGGCATCCCTACACTTGTTTGAGTTTTCCCTTGCCCTCGCTCTTGAAATCACTCCAGAATGACACGTGGTGGCTTTCGTGAGCTCTTCAGCTCCCTTTGTATTTTTCTAAGTTTTTTTGCTTGGTGGGGCCAAAAGTCGACCCGAACATGTGGAGGCTTGGTACTCGTTTGAAAACCAGCCCCAAATTTTAATCAAACAAAGGCGAGTGCCATGCCGACACTTGGCGCCTTCCACCGGCATACCTGCTTTGACTATTCAACCCCGACTCTGTCCCTTTTTCTAATTTGGACTACGTGGAGAGCTCCGCGCTCATTTGGGAACCCACTTAGGATTTTATCCTTGAAGGAGCGTTGTTAAGACACATGGAACCTTCCGCCTACACTCTTATACTTATTCATTTTGGGCCCACTCTCCTTTTTGACCTCTATTGACCATTGGCTATGTGGAGGGCTAGCGCAAGTTTGAGTCTCCGCCCAGGATCCCACTTTTGAATGTGCACTATTTGGACACTTGGCACCTTCCGCCTGAGTTGAAAATTTTTCAACTGGGCGGTGCAATTTTTGGGGCTTTAGATGTGTGGAGGCATGGCACTTGTTTGGGTTAGCCTTTTGATTTTAATCTTTAGAGATGCGCCGCTTGGACACTTGGCAACTTCCGCTATCTCCTCCATACTTAGCCAATTTTGGGGCTCGTTTTGAGTCATTTGTAGAGCCCGAAGACTTTGAGCCTTCGCCATTTATTTGACACTGTCTTCTCTTCCCGACCCTGTTATTCCATTTTAGAGCCCTCCTGTAACCTGTTTGTTGGATTTGAAGTGTAGGTTTGTTTGACGAAGCCATTTCTTGAACTTCTCCTGTGCGGGTCAGGTCGAACCGACTCCTTTGGGCCTCTGGTTTCTTTTATGTCGTTCAGACTCATTTTGACCCTGTGCTCCTTGAGTCAAGCTCACTGTCCCCTTATTTTTCATTCTAGAATGTGAGCTCGCAGGTCTGAATCATCCCCTTCAGATTTTCTTTATGTGCGGGGTCTTGTTTGACCAAATTTTCTGGGGCGAATTTGGGATAATGAGAACCTTCTAAATAGTAGTATGAGACCAAGGATAAATAATTTCTAAAGTGAATGATTTTTAGCTACAACATTGTTTATTAATACTCCAAAGAGGCATCAATCCTCACACACTTCTCCTTCCCGATGAATGTGTGTGAATATGCAATAAACAATGTGTCAGTGAGATCCTAAAATGGACTCTAACACTTATTAATGATCTTGGGTGTAGATTGTAGCATGTGATAATGACCTAAGGAAACCTTACAAGATGTATTCATGCTTAGTAGCTAAATGATGTGATTGAGAGAGAAATTTTGTAATTGGATGCTTTGTTGTGATCTCCTTGGCAGCCCAAATATGTGAGATAAAAGGCGCTTTGAATGGGTCATTGTACTTTTATATGTGATTATTGTGAAATATTTTCCCACCCAATCGACACTAAGTTGAATGCGATAACTTGAACATTTGAAAAAGTGACCATTAAGTGAGTGGAGGACAAAAATGTTTGCCTTACGACAATACTATCTATCGGTTTTATCCCTAACAGTGACCATGTCTTGTGAAGGTGCAAATTATGTTCAGAATAGTTGGAGAAGAAGGCCATATGTCTGAAGATGTATTTTATATTCAATAAATAGGTTTTTAACAGTAAATATTGATTAACAAGTGTGACATAGTGACCAAGGAGTGTTATGTTAAGAAAGATGCACATATGAATAAGCCATTTGAGTGCACAATAGAAAAGAACCGAGTTAAATGTCAAGAATAATTGTCAAATTCCATTGGTCCATTTTTTGATACTACACCAATATATCGTGATAGATAGATCATCTAAATATGTCTCATAATGTCAAGTTTTATGTATTTCTATGATTTTAAAATATTTGTTCATTCAAAAATTTATCTTACATTAGTGGATAGGTTTAATCTACTATAATTTATAAGTTCTAATGGTATGTTTCCTTGTTAATAGTTCTAAAAAAGAACTGCTATATATCTTACTACCCCAAGCTAGATATCTTGGAATTGCTTATTCAACTCTAAATTTTTATCCATTCATTCAATGTATACATTGGAAATTTCCACCAAAGGTGCAATGGACACATCAATAGGATAAGGGAGAGAACATATGAACATCAATGTATGGAAAAGATAGACTTGCAAATGAAAAATCCAAAAAAATGTAATATTAGTATTGTGGGAGAACTTTCATGTTTCTATGTAACATTTAAAATGAGATCATATTTGTGGTGTGTTTTTGAAAAAATAATATACAAAATCAATGGAATGTATACAAAATGTAGTTTTCACTTAAATAAACATAATATAATTATGCCTTAAGTATTGTTAGAATGTGTAGAACAACAATAACAAAACATATATGAGTATGCAATGAACAACTCATATAGCTTGTGTACCTTGATGATGAGTGGGCTGAGGATAAGGAGTGGGCCAATGATCCCAAATCAATGATAACAGATCCACAATATATAAAAGGTGATAAGACCTCGATAAAGTGTGGTGTAGAATAACAGGACGTTTTGAGGCAATTTATCTTGATATACGGGAGATAAAGTAGATATAAGCGAGCTTTCAACAAAAACAAGGTTATGTGATGCAAACCCACCTTCAATTTCAGATGATGATGAATGGGGTGGTATAAGAATTGACAAGAGCCCAACAACTTCAACTTCTACAATCATTAGAGTTGCATAACTTAAACAATGTTCATTGGACTCTTTTTATGGGAGTAAGAATGCAATAAGAGTTAATAATCGTTGATTTCCTACTTTAAAATTCATAACCCAAAATTTTCTCTAAACTACAATATATAACATCCAATGTCACATGAAGCTCTACATGGGAAATTTTAACCTTTAATTATAACACAATAAAATAACATAATTATAGACACCCAAATTTGGTAATTTGGAACTTGATAATGTTAGTGTTGACTTAATCCCTTTAATCATGACTTGTGTGCCTATTCTAAGATTAATTTTTATGCTTTATTCCATCCTTAGTCTTATTGCAAGGCTTTCTCTCCTTGTTTTATGGTTTTACCACTTAAGAAATGCTCATAGTAGTCATAAGTAGTTTATTATGCCTTATCATCATACATAGAGCTCTACAACACCATTCTTCATTTTTAGACAAAATTGTCCAATATGGATGGAGTTGTCTAAATTTTTTCCTACATTAGACGGTTCTATACGCACCCTCCAAAATTACACGTGTTACATTTTCGGGAAAATAGTTATAAGAATCCCCAATGTTGATTCAAAATCCTTTCAAGAAGGTGTTCGAGCTCCAAAACCCATTCGTAGTATATATTTGTAGCCTAGATAGCCTTACTTAACTTTTCCATGCATTTTTCCATCTCCCCACCTCTTTCTGTGCTTATTTTGGCCTTCAGTGCCAGGACCGCCGCCTTGCTTGGGTGGCGGTTCTCAAACCGCGCCTAGGTAGGGGCGGCGATCCGGGGTTCTGCCGCTTTTTCTAGATTCTTCACGCGTGTTTTAAACATGCAATAGTTCACTTAAGTTTGATTTTTGCATGCATCCGTGAGCCGAATTGGCTAAAAATAGCTTTGTTTGCTTGGTTCTCCTTGCTCCTTCTATTTTAAATAAGATTTAATTGGTTAGAACTGCTTCTTCTTGCCTTGTGCATGAAGTAACCTCCTAGCCTCCATTCTTATATATTCCATGCTTGTATTCAAGCAAAGGGTGCGAGAATTTTATGTATCTTGTATTGTTGTGTTGCCATAATCTTGCTTTAGGAATTGCATAACCAAGCTCAAATCTCTTGTGCTATCTCTCTTCTACTTGCATTGCATCGATTGCTTCTAAGCCGCTATCATTGCTCAAGCACCATCCTCTTGTCAGTTCTTTGCATTCCCAATCCTTTAGACTCACATGAACACTCAGCGAAAGAAAGGAAAGAACTAAGGGGACAAATACTGATACTACTAGATTTGCCAAGGTTCTTGCTCTTCCAGGTTGGAGTTGTGTATTTGTTTGCTTTGTTTATCAAATTATCAATTAAGAATTGTTAATTTCAATTGCACATAAAATATAGTAGAGAAACAGTTCATTCCAATTAGCTAGATAATTTCAAGTAGATCAAATCGTAGGAAATTATCTCTTCAACATTACGAGGAAGCTGTGTGGAACAATAGCTCTGTTAGAGTTATCATTTGTTCTTCACTTCGAGGTAAGGTTGGATGGATTTTGATTGAATTAGAATAGATTTTTAGTTTTAGATTCACACATCTACACAAATAGTTAGCTACATCCGGCTAATTGTTTGTATTTAATTTGTTTATTAGATTAGATGAATTGTTTGAAAAGTTAAAAAGAATAAAAACATTTATTTTCCATAGATTAGCTTGTTTTATTGCTTTGTTCTGATATATTGAGAAAACACCAAAAATATAGGTTAGATTTCCTTTGATAGATAGTTTGTTTTACTGAAAGCAAATTAATTCATCTTACATGACCATCAATGGTCCACAATAGGAAAAGACTTATAGTTGTGATCCTGGTCCCACAACCCAACGGGCTAGAGCTAATAAGCCGACATCGATACAAGCTTGCGTTTGCCACGGTCTTGCGCACACCTACAACATACACTGAGAAAATAGGACAGTTAGATACACTGAATATCACTACTAATCAAGCCTATGACTTTTGGACTACTCCTAGAAATAGGGTTTGATTGCATGCATGACCATATAAGGGCCTCAGCCTCAATGAGTCTTTGGTTGTGATCCACAGGTCCCGCAACCCAATGGGCCTACCAATCAGTTAGATATTGACACTAGTTTACGCACATTGGTATTCATATCTTCACCGCTTCCACCAATATTATTACACAACTTTCGTTGTTGAACATAACAATCGATCAGGCTAAGAATTTCTAGACAAGACTAGAAAATCACCCATAGTTCCTACAGCTCCACTACACCCCTTGTATCCACTTCCATGACCTTGTTTGAAAACCCGTACGAGGCACCGATAGGTTACTTTCCATGTATTCCAAAACCAATCAATAGAATCTCGATAAAACTAGACATCGATTGGAGTCTCTGAGTAGCTATCATAACAAACCGTACCATCACACCCATTTAGGTTAGGAGAGAATTCTTTGCCTTACATTAATAGATTCCATTATTGCGTTTCGAAGACATAAGGTTTTTGAATTAGCTTGATCACCGCCATCAATTTCAATTCCATTTCAATTCCACACCGGCTGTCTCGGCATGACCTTGGGAGGTCGGGTGCGAAGAAGGTCATGTGTTGATTTTCTATCGTACAAATTGGTGAACCCAACGTGAAGAGCTAGTCTCTAAATGTTTCCACTTTCTTCATCCATCCTTTATTCTAGTAGGTATTCTTATATCCCTCGAATATGTCGGGATATGATGAGTACAACCAGCCCACCCCGGGTTTCGACATATACCATTACTAATCAAGTATACCACAACAATCACCTTCACTTTCAACATGGGCGGACAACCGCTCATCCACTCAAAACTCTCTGCTTTAGGGAACCAATGTTGGTTCTTCTGTATGCATTGAGGAGCTATATTAGGTCACTTAGAATTATCCCCTCGAATAATCAAGTTCAAATAACATGACATTCACTGGTGAAGCAAGTTCATCTCCTCGGGTATTGTTTCGACAACCCATTAGCGTGTAATTCGATCAAATCCCTCATCTAGACGAGGAGTATTTAACACGATATGCTAGGAGTGATCAAAAATTCCAACACATGAATCAATATTTTGATAGGTTGCGAGGACAAGGTGATGTCTTGCTTCAAAATAATCATGAACAATTCATAACAAGATACCATACTCCTCAACAACCTCCAAGGGTTCAACCAAAGGTACCTAAGCAAGGCACCGCTCCATCAATGACCGATGTTATTTCCACTTTGGTAGAAAAAGTCAAGGAGTTAGAGCTTGCCCAAAATACGCATAATTCATATGTAGGGCAAGCATGGACCCCTTCCTATCCACAGAACTATGAGAAAATGTGTCTGCACATAATCCTCTAGTTTACATGAATATTCAAAACCTTGGAGATCTACTTACGGGGACGGGCACCTTGGGTATGCCCCCAAGCCATGTATGGGTATCTGCAATAGGCACTAACTAGAAGTGCATTCTCAAATGCCATACCAGCCGGAAATGCAACATTCCCTGACTTTGTGCCTTGATGCCATATCAAGGTAATCAACCCCCCTATGTACACATGTATTCTAAATCTCCATAGGGGGACATGTATACCTACCTGGGTCCATATGGACAACTGCAGGGGATGCCATACACCCAACCAAATGTCTATCTTTGTCCCATTTCAAAGCAACCAATGCAGTCCCCACCTCCCTAACAAGGGTCTTGATGGTGGAAACATATGCGATGGGGAATTATTCTAAATATCTCAAGGAACCCCTAGATTTCTCCATTCGGGAAATCATGCTCCCAAGATCCTTGCCTAATATTTTGAAGTTCAAAGGGGAGGGTGATCCTAATGCCCACATCAAGGCTTATACAACAACCATTTGAGAGGTGATCCCATGGGACCGGTCATTACAAATTTTTTTCCTAAGACACTAGAAGGTATTGCTTTGGATTGATATTATAGGATACTGGGAGGCTTCAATACACTCATTCAAACAAATCTTATCGAGTTTATCAAAGCTTTTGATATGAACAAGTTTTTACTGAACATGAATCGGGAATTCCTTCATATCAAACAAAAACATAACCAATCGTAGCCTATTTCATTCGAGAGGTGGCGACATGTTCTTTACTCTTCCATGAGTGCCCCAAACATGGATCAAATAGAAATTTATGATTTTTTTCTTCACTCTCTCAATAGAGAAACAAAGGAAGAGGTTCAAAAGTTCCCGCTAAGGAGCTATGAAGAGGTGTTAGAGGGTGCTCTTCGGATCGACCAAGTGGCCATTGACAGTGGTCGTAAGACCTATGAAGCAAATGGGAAGTTAGTCACTCCTGCTCAAAGCACTCCGATTACTCTAATAACACAAATAACAATCAAGAACCAAATATCCTTAATAAGAATCGCAGAGTCACGCCCAACGGTGTGATCAACCAACCCAAAAAGCCTAATGTTAATCCTACCAATACAGGTGCTACAAATAACAACAACAATAATGGAAACAATCAAAGAAACAACAATTTCTCACCCTTAGTAAACATTGTGGATTTTAATCATCCCCAACAACAAAAAAACCTCAGCAACAAAGGAAAATTCGACCCCAAGCCCTAGTCAATACCCTAACCAATTCCAGAATCAAGGGCAAGGGTTCCAAAGTGTTAATTATAACAATCAACAACCAAACAATAACCGTAGTTTTGGACCACAACAAGGAACAAACCAAAGGCCTTGAGATTACGATCCTGACTTGTACTACGGTTTCCATAGGGTCCACGGACATGACGTAAGAACTTTTCATGATTGTAATAAGTTTTTACAACATTTTCCAGAAGACCAAAGACAATTATTTGTTGACATGTTTTTGCAACCCAATCGCACCGGTCAGAAATGCATATATGGGACCAGTGTCTCCGTAGAACACACCACTAGGGATCTTCAACGATCCTCATCCCACGTGTCCAAATTATGGTAGACTAGATCCCAACAGTTTAAATAAGGGTATTGTAATAGGGGCTCATGATTGTGAAGGCTCAACTTTGCAAACCCATAGGTGGCACCTCCTTTGGATGGTCGCCAACAAATAAAGATCACGGGCTTGGTTGAGTTAGATGCTGAACTCCAAATTAACACTGCAACAAGAGTTAAGGACTATTCTTCGCGCAGACCAATCCTGATTTATCCAGTTTTGTCAAAAAATTCTCATGATGCGTTAAGCAAGCCAGTAGGGGCTTATGATCTAATCAATGATTTGAGCAAGACTTTTTCACACATTTCCTTTTAGATCTTGAAGAATTACCTTACTTGTTGAAATGTTTCTCGTTAGAAGTGCTAGGTCTTGGCCATTTGATTAACATTACCCCTCCACCAAAGGCATAGATAAATCACATAGACTTCAATGTTAGTCCTCTAGGCAACCTGAGAGAGATATTGGGTTCATGTTTGACATCAGTAAGATGCCCACAGATGCTGAGATAGCTCGTAGGGGTGACCCAACTCTATTTTTAAAAGTTTCGATCTACAAAAACTACGTGAAACGTGTAATGATCAATGATGGGGAAACAATTAACATAGTCCCCTTCTCTTTTCTTTAGAAGTTAGGATATGGGGAGACCAATTGCTCCTCGACAAGAAACACACTGAGAGGTTATGATAGCCTCAAGGTGACCTCAATCAGAACCATAGTATTACCAGTTACTCTCGGGCCTAAGACGGTACTCATTGAGTTTTATATTATAGATCAGGAAACCAACTATAATATGATCCTTGGCCATCCTTGGATCCATCGCATGAAGGCAATCCCCTCCACTTTATTCCAAGAGGTCAGATTCTTGCATTTAGGGAAAGTATTTGTGGCTCAAGGTGATCCAAAACCATTTGATATCCATTTGGCTAACTTGAAGAAAAATCCAGGGGTCCACTCTGGATTCGAACTTCCTATGAACTAGTTAAACAAACCTACAAGCACGGTACTAGAAGAAAAATTAGTTCCTACAACGGAGTTAGAAGTTATGGGTTTGATCGAGGGTATTTCGATGGTCAAGGATGAAAATGTTGTTGTAGAGAGACAGATCGTTAGGAACTACAACAAATATTGTTGAGCTATTAGAAAAGGATTTTCCTATCCTTCTCCCCTTTGATTCCATGGGTATGGGACATCCCTTGGGACTTGGTTCCCTTCCAGCAGATGAGGTTTGCATGGTGGAGGTAACCGAGGTAAAAGGAGAAGGTATAAAGGATGACTCAACATCCATCTTTTCGAGTAGTTGTTAGACTCTCCATTTTGATGGAGCCAAGTGTCACTTTGGCGCCGGGGTAGGTGCGATCCTTACTTCGTCTGAAGGAAGGATTTTATCTTTTACTTTCAAGTTGAATTTCAAATGCAAAAACAATTGGGCTAAGTATGAGGATCTCCTATTAGGTCTCATTGTGGCCAAGAGAATGGGCATACTCAATATTAGGGTGTTGGGTAACTCACAACTAGTCACAAATTAGATATCGAGGTATACAAAACTAGGTCTGAACACCTGCAACTCTACAAAACAACCATGTTGGGCCTAACAAAGGGGTTTGACTTTATATCAATAGAGGTAGTTCCATGTGAACAAAACCTTGCTAGACTCTATAGCAACTTTTGCCTCACGCTTCACCCCAAGTAGTGACCTAGAGGACACCAACTTCACGGTTTCAATCCACACTAAATCCTTGATTCGCAAAGCGCCAATAGCGTCAATGTTGACATACGTGGAAGTTGAGGATCAACTTGACTTTTCAGACCCTATTGATGGTGATGAGTCAAATTTAAGTTATTTAAATGCTTTGGCAGAACTATATCTTACCTGTCACGAGGTAGACCTTTCCCTAATCCCACGTTACTCTTCTTATTTTGCGAATCCCATGATTGAGTCCTCTTCGGGAAAAGATCTTGAGATTTGTGAAGTAGAAGAAGAAGGGGACTTGGAGTTTCCTCCAGCCCCACTGAGTTTGAGGAGGGCAACGCCTCCTTAATCAAGGGAATGATTGATATAAACATCAGAATGGAGGAGAAGCCAAAAATCTTAAAACTAGGGTCCTCTTTAACTCTGCGAAGTATAAATTCATACCCAAATCCTCAAGGAATATCAAAAAGCCTTTGCATTTAGCTACAAAGAAATGATGGGAATTGCACCACACATCACAGTTCACAATCTTATCACCAAGCCAGATGCCAAACCAATTAAGCAGAAGTTAAGGCCTATGAAGCCAAAGGTGGCCCTTATGGTAAAGGATTAAGTAATGAAGCTTCTCAAGGTAGGATTCATCAAACCAGTAAATTATTCACAATGGGTATCTAACATCATCCCCATTCTCAAAAAGAATGGAAAGATCTGTATTTGCATAGACTTCAGGACATTAACAAGGCTTGTCCCAAGGATAATTTCGCTACCATCCATTGACGTTATCGTTGATGCAATAACTGGATTTGAGTTGTTATCTCTCATGGATGGGTTTTTGGGATATAATCAAATCAAAATCTCCATGGAGGATCAAGCTAAAACTATGTTTATAACTCCTTGGGGAACTTATTGTTATGCCATCATGCCATTTGGTCTTAAAAATGTTGGCACTACATATCAATGAGCAATGACCTACATATTCCATGATCTTATTCATAAGATTGTAGAATCCTACATGTATTTGACGACCTGGCCAAGGACAAGAAGTGCCGCGATCACCCATAGGTGTTTCAAATCATCCTTTGGCACTTGATTGAGTATGGTGTCATGTTAAATCCAGAAAAATGTGTATTCGGGTTAACATGAGGCAAGCTTATGGGTTACATTATATCTTCACAAGGGATTGATGTTGACCCAGGCCAAAATCCAAAGCTATGTTAGATAAAATGGCTCCACCATCGAAGAGAGTTTGGTATTAGATATTTTCTTGGGAAACTCGGTGCAATCCGAAGGTTCATCCCTGACTTGACCTTCGCCATTCATCCAATCAACTTTTTTTTGAAAAAGGATTATAGCATTGATTGGATGGAAGAATGCAATGAGGCCTTCGAGGTAGTTAAATGATTCTTGTTGTCCCCTCCCACGCTAATTCCACCTAGATTAAATCACCCTTTGATCTTATATTCACAAGCTACAGATGTTTTGCTAGCCTGCATGTTGGCTCAAGAGGATTTTAGACACCAAAATTGGGTCACACTCCCTTGGTCCCTTGTCGAATAAACACCTTAAACACATTCACCTAACCATGGCCCCTTTCATCCCACTCTAATATTAATTTAATTTAATTAATTCATTATCCTCACAATATTTATTATTTAAATATCCCAATTAAATAATACCCACATATCCACCTCACCTATACACCTCATCTAGTCACCTCACCCTAAGACCTATTCTTAGTATGTTTCCATAGCTAACTAAGACCTACCTAAACCCTAAAAATCAAAGCCTACATTCCCTCTAACCACATTCACCCATTAGAAAGGAAGCTTCCATTCTAATCTATGGGAGTAAAAGAATGAGATCCCAGAGAATCAAGAGGATCTGCCTAGTTTAGTAAACCTAGGAAATCCCGCCCTAACCGACGCCGACGGCCAACCTAGAACCGCCGTCGGTTATCATTTAATCCCTAAAACAACCTTATTTCAAGGTTGGGACTTTTTCGAGAGGTTGGCACATCTTTTGAGAGTGAGCTCGACGAAACAAGAGCTGTGTATGCAAGTAGAACTAACATTCATACACACATCGAGCATCCACATCCAACACTTGAAGCAACCACATAGCCATTTGCCTTCACGGGAGCATCTAGGGAAGCGCCTGCACCACACCAAGTTCCTTTCATTTAATCACCCACCATTACCAACCAGACATCAAGCTCATACAATAGTAAGTTTTTTATTAACTAGCACTACTCCATTGCCATTTTTAGTAGATTCTTTTACTTCTGTGATTAGTTTCTGCTCCCATTTCCATTTACCCACAATTTGCCTCCATACAAACTTGACCATTCCTTTACCCACACCCTTGAACTACCCATACTTGGATTTTAATCACCCTTGAGTATACCTAAGACCTACACAGACCATGCCATAGCCCTCTCCATTTCCATTTAGCCTTGGATTTGCCCTCACCTCAAAATTTTTATAGAGTTTCTTTTACCCTAACCACACCGACGCTAAGGTTACTAGTTACTCTCCTGCACCGGTTCACTTAAACCGACATTGGTCCTATCAGACCGACATTGGTCTCTGTGTTTTTTACCATCAGACCAAGAATAGAGCCTGAAATCTCTACCCAATATCCAAAACAACCCAGAACTTGACCCTGACCAATACCAGTACCCTGACAAATACCTTGACCCTCAGATTCAGTCATAGCTTAGCTTGTTGTGAATGAATTTTCTTATTGTAGATGAATGAGATACCTAAATCATTTTAACTACAGTAAGATTTCCTTTATTTTCAACATTAATTTGTTTTAAACAGTGGATTGATAGCCATCTAAGGAGTGTCACACTTCCTGGATCTAGCATACGCTACGCAATCCACTGCATATACTATTTAACTTTCATTTGGTGGTCTTGTTTTCCATTTCAGGTAGTTCCTCCAAGCAAAAAGGAAGCTCTCACAATCAACTATGGATCAAGAAGTCATATGCATGCAACAACCTACAACCAGCATTTTGATAGGTATTCCTCCTAGCCCTTTACCCCTATCTGTTTCATCAACATTTGAAGAAATGATCTAGAATTAGGTGAAACATTTTGGCATGCCAGTGGGACCCATTCGGGGTTCTTTGCATTCTTTCATTTCTAGGTGAAAAGTTGCATGTTTGTTTCCTTTCTAAAAGGTTCTTACATTAAAATTTCTCCCCTGGAACCTTCTCTTCTTCTATTATCTAAAAGCAATCATATTTTGGTGCTTTAAAACAAACATTTCTTTCCTTTTATTAGTATCACATTAGTGAAAGAGCATCCCTTCACTGTTCATCTTTTTGTGTCATCGAATTCAACATTTTGATTTGGGCTTAAAATTAATTGCATTTCATTTCGCTTTATTGAGGGCAACCTATACGTTTGGAAGTCATGCCTGGCTGATGGTTGACAAACAAATCATAGAAAATCACTTTCTTTCTCTTTCTCTCTCCGAGTCTTACCAAACATCACAAAATTTAATATATATATATATATACACATTCTTAAACAACATCTCACCCAAAAGAAGCTGTAGGTGATCACATGATTCACACTGACATGGGCACTCGCTAGTTATCTCTTTCCAGTACCCCATTAGAGGATGACCCACCCCACCATAACATAACACGAAACCACTCCTTGTAAATCTCCTTCTTCGTAGGAAGCCATCCTCACCAAAAATTCTATTTTAAAGTTTATGAGCCAGTCCTTAAATAGCATAAGCTAAACAAACATAATAGAAAAAGCACTCTTAGGATCGTATTTTTCTTAGTGTTTCTACTTGGCTTACGTTTTGAGGTGAGAGGATTCGTTCTTCATTTTCTTATTTCCCCTTGCATGCTCCTCATCATAGTTGGTGTATTCCAACTTCATTTGAGTGTGCTGGGCCATATTCTCATCATTCTCAGAATTTTGGGTTTGATTCCACATCTAATTTTAACTCACAACCACATGTTCTTCATTGTTATTTCAATTTCACAGTAATCGGTGTCGGTCCAACGACCATCGTCGGTTACCCTCTGACCGTCATTGGTTTCACCCAACCGACATCGGTTTACTATTCTTTTGGTTAACCTACTCAAAAGGACACCCACTTCACCTTCTTTTCTGTTCAGAGCCTCTCTGTTACTCTCAAAGATATTCAATTTCAAGGTAAATTCCATCAAAGATTCTGCATACTTGGAAAATTATTGGCCTTTTACTTGTTTTGACAAATTGACCATTTTCCATAGTGACCGATCATGTTAACTATGACCGACATTGGTTTACCCTAAGCGGCATAAGTTAGCTTATGTAATTTTCAGCTAAAATTTTAACCCCAATCCACCTTCCCCACATGTTTCTCCTATCTCTTGTATTCTGGGCATTTGGAAAGTAGTCCTACTATGTCAAGACTTGTCCACATGGTGTTGTGCGTGGCAAGCATACGCCCTCATATTCCATGCCACTATCAACTACTCCCACCTAGCCCTTTTCCACCTTCTATTTTATCACCCATGGATCCTACCCAATCTGTCACTATTGCCACAGGGGATGAGGAGTTCACACGATTCCTTGTAAGAACAACGCTACCTTGAAGTTTTATCTTTCCCACTCATCCACTCGAGATGCCTCGGGTTAGTTGATATACGACATGCCCGTATCTATCCCCTCGACACTCACTCCTTCTCGCTCGAACCTCTTTTGGCTCCGCGTGCGCCCGCTCGCCCCCCAGTCATTTCATAGTTAGGCCCCATACCTGCTTTATGACCACCGCGTCTACCACATCTATTACACCCGCCACATCCAATATACCTTTGCCAACCACCTAGAACATAACCTCATCTGTGCCTATTGTTTCACATATACCCATAGCTACATAACCACCCCGGTGTCGGTGACCCCTACCCCTTTTCAAAACGTTGTTCTTTCTATTCCACAATCCTTAGCCCCCATTTCCACTAGGGTCACCATGACCCTTCCACCTCTATATATGTCTATTAATGACTTCTCGTTTCATTTATCATTCATTCTGGGTATGTGCCCCATATTTCACTTCCTTCTTCTCAATCTACCTATACATCATCACCATATACATGAATGCCACCTCCATCATATGTCCAACACCAACCTCCTTATGCATTATAGGAGGTACCCAGCAATCACAACCTACCAACGACCTAATCAAGTTAATTATGGACACGATGCGGAGACCGGAGGCTTGTTTTACGGCACACGTAATTATCTTACCTACAATGAGATTTGTAATGAGCCCATCCACCCATCCATTCCTATTCATCCATATCCAAGTACATTGGGAAATTCCTAAATTTAACTTAGGTTAAAGCAAAGAATGAGGACCCGCGACAACATTTGTGATCTTTCAAACACGAGTGTTATCTTATTGCCCATGATGATGCTTTGCTCATGAGTACTTTTCCCATGTCTCTGACTGGGTCCGCATTAAAATGGTATAGTGGGTTACCTATACATTCTATCTTCTCATTTAATCAGGTAGCCCAAGCCTTCTTGGATCACTTCTCCATCAATGTTGTTAAGAAGGTTACCATGACTGACCTCTACTCTACGTGTCAATATGATGACGAATCTATCGCAGATTTTTTCGCTCATTGGCATAGCCTAATCAATCAACTCATGTTCCAATTAGCACAAACCAAACTCATACACTCTTCATGTGGGCTTGTGTTAGACATATCTCGCCGACCTGCAGTCCGGACTTTTCAAACCTTTGATGAGGCATTCACCATGGCACGAAAGGTAGATATTTAGGCCATCGAAGAAAAGAAAATCCAACTACGTAATAAAAACTCGATGTTTAAGTCAAATGATACCTATTATTCTTGAAACCACAAAATAATTATTCAAAAGCCAAGCTCATCCCTCAAATCAAAGCTAACCCCTCTTCCAATCTCTCACGCGTTCGGACTTTTCAATTCGGACGTGAACAACGGAAATACACCCTAATTGGGAACTGTCATCACCAATCCGGCACTATGATAATTCTTCTGGGAACTCCTCGTCTATATGATTATTTACTAATGCACAACCTTTAGTTTGGTGGACGTAATCTGAAACAAAACAACAATTGAACACAAGAATACCATCAACTATGATAAGACGGAATGATGACAAATCTGAAATATCAAAGTAAATTATAATATTAACATGAAATTGTTACAATCTCACCCATGAGGTACTTCAACAAGACTATGGGAGAAACTTTTTTACAATTACACCCCTCGATGGCTTCTTCAACACACCTTTAACCGATGGCTTCCTTTGCACACTTCCTACAATATTTCTCACTACTTCTTTCTATGCTAAATGAGGGGGTGGCCTCTCTATTTATAGAACTTCCAAAGCTTATCCATCTTATCTCTAAGATAGGATAAGAAATCCACTCTGACGAATCATATTCCATACCTTAACTCTTATCTCGTACATGTAAGCTTATCTCGTTAAGATAAGATAAACCTTATCATTTTACATGGGTTCCACATTTTTAGACTTTTTACAAATAAAATACACAAAATATTTATGACCTCACTCCTTGTCCTTATTACCAATATAATATTTCTAATTCCTAATCATGTAGACCCTACTTCTCTACTTACCCAAACTTTGACATTTTAACATTCTTGGACCACTTACGACAAATATTTACTTTTTACCACAACATTCCTATCAGACTTTGGTACCGTATTCCACATTATTGGCACTGCATCGATGGCGCCGTTATCTTCTATCGACGCTACTACTAATTATACTTAACAACATCCTATTCCTAATACATACATTAATGAAATAGAAATTATGGAGGAAAATTTTAGTGTCGACATCTTCCCCCTTCTACTTCTACTCCGCCCCTGAGTAGACTATTTCAAGTGCTTGGAAAATCTTCAACTTGTCGTGGTTGACCCATTTCGTAATGGGAGTGCCATCCAATTCCTCCCGGTCAGACATTACCATTTACATGCACATGCTTTATTTTGTAGGGCCCCATCCATTTTGGAAGAAATTTTCTCTGTCTTCTTTTTTGTATACGGAATCATATACTAGGACCAAGTCATTCACATGACATGGAGACCACCGGATCTTTTGATCAAAGTATTCCTTCTCGCTTCATTTTCTTCTTATGGCTTGCATCCTTTGCTATTTCCCTCATTTCCTCTAGCAAATGAAGATGTACCAACCTTTCTTTTCTTGAATCACTTTCATCCATCCTTTCATTTTTCATAACTCTCATAGTGGGAATATCAAACTCAATAGGAAGAATCGGATCAATGCCATAGCCAACCGAAATGGGAGTATCCTGTTGCTGACTTTGATGTTGCCCTATATGCCCACAATCTTTGCATGAATCCTTTTATCCCATTTATGTACTGCAAGGCGCATCTTTTGCTAGAATTTGACACAAGACAAAATTTGTTGTTCCACTGTCCATTTTGCTTGGCTTGTCATATGTTGTTTCCTTCTGTGCTTAATAGAAAACTTATTGACTAGGATTCTACCACCTCATTAATGAAGTGGCTTCCCGATCTGTTACAATTTCTAATGGACAACCAAATCGGTGACAATGCGTTCATACATGAACCTTGCCACTTCATCCATGGAAGTGTTTTCAATGGCCTAGCTTCAACCCACTTGGTTAAATAATCTGTGTGGCAACTACAATATACTTATTTTGGCGTGATGTAGTTGGAAGTGGACCCTACAATGTCTATTCCCCACTTTTCAAAGGGAACAAGGGGAAGAATAGGACATAATGGAGCTGATGAAGTCTTACGGTTACCATGTGTTTGACAAATATCACATGTCTTACAATAATTATAACAATCTTTAAAAAGAGTGGGCGGTGATAACTGCATCCAAGATCCTTCTTCTTTGTAAGTTGTCGGAGAAGTGCCCTCCACATGTACCATTGTGGAATTCTTCTAGCAGCTCCTTTCCTTGATCACGTCTAACCGCCCTCTTGTCTTTGTCCATCGGGTCCTATTCGAAATAATGCTCCATGCAGAATAGAATATGGATGACCGGCTTGAGTAATCTTTCTCTTAGTCTTTGCATTGACACCATCGTGAAACTTGAATTCATTCGGATAATTCCAAATATCTATGTATTCACTAGGGATTGTGTCAAGGAGAACAATCTTTGCATCGGGAAAATCATCATCATCACAAGATGATCCTAAACCATCATAGGCTCGAGAGAGTGCATTTGCATTGACATGCTTCTTTCTGGCCTATCTATAATATCAAATTCAAATTCTTGTAGAAAAATTATCCATCTTGCTATCCTCCCCGATGGGTTAGGCTTATTGACAATATATTTGAGCGATGATCGTTCAACTATAAATTTCTGCCTAGCAAGTAATTTCTAAACTTCTTTACAAAGACAAAAATGATAGCAGAGCCTCTTTTCGATTCTGAAGATAGTTTACCTCAAATTACTTTGCTCATTTATGCTGCTCCCAAAGTAAATTGGATGTTCATTCCCATTTTCATCCTTTTGGCTCAAAGTACTACCTCGTCTTTGCATCCGAGGCATCGGTGTACACAATGAATGGCTTGCTCCAATCTGGATTCTTCAAAACAAGTGAAGACACCAGGGCTTCCTTCAGTTGCCCAAAAGCTTCATGCGCCTTGTTTCCTAGTTCATAAGCAACATCCTTCTTCAAGAATTGGGTTAGTGGCTATGCAATCTTTGAGAAATTCTTGATGAACCTTCTATAGTAACCCACATGGCCTAAAAATGATCTCAACTTACTTCTATTCATAGGAAATGGTAAATCTTTGATTTTGAAACTTTATCGAGATCGTACCAATACCATCTTTGGATACTGACATGCCCTAACAAAACACCTTTAGAACATCCAAAGACATACTTTGTAGGGTTTAGTGAGGCTTGTGCTTCATCTAACCTTTGAAATCTTGTCTCCATCACAGTGGGGTGGTCCAACTTGCTCCCATAGATGCAAAATCATCCGAAATACTGCGATGAAGGTCCCAATGTAGGGTTCGAACACCCTATTCATCAAACGCTGGAATGTTCTTTGGAGCATTACACAATCAAAAGGCATAACTCTATAGGAAAAGCGTTCCCCAAGGAGTGGTGAACGTGGTCTTCAACGGATCTTTCTCGTTATACGAACTTGGTTGTAGAAACGCTATATCCATCAAGAAACTATAGCACTCTTGGCCACTTACTTCGTCCAAGATCGATATGAAAATGGAAGAGGGTAATGATCCTTCTTTGTTGCCTTATTGAGCTTCCGTAATCAACACAAATGCGTAGCTTCCCATTCTTTTTTATTGAAATCACAATGGGAGAAACCCATTCTGAATTCTCCATAAAGCAAATATGAATCTGCATCAAGCAATTTATCTATTTCTTCTTTTACGAGTCTTGAAAAAATTAGGATTCATTCTATATGGCATTTGCTTTATGGGCTTAGCATCATCTACCACTCAATAGAATGTTCTACCCAACTTACTTTACGGAGTTCCTTGTAACCAAAAGTGAATAGGTGTATGTATCTTCGAAAAGAGAGTGGAGGTAGGATTCCTTCTCACTCTCCATCACATCATCACCAATCTTTATTTGTTGGAGACGATCATCGACTTCTTCTTGAGATAATTTTATGGGGTCATGAGTTGGTGTGATCTGGAAGGATATCCATGTTGAAACATCCACATCGCTTTCTTTATCTTCGGTGTCCACTTCACCTTGGTACTAGAGTAATTAGAGGATGTCCAATCATCGGTTTCATCACTTGAATCCACGAGTTACGCCTTATGATGTCGAGGATCACATTTATCTTCACCCTCTCTCTACCACGTCCAAGTGTCATGAAACCTTCATTCCAATAGTTTCTTGCATGAACTCTCCTTAGCCATGGTTTTCCCCAAGAGCATTGAGTACGTATGCAGTACCATTTTTCATCACCCTGAAAGTCTACCACACATACAACACCTATGAGATATTGCCACATTTGAAACTACACCTTACGGTTTAGTTTTTCCTTTATTTAATGACCTTAACATAAGTGTTGAGGGCGATCAATTTTAAACCCAACATATTCATTCTGATTCGGTCATTACATTAAGCGCAGCACCTCCATCAACTAAGACATCATGAATTGAAATACCATTACATAATACCTCAGCTTGTGGAGCATAGGGATCTGCCTCTGCCTCCAAAACAGGGACCTCAACCTCCTTCCTTCTTCGAGCATTGAGTCCACCTCGCAACTCCCGCCTCTTCTCAGAAGACATAGCCAAGAGTTGACCATATGTAATATTTGTAGGCCTTTTGGATAGATCTTCCAAGATGGAGTATGGTCCTTGCCACGTGAAATCGAAAATCCTGCACACCCAACTTTCTTCTCCTATGTTTTTACTACTTTCTCCTTTCATCTTCTTAGGATCGGTTCCATCTTGATTATTTTTTTCTTTCTTTCTTTTTTGTTACAAACACATCTACTTCATTATTTCTACTCTTATCTACTACATCAAGAGAATTCACAGTGCTTTTCCTTTATCATTATCTCTTGTACACTTGATGTAGAAGCTCTATTTGGACAATTATACTTATAATGACCCTTTTATAACAACCATAACAAACAACTTGAGAAATATTTCTTTTTGGACCTCTATCTCCTTATTGAGAACTAAATTCCTTTCCTTGAAGAAGATTAATAGTTAACTCGACCCATCTTTTTGAGCAGATCTTCATACTCGGTAGATGTACTAGGAGAAATATTTGTGCCATTCATCAACCCATCCAATAGTCCTTCCTTCAGGATCTGGGCATCGAGCTTCCTCCTTAGCTCTAGAACACGAGCATGATAATCCCTTATCTTCTCCTTCTCTCCTTGGGATAGCTTTGTGATCTCGATCATGAGATCTGCATATTTCTGTTGTTCACCAAATTCTTCAAGAAAACTTTCAGTTAATAAATCCCATGAATTTTTCACATTATCACCTAGTGTTTCAAACCACCTAAGTGTTGAACCATCCAAAAAGGTAGGAAAAAATTCAGTCCATTGTTCCCTTCTTATAAGGCCATTACAAATACAAGATCGCTTAAACTCTTGAATGAAAGAAGAAGCATCTTCATTAGATTGAGCTGAAAAAACAGGAATCTTTCCCATTTTCAAAAGTAACCACTGTGAAATACCAACCCACAAGTACAATCAACAAGACTTATGTGCACAAATAATTGGAATCACTGTAGAAATGACCACGGTAAACTATGGTAAAATCGACTTCATGCGGTAAAAACCGACTTTCTTTGTGGTAAACACTATTCACAAAGAAAAAGTGAAGTTCTTTCGGTAAATACTATTCACGGTAAAAGTGACTTTTCTTTGCGGTAATTACTATTCCCAAGACAAAAGGACTTTACGGGGTAACTACTATTCATGGCAAAAATGACTTTAACATGGTAACTACTATTCACGGTAAAAATGACTTTACCATGGTAACTACTGCCACAGTAAAAACAAGGTTACCCTCGATTGATTTTTGACTAAGTGGGAATATCTCTCCGAAAATCCACCAACGAGGAATGGTCCCTAAGAAGCGGAACCAAAATGTCATCACCAATCCTAAGACTATGATAATTCTTCACGGGAACTCCTCGTGCTTATGATTATTTACTAATGCGCATGACCTTTAGTTTGGTGGACGTAACTGAAACAAAACAACAACCGAACACAAGAATACCATCGACTATGATAAGACAGTAATGATGACAAATCTGAAATATCAAAGTAAATTATAATATTAACATGAAATTGTTACAATTTCACCCATGAGGTACTTCAATAAGACTATGGGAGAAACTTTACAATTACACCCCTCGATGGCTTCTTCAACACACCTTTAACTCGATGGCTTCCTTTGCACACTTCCTACAATATTTCTCACTACTTCTTTCTATGCTAAATGAGGGGGTGGCCTCTATTTATAGAACTTCCAGGCTTATCCATCTTATCTCTAAGATAGGATAAGAAATCCACTCGACGAATCATATTCCATACCTTAACTCTTATCTCGTACATGTAAGCTTATCTGTTAAGATAAGATAAACCTTATCATTTTACATGGGTTCCACATTTTTAGACTTTTAACAAATAAAATACACAAAATATTTATGACCTCACTCCTTGTCCTTATTACCAATATAATATTTCTAATTCCTAATCATGTAGACCCTACTTCTCTACTTACCCAAACTTTGACATTTTAACATTAGGACCACTTACGACAAATATTTACTTTTTACCACAAAATTCCTATTGTACTTTGATTTAGACATTACCGTATTCCACATTATTGGTGGCACTGCATTTACGGCGCCATTATCTTCTATCGACGCTACTACTAATTATACTTAACAACATCCTATTCCTAATACATACATTAATGAAATAGAAATTATGGAGGAAAATTTTAGTGTCGATTTAACCTTATTCTTCTATCTTAGAAAAGCTCATTAAAGCTGGGGCCATCACCCTTCCTCCCATAAAGACACACACTGGTTTTGATCCTGCTCTCCCCACACCCGCACGGTATAAAGAGCACGACTTCTACAACTATCATCGAGTAAAAGGTCATAGTGACGACAATTGCATTACTTTCAAAAACATTGTCCAAGAAATGCTCGAGAAAGGTGAATTAACCTTGGATAATCCTAATGCACATGCCAATCAAAACCTACACATCTTCAAGAAACCCTTTCCTAATCATGCCCCTTCGGCTAATCAAACCGGAGAGACCTCAACTCATGATAGCCATACCCACGAGGTCCATGCTATTTTCAGTGATGCATCTGTTGCTTCCCAATTGCCTCAAATTCCTTCCATAGAGGAAATTATAGCCCAAAGCCCTCCACCTACACTTGAACCCACTTCACCTATTTCTCCACCCATAGAGGAACACCCTTTGTCTCCTCCCTCATCCATGAAGGAGACTCTTGTTAACATTTAAACCATTTCACCTTTGGGTTCACCACCTAGAGATCTATCACCTGCAGTACCTCTCTGACCCACGAAAGACGCTTGTTTATCTCCTCCACCCATGAGGAGCACCTGACCTCTCCTCCACCTATCGCAAATATAGTAGAAATGCCTTTACCTCTAGGTTCCCATCCTCCATCGATTACCCAAGATCTCGCGGAATTACTCTCGGCTCTATTACCCCACAGAAGATGAAGCTAGCAAATTACCCATTTCTAAGACACATTTTACGGGAATTTTCATTGGATCCTCATCAGCCTCACCTATGTTGGTATCCAGATTTAATCTCCTTCACAACTTGAACAACATCATGAATTTACACAAGACACTTAAGGATAGATAGATGTTTTGTATGTCGTTTGTAGCCGGGGATCACACCTATATGCTTGTTTACATTCAAGAATTGAGGGAGTGGATAACACCTTCATAAGGGTTTTGATCTAACCCTCACTATTTTAGGTTGTGCCTATCAACCAAGGTAAGAGAACCTATATTACAACCCTTGTATGGTAAAGGAGATGAAGATATCCTTGTGTTTTGCATATGATATGGAAGAGGCCTTGTGAAAACATGATCAAGTATCCATTATCCAAACTCAAAGGAGTTGTCACTACTAAATGATGGAAATGTTTTCAAAACAAAGCTAGAGCTGCTAAAGACATGATAGAACCCTGATCAACTTTGTGCATTTTTGTGAAAGGATTGAATTCTTTTGTGGACACACAATGCAGATGCATGGGTATTGTAGGTAGGATGAGTTAGTTTAAAATGAAATTATGATGAGAGATGTGGGGACAAGAGTAGTTAGAAGTCATCACCTTCTTTAGGAAACTTTGCAAATGAATCACAACACCTAAACAACAGAGATATTTCAATGAATTTGAAGTGCTCTTTCAACCAGGATGTGTGCACATATGGATGCCCAAATCTGCACTATTCCATACAAACTTTGATAACCTGCCACAAATGCTTGAAGCAAAATATCAATAAAGCATTTAGAACCCTTTGTTAGATCATGTCCTAAGGTACACCCAAATGTTTACAAACACCCTCAATTTACAAGGAAGGTAAGATTAATTTAAATGCTGTTTATCTCCACTCGGATGAATGCTCTTCGAATGGAAGATTGCAGATGCCTTCAAACCTCTACAAGAAATGAGACCATGTATGACCAATAAAGATCCCAAACACAAGATTGCAACATGAGCATGAAAAAAAATTGAAAACATACTGAAATACAAGTGTATGCAAGCTTGGCCAAGAGATAAAACTAGTTAATCCAAGAATTTGATCAAATATATCAGCAAGGGAATGTTATTTAGACAATATCAAAGCTTGTTGATGGCTTTACAGTTGAAACCAACTCAACATGATGAAAATTTGATGCAAAATGGAATAAAAAATGGCTCTTAGGCAGTTTCTCCAAAAGGAAATGGACTTCTTCCAGTTTTCCCTGTGAAAATTCTTCTCTCTTTCTCCAAAATTCTCAAAGACCTTTCAAAATGCCTCCAAATTACATAATATACCCTATGCCAACTTGGATCCTTGCATCCCAAGCAAAGAATATGCCAAAGGGATCAAATTTGTTACAAAACCCTATCCATTTGATGAAAAATGATATAAAACTATGAAACAACTTCCAAATGCCAGAGATGCACAAATATTTTAAAATATTACATGAACTTGGATCCTTATCCATCCCAGGGTCACGTTTTTGGCATTCCACCATGCCAACATGCATTTGCAATCATTTTTCACCTTTTTCTCTCATCATTTTTAACTCTGCAACTTTTTACTTTCACCTTTCACATTTTTTTCACGGGTCGAGGGAAAAATTTCATCAAAAAACATCATAGGGCACTAAATCAGCTCAAAAGAATGGTGCCATTGTGTTCAGAAGGCTGAAGGGATGCAAAATCATATAAAATTTCATGTGATTTGGTGCAAAAATGATGATTCCACACTTCTTGGAGCATCCATGGTGCCAAAAATGAAAATGCACAACCGTTGATTAAAATCAACTTTAAAATTCTGCCCTCCACGTGTCTTGATGAGATTCATCATGCAGACTAAGAAATATCTTCTTTGACTTTTGGATAAAGTGGACATGTGTCCAAATACCATTGGATCGAGCCTCCAACCTTAAAAATGTGTTTTGAACCTTTTCTGACCTTGGGAAAATTTTGAAAATTTTCCCGTGAGCCCTAGATGCGCCACGTGTCCTTCTGTGGGCCTTCACCAAAACCGTGGGCCAATTTGATGCATTTTGCCACTTTTTTGAGAAAAGGAAAATTTTCTCAAAATGCTCCGTGCCCCGAACGCCCGCTGCCGCTTCTGCCACGTGGTGGTTTCCCATTCACTGTGGAACCAACCCCTCCTTTTTTCCTTCACTCCTCCACGAGCACAAAATCCCTTGTGGGCCCACGCTTCTTCCTTTTCCCTTTGAAACATGCCATGTGTCACCCCCTGATTGGATGTGGGGCACACCTCCAAATTTTCTGTGGATCAATTTTTTACCCTGAGATTTTTCGCTAAAATTTTGCAAAATTTTCAACTTCCTCTCCACGCTCCAAACCTCTGCCAAATTTAGGACACGTGTCCTATTTTCATTGGACGTGGGCCTATTCTTCATTTTTTACTCTTTATATCAAGGGTAAAAATTCCCAAAAGTTTTCTTCGGCCCCATTCCCTTTTCTCCTCCCAGACACGTGTCGCCTTCCTACTCGTCGTGGGCCTTCGGGAAAAAAATTGATTTTAGCATCTTAAAGCCAAAACTTCAAACTCCTCCAAGTCCTTGCTTTCTGGTCGACCTCTCTGGACACATGTCACCCTACCATTGGGCGTGAGCCTTCCGTCAAAATTTTCCATGACGTTTTGAGCCAAAAAATTTGAAATTTTTTTAAATCCACCACCGCCCATTTGATCCTCCCATGCCACGTGTCGCCATACCATTGGGCGCGGGCCCTCGGAGCAAAATTTAACATTGAGAACTTTTTCAAAAATGAAGAAAATTTTTAAGTTACCCCCGCCACCCACTGTCCCCCCTGTGTTACTTGTGTCATCATGCCATTCGCCGTGGACCTTCGAGGAAACATTTGATTTTGAGAAATTTTCCAAAATGGAAGAAAATTTCCTAAGTGGGCCAATTTCGCCAACCATCAATCCATCATCCAATCAAATCGTGCCACATAGGCACACCACTGTAGCACTGCGGGGCGGCGATCAAGAAGTTTTCCTTTCACCAAAATTTCAAAAATGACAAGTTAATAATGTTTTCCCACACATCCCACTAATAATAGCCTCGCACATGTTAGCATAAAGATTGCAATGATAAATTTGATGGCTCGAGATCCCGTCAAAACGTGAAAAATACGAGGAATGCCCTAGAAACCAATTTTTTTGATAGGGAAGGTAGAAATCTTCATTTTAAACCAACTGAATCATCTTTTGACATCATTTGTGACCTTAGGATTGGGGAAACACTTGCACAAATTCATGATTTGATCAACTTCGAAGTTTATTCATGATTTAGCAATGGAAGAGATGGTATGACTGAAAAAATGAAATATTAGAGCACGAATGGGGAAACTAGATTTTGCTTCAATTTAGGGTAGAATAACAACATTGAGGGCAGTTTGAAAGCATCCAACTGAAAAAACGAGTTGCAGATCACCAGCTCGAGCCAAAAAGATGTCTTGGAGCAAAAATGAAGCATGGAAATTAAGGCAACGTGTGCAAACCCAGAAATTGCACCAACATTGGCTCCTGCTTGGGGATGGGCACTCCCAGTGAGTGCCACAAGATCAAAATGTAGACCAAGTGCCAGAAATCCATTGGGAAAGGAGTCAAAACATGCAGAGCAGCCCAAAAACTAGAATTTTCACCAAAAATAGACCGAGAAAACCACACCAACAATGGTTGCCAAGGACAAAAGGGCAAACCACAAGCCAACAACAGCAAGAACAAGGAAAAGACAAAACAAAAACAAGGGCTATACAAAATGTACAACTTGTGCATACCTCACATGGGGATTTAATCCAAGAAATGTTTTAAATGTCTACCATTAACAGGTAGCTCCAGCAAATCCCCATCCAAATCTTTGAGAAAAAATTTACAATTCTAATATCAATGGCATAAGGGCCCATCTATAGAGCATCAAACTTTCCATGCTTTCCCTTGTCTTCATGCCTACTATCCCACAAAAAACCAGATCTCCAACACTAAAAGCTCTAGGGATGACCTTCTTATCAAACAACTTCTTCAATTTCTCCCTAAACCTGACATGCCTTTGATGAGAAGCTCTCCTTTCTTCATCCAACTCAATGATCTAATTGATTCTAGATTCATATGGGCCATGCTCTTGATCTTCCAACTACTGGGCAAACTGAAAAGTGGATAATTGCAAGTGTAATGGTAGCAAAGCTTGAGTTCCATACACCGGTTCAAATAGATTTTACCAGTTTCTCTTTTTGGAGTTATCCTATCCACCCAAATTGCAAATTTCAACTATTCTTCCCACTTCTTGTTGATTTCCAAGGTTCTTCTAATGATCTTGAGCAAGTTTTTTTACTTGATTCACTTGCCCATTCCTTGTGGGTTGTAGTTTGAAGAATAGGTCAGATTTATCCCATATTCATTGCACATTGCCATCAAAGGCTTGGCTCTAAAACACATAGCATTATCAGATACAATCTTAACTGGAACCCCAAATCTACATATGATATGATTCAACAAGAAATCCATTACCACTTGGTGTGTTCTTTCTAGATGGAATTGCCTCAACCCATTTTGTAAAATAATCGATTCTTCTACAAGGATCCATTTGTAACCAGCACTAGAAGGATTTGAAATCTCACCAATAAAATCCATTCCCCATTATTTGAAAGGAGCTTCAACTGATACAGGTTGTAAAGGAAGGGATCCTGAAGCTTTCAATCTTCCTGAAAAACGTTGGCAACTATCACACCTTCTAACTAACCGGTTTGTGTCTTTAAAAAGAGTTGGCCACCAATAACCAGCTCTTAAAATCTTATGTGTTGTCACTCTCCCAGAAAAATGTCCTCCACAAACTCCCCCATGGAAATCAGCAATCAACTTGGGAGCTTCATCTTCAAATATGCATTTCAAGAGGACACCTTCAGGGTTCTTCCAAGCCAGCCCAAGGTCTGTTATGATATATTTCTGAGAAGCCACTTGAGGGCTCTTTTCTGATTTTTATTTAAGTGACTGGGACAGCATAGGTGCTTGAGGTAATAGACCACATCCTTGTACCACTCAGAATTCATCAATTTGTCAAGAAGATCTGCCCTTTCTTCCTCTAGCTGATTCACTTCTACATTTTGTAAATTACTCTCAGCCATGAGTTTGGCAAGACCCAAACCTCTTACCAACTTTGTAGTTTGGATATCCATATCATACTCTTGTAATTTGTTGACCCACCTACATCTCTTGCTTGATATCTCCATGTCAGATAAGATGTCTTTAACCATGGTGTGGGGAACATAAGCAACAACCTTTGAACTCAAAATGTAGGGCCTGAAAATCTTTGTTGCTTTTACCAATGCAAATGCTTGTTTCTCCATAATTGTGTACTTCAATTCAGCTGCTTGTAAAGCCTTGTTAAAGAAAGCAATAGGCCTCTCAGCTCCATTCTCATCCTTTTGTAACAAAACTGAAGCAATAGTAAATTCAGATGAAAAAGAGAAGATTTTGGAAAGGCATCTTATAGTTTGAGAGCTACTAAAAAGGTGCATGCTTGAGTGCATCCTTTATTCCTTCAAAATAATAACTTGATCCTTTCTTAGCATGCTTGTGATTGGGAGAGTTAACTCAGCAAAATTAGAAACAAACCTTCTAATTAAATTTATTTGGCCAAAGAAAGATTAGATACCTTTCTTGGTTCTCAGAATAGGCACTCTTGCTGATTGCTTCCACTCTCTCAGGGTCTATTATAACACCTTCTTTAGATACAATATGTCCTAGAAACTTGGCCTTTTGCACACCAAAATGACACTTCTTTGGATTAAGTGAAATTCCATACTCTCTACATCTGATCAGCATCTTTTCTAGGTGTTGCAAATGGTCCGCTTGTTGCCTTGAAAAAACAAGTCACATCATCTTGGTAAACCGCAATAAACTCATTGATATAACCAAAGAAAGGCAACATCCATTTCCTCTCGAAAAGTAGCACCAACATTCATCAATCCAAAAGGCATCCTTACAAAAACATAAGTCCCCCAAGGAGTAGTGAAGGTTGTCTTAAGTCTTTTTGATTCTTTGACAACTACTTGATTGTATCTGGAGAAACCATCCAAAGTAGAAAGCATTTTCGACCCTGTTACAAGTTGCAACATATTCTCCATGTTTGGAAAAGAATAGTTGTCCTTCATAGATGCTTTGTTTAGATTCCTAAAATCCACACAAAGCCTGATATCACCATTCTTCTTTCTAACTGGCACAAGGTTTGCCACCCAAGATGAGTATCTAGTAGGCTGAATGATGCCACCATCTCTCAATTTCTTCAACTCTTCTTGCATTTTCATGGAAAGTAGTGGGTTAATAGGCCTTTTTTTTTTGTCTAAATGGCTTGGTTTTAGCCTCAAGAGGGATCTCATGCTGAAATAAATCTTCTCTATATGCCTTCAACTCTGAATAAGACCAAGCAAGGCAGTCTTGATATTTCTTTAAAAGTTGGGCATAGGACTGTTTTTCTTCTTTGCTGAGATGACTGCCCAACCAGATCTTCCTTGGTTTGTCTTTAGTTCCCAAGTTGTGCTCTTCCACATCCCTTGAAGAAAACAAGTTTCTATTTATGATGTAATCAACATTGCTAAATTTTCGAAGCATACCCGGCGGTTCCCTTACACCAAGGGCTTATTTTGTTGCTCCATAAATGATGCCTTCTTAAGTACCCTGGTCTCCCTTCCTCTCCTAGCTCGGTTCCCCCTCTGGCATTGTAAGGCTCTTGTGCATCATCATCAAAAATCCCAATGTTTCTCCATCTCGCCCGCCACCGCCTCATGTTAGATCACCCCCCCTGCCAGCCTACCCAAACTTCTCCTTCCATTCCCCCTTCTATGGCTCCCACCATCCACCTCGCCTCTACCTCTAGAAGACCGGTTACAGGGCCTCTAGAAAGCTTAACCTTGAGGCTCTTCTTTGTGGAGAAGGGGCCTCATGAAATTGAAATTGCACATGACCTTATGAATATGCGGTAGTTCCATCCCGGGATGTGCATATGGAAAGTTCTTCAAAAGTTTGGATGCCTTAGAGGTGATATGAAATTACTGAAGGATGAGGTTAAGAACTTGGCTAAGGTAAAGGCAAGAGAAAAAGGAGGAGGAGGATTTTGATAGCATCCAGATTGGTGATATCTACAAGAAGTCGACCTCCTTAGACTTCCGTTTAGGAAGGCCAAAACTCGACATGATTACAACATGGCCATCTTTAGGGCGATTGAGGAGTTCATCGAACAACATGTCAAAAGTGTCTCCAACCTCGGTGGTGTTCACTACACTTTGGGGTAATGAAAAGGAAAGAAAAAGGACCATTGAGTAATGATTTGGATAATATTGATGCTACCCACATGAAAACTTTGGAGATGTTCCACCTGGAAGAATATCAAGACCAACATTGACAAAGTTGCCAAGAAGTAGTTAAACGGTTGCTTTTCTTTATTCTTGTATGTTTTTATCTTTGTCATTTTTCGGTCTCTCTACTACGTTTTGCATAATTTTGCTGTTTTGTCTCGTTTGGGTATCTGTTTTTGGGCTACTTGAGCTTCATTGTAAAACTTGGATTTTGATCCTTTTCTTTCTAGTTCACACTGCTATTTCGCTCATAGGCCATATTTTGTTCTCAAGGGTATAGTCCTTTCAAAAACTATTTGCCAATAATAATAATAATAATAATAATAAAAACATTGCTAAAGTTGGATTCAAGTGCAACAAGACCTTTAGGAATGGTATTTGTTTTCAATTGTATAATATCCTTGTCAAACAAAGTTTCTCTACCTTCATTCATGCACACCATTGGTTCCCAATCAATATTCCGACTAGCAAACTCTCCTTGGCATTGTAATAATCTCAACACTTGTGCATCATCATCAAAAATTTGCCAATGTTTCACATTATCCGAGACAACTGGCCTTGTTAACACCTCAATATCATATTCACAAAAAGGTGAAATGGTGTAATTGTTGAATCTAGAACCAGAACAACTAGCTTATCAAAGAAAGCAACATTAAGACTTCTATCATGGTAAACAATGTTAAAGGAATCAAACATTTCAATCAAGTCCCAAACAACATGCTTATCTTTGTCTCATACGCTGATTTTTGTAGCATACAACTTTCTTTTCTTACTTGCTTGACAACCACTCGAATCCCCTGGCAACAATATCCTTCACTCCATACTTCATGCAATCCTTAATCCCAATAATAATGCCTCATACTCAGCAATGTTGTTAGTACATTCAAAATAGAGCTTGAAGGAAAAAAGAAACTCTTCTAAACTAGGGAAACCAACACTATACTAGCACCATTTCCAACTTTGGAGCAAGCTCCATCAAATAGTAATGTCCATGGAGAACCTATCATACCAAGGCACTCGATTTGTCCATCCTATTCTCTTTTCCATCAACAAAACCAATGAAATTGTCAACATCTACATCAGCAAACAACACTTCATAAGAAGCATTGTTGGGATCTTCAATCAAGTGTAACATCTTCTTTTTCACCAGAGTTTAACAAGGCTGCCCTCAATGGGAATGGTGGCATAGGACATGTCCATTTGAACACTACCACCAACACTTGCAGCCCACTTCCTTGACAAAAGCATACCTCATTTGGGGGTGTAGCCAACAATTACAACATCAAGTTTTAAATTTTTATCCGGATAGGCTGCAAGTTGCACTACTAAACCCTTCACACAACCAACAACCGGCACTTCCCTTGATTCCATGGCTGTACACTTCCCATATGCTACTGTCACTTTGATATCCAACTCATTCATGACTTCTAGAGGCATGACATTACATGATGCAATCGGAATCAAACATGCAATTGTGAAAGCAACCTACCTTTTATGAGCAAATTTGTGAAGAATGGATCAAAATTCAATTGGGAATCAACCAAGGATGTTCCCAAATATACTTCAAGTGCCTCTCCAATATCTTCCCATTGGTGGTGGTGTTTAGGGCCAACAATGCTTTGAAGAGGATTCTCAACAACATTTACATTTCTGCTTGGTATATTCTTTTCTTCTTTCAATCCCAAGTATTCAAAAGCTCTTTTCTTGTGTTCAAGAATTCTAAGCAATTCAATAATGGGAACACTCACTTTAATTTGGCTCAATACCTAGGCTATATCATATGGAACATTCTTTGGCAAAACAACATTGGAAGGGAAACAAGAAGGTTCATCAGATGGAGAAGTATTCTTGGCAGCCTGGGCATGAAGAGGACTAATATTTTTGCATGGGACAACAGGGTTCTTGGAAATTATTTCTCTTCTAGGATTATCTTTGGGAATACTTGTGAGCAAGGGTGTCTTTGGTTTGACTTGAGGACCAGCTCCCCTAACAACTTTACTTCTAGTATTGTACTCCTTTTCTTGACCAACCACAACATTCATTAACAATTGTCTATCTTCCTCCGAAGGAATACCACCATCATACTTCTTGATCATTAAAGCCCTTAGATATTCAAAGTCATTATTAGGAATTTCAAAAGCCTAAACTACATCTACATCATGATCTTGAGGAAGAGAAAGAAATGGTACCCTCTTTATGTAATCCCAAAGGGTTGCAGCCTCCTTGCACTTATCACATCTCGTTGATGTTGCTACTTGTTGTGAGCCTGAAGAGCTGCCCATCATACAAATGTCATCATCCATTTCATTCTCATTATCATCATTAATATCTTGCTGGTCCATTTCACATGGCGGATGAGGAAGAAAACATCTGTCACACCAATCCATATCAGAACTTCTTGAACAACAACAACTCTTGCAATCAAAGGGTCAGGCACCACTCTATTTTCATGTGCTTGGGGTTGTCTATTTGCAGATCCAATAAGCCCTTTACCTCTATCATCTTGTCTTTGATCACCCCTAGGATGATTGCCAAATCTATCATGGTTTTGAGTTCTTTGCTGTCCTTGTGAACTTTGCCCAATTCCTTTCTCAGCCCGGGCTAACTTGTAAGAAATTTCTTTAACAACCCCTGCCAAAGTCTTGACAACATCTTCTAAATCAGCACCCTTGCTAGCTTGTGGCTTCTCAGGGTTTATCAGCTTCACACCATCCCTCTTAAGTGGTTTACCAATAGCTTTGATATTATTTTCAATTTGAAGTGCCATGGTGAAAGCTTGTCTCAAGTTTGTAGGATTTTTGTCTCTCAAGTAATAGGCTACCTTTTTATCAAATGCATCTGCGTATTTGATCAAGCAAGACTCATCACAAGGCCTCAAAATTACAGGAAACCTTCTCAATGTCTTATTAAATCTTGTATTGAAATCATGAACAATCTCATTAGGGTTCTTCTTAATGTTCTCAAACTTAGATAGAAGGAACCTTGGATCTGTTTTGTCTCCATATTGTAATCTAAATGCATTACTCATCTCAGTCCATGAATCAATAGAGTTATCAGGTAGAGCTTTATACCAATCTCTTGCATCTTCCTCAAGTGTATGGATAAACAACTTGATATAAACATCCTCAAATTCTATTTCAAAGTCTTCCATCATGTTAACAAAGAGTTTGAGATGTTGATCTCCAGTTATGGCATTGTTACCTTGGAATTTTGGTAACCTATTTCTCACATCCTGTGGGACAACATTTGGATAACCATCCATTCCTCCAAAATTTATAGGACTAAAGGTGTTTATAACAAATGGAGGTCTAGGTTGAGCCATATTGTTTGGTGGGGGTGATCTTGGAGGTGAAACAAGCTGATGAGGAGTAGTAATGGGTCTGATTGGAATGGATGACTGATCTCTAAAATGATAACCCCCTAAAGGCTCTCTCTTGATAGACTTTAGCAAACTTAGAAACCACAGGATCAGATTTAGGAGCAAGTTTTTAAATACACAAGAAGGCCCCTCACCGATGGAGAATGAAAATCAGTAAGAAGATTGCCTGAATCAGATCTACTTGAAGAGGAATTATAATCTTTAATGACAGTGCTCCCCTTCAAATTCAACTATGGGGATCTCCTTCCTTGCAACCAAATCACCAACCACTTTCCACACTCTTCTTCCTTCTAGTTCGAGCTTCTTGATTCGGTGAGAAACTTCTTAGAGGAGTCCTTGGTGAAGAGGGATCTCCTTCCTCTAGCTTGACAGATTTAAACAACAAATTTCAAATGACACAAATGTGTTAGACAACCTGGTATTTCAAGATCCTAAACAACATGGAGTCACCACTAAGGATTTTCACCTTAGTTGTGTAAGAAAGCACTAAAAATATTCAGTCAAATGCATGCTATAACTGAAAAATTTGTAAGGGTTTACAATTAAGATCTTCTTCCTCTTAATTCAACCAAAAACAATGCATCAAAATCATATAAACTCTTTGGTAAATGAGAAGAGAAGGCTGAGTTTGAAATCTTTTTACCCAAAACATCCGGATCTGAATTATGAAATGATATCTCAAGAATGTAACAACTCAAATACCTTATCACACAAATGCTCAAACCTTTCAAGTACTTCAAAACCACCAAGAAATTGCAAGAAGTCCCCGGCAACGGCGCCACTTGGGTGTTGGTATCCAGATTTAATCTCCTTCACAATTTAAACAACATCATGAATTTGCACAAGACACTCAAGGATAGATAGATGTTTTGTATGTCATTTGTAGCTGGGGATCACACCTATCTACTTATTTACATTCAAGAATTGAGGGAGTGGATAGCACCTTCATAAGGGTTTTGATCTAATCCTCACTATTTTAGGTTGTGCCTATCAACCAAGGTAAGAGAACCTAGATTACAGCCCATGTATGGTAAAGGAGATGAAGACATCCTTGTGTTTTGCATATGATATGGAAGAGGCCTTGTGAAAACATGATCAAGTATCCATTATCCAAACTCAAAGGAGTTGTCACTACTAAATGATGGAAATGTTTTCAAAACAAAGCTAGAGCTGCTAAAGACATGATAGAACCCTGATCAACTTTATGCATTTTTGTGAAAGGATTGAATTCTTTTTTGGACACACAATGCAGATGCAGGGGTATTGTAGGTAGGATGAGTTAGTTTAAAATGAAATTCTGATGAGAGATGTGGGGACAAGAGTAGTTAGAAGTCATCACCTTCTTTAGGAAACTTTGCAAATGAATCACAACACCTAAACAACAGAGATATTTCAATGAATTTGAAGTGCTCTTTCAACCAGGATGTGTGCACATATGGATGCCCAAATCTGCACTATTCCATACAAACTTTGATAACCTACCACAAATGCTTGAAGAAAAATATCAATAAAGCATTCAGAACCCCTTGTTAGATCATGTCCTAAGGTACACCCAAAGGTTTACAAACACCCTCAATTTACAAGGAAGGTAAGATGAATTTAAATCTGTTTATCTCCACTCAAATGAATGCTCTTCTAAATGGAAGATTGTAGATGCCTTCAAACCCTATACAAGAAATGAGACCATGTATGACCAATAAAGATCCCAAACACAAGATCGCAACATGAGCATGAAACAAAATTGAAAACATATGAAATACAAGTGTATGCAAGCTTTGCCAAGAGATAAAACTAGTTAATCCAAGAATTTGATCAAATATATCAGCAAGGGAATGTTATTTAGACAATCTCAAAGCTTTTGATGGCTTTATTGAAACCAACTCAACATGATGAACATTTGATGCAAACCTGGAATAAAAATGGCTATTAGGTAGTTTCTCCAAAAGGAAATGGACTTCTTCCAGCTTTTCCGTGAAAATTCTTCTTTCTCCAAAATTCTCAATAGACCTTTCAAAATGCCTCCAAATTACATAATATACCCTATGCCAACTTGGATCCTTGCATCCCAAGCAAATAATATGCAAAAGGGATCAAATTTGTTACAAAACCCTATCCATTTGATGAAAAATGAATAAAACTATAAAAATTTCGCCAAATGCCGAGAGATGCACAAATATTTTAAAATATAGCATGAACTCAGATCCTTATCCATCCCAGTGGTCATGTTTTTGGCATTCCACTATGCCAAAGCATGCATTTGCAATCATTTTTCACCTTTTTCTCTCATCATTTTTAACTCTCGCAACTTTTACTTTCACCTTTCACGTTTTTTCATGGGTCGAGGAAAAATTTCATCAAAAACATCATAGGCATTGAATTAGCTCAAAAGAATGGTTCCATTTTGTTTAGAAGGCCGAAGGGATGCGAGAATCATATAAAATTTCATGTGATTTGGTGCAAGAATGATGATTCCACACTTCGAGCATCCGTGGCGCCAAAAATGAAAACGCACAACCGTTGATTAAAATCAACTTTAAAATTATGCCCTCCATGTGTCTTGATGAGATTTGTCATGTAGACTAAGAAATATCTTATTTGACTTTGGATAAAGTGGACAAGTGTCCAAATACCATTGGACCGAGCCTCCAACCTTAAAAAATGCGTTTTGAACCTTTTTTGACCTTGGGAAAATTTTGAAAATTTTCCCTGTGAGCCCCTGGATGGGCCACATGTCCTTCTAGTGGCCTTCACCAAAACCGCGGGCCAATTTGATGCATTTGCCACTTTTTTGAGAAAAGGAATTTTTTGTCAAAATGCTCCGCGCGCCCGAATGCTCGCTGCCACGTGTCGGTTTCCCATTCGCTGCGGAACCAACCCCTCCTTTTTTCCTTCACTCCTCTGCGAGCACAAAATCCCTTGTCAGGCCCATGCTTCTTCCTTTTCCCTTTGAAACATTCCACATGTCACCCCCTGATTGGATGTGGGGGCACACCTCCAAATTTTCCATGGATCAATTTTTTACCTTGAGATTTTTCGCTAAAATTTTCAACTTCCTCTCTGCGCTCTAAACCTCCACCAAATTTAGGACACGTGTCCTATTTTCATTGGACGCGGGCCTATTCTTCATTTTTTACTCTTTATATCAAGGGTAAAAATTCCCAAAAGTTTTCTTCAGCCCCCATTCCCTTTTCTCCTCCTAGACACATGTTGCCTTCCTACTCCACGGCCTTCGGGCAAAAAATTGATTTTAGCATCTTAAAGCCAAAAATTTCAAACTCCTCCAAGTCCCCACTTTTCTGGGCCGACCTCTCTAGAGACATGTCACCCTACCATTGGGCATGGGCCTCCACGTTAAAATTTTCATGACGTTTTGAGCCAAAAATTTGAAAAAGGTTTAAATCCACCGCGCCCATTTGATCCTCCCATGCCATGTGTCGCCATACCATTGGGCACATGCCCTCGGAGCAAAATTTAACATTGAGAAATTTTTCAAAAATAAAGAAAAGTTTTAAGTTACCCCCGCCACCCACCTGACCACCCTGTGTTACTTGTCATCATGTCATTCGCTGCGGGCCTTCGAGGAAACATTTGGTTTTGAGAAATTTTCCAAAATGGAAGAAAATTTCCTAAGTGCGGCCCGCCAACCATCAATCCATCATCCAATCAAATCGTGCCACATAGGCACACCATCAGAGCACTACGGGTGGCGGTCAAGAGTTTTCCTTTCACCAAAATTTCAAAAATGACAAGTTAATAATGTTTTCCCACACATCCCCAACCAATAGTAGCCTGCCACGTTAGCATAAAGATTGCAATGATAAATTTGACGCCCGAGATCTCGCCAAAACGTGAAAATACAAGGAATGCCCTAGAAACCAAATTTTTTTGATAGGGAAGGCATAAATCTTCATTTTAAACCAATGAATCATCTTTTGACATCATTTCGACCTTGGGATTGGGAAACACTTGCACAAATTCGAGGATTTGATCAACTTCAAGTTTATTCATGATTTGGCAATGGAAGAGATGGCACAGCCCGAAAAAATGAAATATTAGGGCACGAATGGGGGAAAACTAGATTTTGCTTCAATTTAGGGTAGAATAACAACATTGAGGGCAATTTGAAAGCATCCAAGTGAAAAAACGAGTTGCAGATCACCAACTCGAGCCAAAAAGACATCTTGGAGCAAAAATGAAGCATGGAAATTAAGGCAATGTGTGCAAACCCAGAAATTGCACCAACAACCTACAATAGTGCCTTTCTCACATTTAGCTAATCACCTAGATTATGTGGATAGAGCCTTACTTTGGGGTGTCTTCTGCTTCCTGTCTCCACACAAATGTAGATGTCACTTGCTAATACTTCCACTATATATCCAAAAATATTTCGACCGATCGAACCAAACACAACCACAACTATCACAAATTCCACCACAATACCACTCATGGCTCAACTCACACCCCTACCCATAACCCAACATGCATCTACATCCAAACCCACACCTACATCATCTTCCTTGCTTAAACCTATTACTACCTTAGGTGTCATCCCAACCACCACCTTACTCATCCACCCATCAAATTAGATTTGGTTACATCCACTAAAGCTGACACCAAGTTCAATCGACACCCAAATAGAAGAACCCATCCCATAGATCTCATACTCTAACCTCGTTGATCACACCTTCATCACCTCCACCCCTTCCATCTGTCTTAGGACCTCACTCTTCCGGCATGGGTAAGAAATCTCTACCCATCGGTACACTAAAAACATAGCAGCCCATTCCTCCCTCACATACCTCTAACATACCCAAGCGCCAACATGGCTTCCGCCCACACCTACAACATCTTTACCATCCATACCTCCAATACCATCAATAAATTCTTCACAACCCATGACACTTCAGTCTCTTTCCCTCACACCTCCTGCACGACCCGTGTCATCTACCTTCACAACACCTCTCGTTATCCCGGTGAGTAACTCGCCTCTTCCACCATCCGATTTTCCCTCTAGATCTGTGTGCCCGTATCACCTTTACCCAAGAAGGTGTAACCTAAAGACAAAAATTTTCTACCCTCCAATAAGGTAGTCAAACCAACCACACACTCTCTTTCAGTTCATCTACCATACCCCTACCCAAAAACATGACCAACACCTAAGACCACACCAGCACCTAAAACCATGGCTCGACCTACTCCCCCTCATGCAAAGACCCTTCCTCTACAGTCAACCACACCTACACCTAAACCCACCTTCAGTTCCCATTGTGATCCACTAGTGGGATCCTATGCCAAAATCTTAACCAACCTCCTTGAAACTTTTGTCATCACATTATCCTCTCAGACCTTATGACCCTCTCAAACCCAAACCAAAGGGGTTTGACGACACCAAAATTTGTGCCTACCATCATGTGCCAGGGCACGATGTGGAGAACTCAGTAAGGATTTCAACACCATCCTTAACTATCTAGTTGTGTCCTCATAAAAAAAATTGACGATGATGACCTTCTCGATGAGGACCCCATTTCACCAAAGACCCATTCTCATAGTTCTTCCCTCATTGCTTACTCAACAACCAAGACCTCCACCCCCACAACTCCTAGAGCTACCCCCAAGATTTGAAATTAACATGGTTCACATCTGAGAACTCACCAAACCTCCACCCAAATATCAAGTGTGCCTAACTCATCTCACAAGGTTCCTTCCCACCCCGGACTTCGCTCTTCTTATCGGTATACCTTTCATGGATCGCCTACCTCGCCCACCTCCCTACCTCAAATCAACATGATCCACGTTGCTACCCGTGCTCAGAAGGATAAAGGAAAGGAAAAGGTAATCGACCCACCGACAAATCCTATACCCAACATACCATCTGCACCCACACCTAAAATCACTATCTCGCGCCCCACATGTCCTATGTCTAACGAGGTTACACATCGTGCGATGCTCAAACAACTACATCAATCCCCCTCAAAATGTCCCTATATGACCTCATCCAAACCTTATAATCCCATCGTCAAGCTCTCATGGAGGTTCTTCAGTCTATTGAGGTCTTACCCAATGACCCTACACCCATGGCCTCCATTATTACACCTCATCATGTAGCCTCCAGTTACCAAATTACCATCTTCTCCTCGCACCTCCACCTACTCACCAATTAGCCACACTCGCCTTCTCTCGATGAAGAGATCACACCACACCAAACCGATGACCTAGATCCTACTCTTTTTATCTCTATCCACATCGATGATATACGTGTATGACGTGTTATGATCGATGGGGGTGGTAGCATTAATATCATCTCTTCCCATGCATTTTCCCAAATGTGCACACCTAACAATTACATGCATAAAAATCTCGTCATGTTACGTTCATTCAATGACGCTTATCACCTCTACACTTGCACTTTGTCATCCTCCATGTTCGTGTGGGACCCCACACTGTCCTCGAGCTATTTTACATCTTGGAAGGGGAATTTCAATACAACCTATTGCTTGGTAGACCCTATATTCGTGTTATGGGTTGTTTTCCTTCAAATTTGCATCATTGTGTAAAGTTTGAGCATGAGGGACACAACTATACCATTCCTACTCGACCCATCACCTTTTAAAGCTTGTAACATGCTTTACTAACCCAATGATGTGCTTATACCCATTAAAGCATCTACCTCCACAATCACTGCTTCTTCACCTACACCTCCTCTCACCAGTGCAATCACTACCTCAACTACACATACCTCCTCCATTCATACCGCTCCCACAACCTCCATGACCAAGCCGTCAGCCTGACCTCCCAATTTGTTAACCCCATATCTGATCTGACCTCTGACACATCATCTATTCCAGCTACCCACATACCAACCACCGATCCCTTGGAGGGCATTTTTCAACACCTCACTTTGGGGAGTATCACCTATATAGTGTCAACACATTCCTTACTCCACAAGAGTATGAAAGTCTTCACTAGCACCCTCGCTATGATCACCGTATAGGAGAGTGCCTCCTTTATGGTCCTCCCCACCTTCGTACTAGTCTCACTTATGGGGGACTTGATACTACCACTTACACACCCGAACCACCATCACAAACCCGCCCATTTTCCGCTAACTTCTAGTCACTCACCAATCACTGTTTCACCCACACCTTCCTACACCGATGTGCGTGGAAGGGTTTTGGTTTTGGCTTTTATGAGCAAGGCCACCATACTATTATTCCATGTACTACCCAAACATAATGACTATAGTAGTATCAGCTTTGCTAAACCACCTACCAAGAAGGCCTGCATTGAACTCATTAAGGACATTAACCCTTATCCACCTTCTTTACCCGCTCCACCTTCTTCACCACCTTCACCGACAGAGTCGATGGATCCAGAATCCATTCCTCCTAACCTTTTTTTTCATACACACCATTTCCTTGGGGCCTCTGACTTATCAATGTGATGGCGAGGCTCCCTCCTCTCTTCCCTTCTGTATCCTGAAATGATCAACGACGATACACCTTTGATTAACATCGTTCAATGTTAGGATGATGAGTCTATACTCACCTACCTTGGTGCCGAAGACTCATATATTCATCGGTCATTGCCATCTAAGACCCAAACCATGTTGAACGAATTGGCTATCAAAATCAACATCCATACTTCAGATGACCCGCACATTCTAAAGATCGGACAATCTTTAGATACTGTTGAACAAGAAGCCATCACTTCTTTTCTCAAAAACCATAATCACGCTTTCGCTTGGTCTTATGTAGATATGCCTGGTATTGACCCCACCATAGTGGTCCATAATATCGTAACAATTCCCAATGCCAAACCTATCAAACAAAAGCTGAGGAAAATGCACCTCACATCGCACTTCTAGTCAAAGAAGAACTTCATTGCCTTCTTTCCATTTCCTTCATCTTACCCATTGATTATCCCTGGTGGATTTATAACATTGTTCCTATCACTAAGATGACATGGGGACTTTGTATTTGCATGGATTTATGTGACTTGAACCTAGCCTACCCAAAAGATGACTTTCCTCTACCCAAGATTATTAACCGGTGGTTGACCTTACCACCGGTCACGAGATGCTATCACTCATGGATGGTTTCTGGGTTATAACCAAATCTTTCTTGCCCCAGGAGGATCAACAAAACCACATTCATCACCCCTTGGGGGACCTTCTGCTATCGAGTCATGCCTTTTGGCCTTAAAAATGCTGGTGCCACATATGAGTGGGCTATGACTTACATCTTCCATGACATCATGCATCGTATATTGGAAGATTACATGGATGATCCCGACCAAATCTAAACACCTCGCCGTTGTAAAAACCATCTTTAACCACCTCATCAAGTATTGGGTTCATTTAGCCCAAGAAGTGTGTCTTCACAAATCCCTCTCAAGAAAAATTTTGGTATTTATCATCTCCTTACGTGGTATAGAGGTTGACCCTACTAAAGTTAAAGCCATTATTGAAATGCCCTCGCCCACTAACCTTAGGCAACTTCGTACTCGCAAGGAAAGTTGCGCCTATTCACCATTTCATTTCGCAATTGTCTGATCGGTGTCAACCATTTCATCATCTTCTCAAGAAGGATGTATCTTTTAAATGGGATGATGACTGCCACAAAGATTTTGAGGCCTTAAAACAATACCTTCTCCAAACACCCATCCTCATTCCACCCAAAGATGATTAATCCTTCTACCTATACATCTCAACTACTAATCATTCCTTGGAGGACATGCTCGCTCATCGTGATGAAAAACATAGGGAGCAGTGGTTCATTATATAAGAAATACTCTTTTGGACTATGAAACCGGTATACCCATGCAGTAAATTTTTTTCTTAGCCTTATTTTTTATCTCCACCAAACTCCGCCATTACCTACTTAATCACAAAACTTATGTTGTGACCAACACCGACCCCTTACACTTCATATATGCCAAACCTTACCAAAATCAACGTGTCACACATCAATCGCTTATGCTTTTGGCCGACCTCGACCTTGAATTCATCCATCAAAAGTCCATCAAGGGCTAAGCCATCGCCGACCAATTGGCAAATGCACCTATTTCCGGGGATCAATATTTTAATTTTGACTTTCTAGATGAGTCAATTGCTTCCCTTTCCTTAGATGAGCCCGTATACCAAATGACACTCTTCTTCGATGGTTCTAAGTGTCAGCATGGGGTGGGGTAGGTGTTATCCTCATTCTACTTGATGGTGAACCCATGCCTTTGTCTTTCAAACTTGATTTTGATTGTACAAACAATATTGCCGAATACGAAGCGCTCGTATTAGGTCTCCAAGTTGCCTATGCCTTGGATGTCAAATCCATCAACATCTTTGGTGATTCCCAATTGGTCGTAAACCAAGTCAATGGTATATACCAATGTCGTAATGAGACACTTCAAAAGTATAAACATCATGTGGACATAATTTTGACCAATTTTGACCGTTATGACCTTCAAACCGTCCCTCACTCTACCAACAAATTTGCAGATACCATGGCCTGCTTGGCCTCTCAAATACCCGCTTCACTTTCCAATTCTAAAATATTTGTCACCATCCAATGACTCCAATCACCCTCTTATTTACCTCATGAAATTTACTCTATCGGAACCACTCTCCCCAACCCAAGTGACCTTTGGTATAAACAATACTCAAACTACCTTTCCCTCTCCATCTTACCTCCCGACCTCACTAGTAATGGACAACACACTTTTCTTAAAAGTGTCTCTCATTACATCATCATGGGTAGCCTCCTCTATAAGCATGGCTTTGATGGTATTCTCTTACGATGCCTTACGAGTTCAGAAATTCCTTATACCATTAAGGAAGTTCATGATGGTATATGTGGAGGTCACTTCAATGGCCTTACTGTTGCTAAGCATATTCTTTACCTAGGCTATTACTGGCTAACCCTCAACCATGATTGTTGTGACTACGTTAAGCATTATGTAAAATTCCAACAACATGCCAACCTTCATCATACACCCATTCATGCCTTACAGGCCACCTGTGACCTTTGGCCCTTCTCTCAATGGGGTTTGGATCTCATCGGAGAGATCAATCCCCATTCTTCACAACGACATCAATGGATCATCACCGCCACCAAATACTACACAAAATGGGTTGAAGCCATACCTCTAATCTCTAGGAAAGCCAAGAAAACATGTGAGTTAATCAAACATCACATTATTTGTCACTTTGGTGTTCCACATCACCTCATCACTGATAATGACAAGTAATTCAAAAATAAAGCCTTACAGAAACTTTGCGATGCCTTTGGCATTCATCTTAGTTTCTCATCACCTTATTACCCACAAACCAATGACCAAGCTGAATCCACTAATAAAACCTTAAACAAAATTCTCATGAAGGTGGTTAACGATACTGGGAAGGATTGACATACGCACATTCCTTTCACCCTATGGGCGTACCGCACTAGTATTCGCACTTCCACCATTGCCACACCTTTTTCTCTAGTCTATGGTAGAGAGGTTGTGTTACCTCTCGAAGTCTAGATTCCCTCACTTCGCATTTCTCTCCATGACATGCTCAATGATGACAACTTTTTCCGGACAGCTTTAGCACAACTTGAGTTATTGGATGAACATCGTCTTAATGCTCTTGACCGTAATGAGCCATTACACCAAAACCTCGAGGGGTTAGTGAAATCTTCACATGAGGATCATAACATCCCACCACGCTTCCATATAGAGCTCAGTATGGAGCTGGGTTTGCGCCACACTCCCATATGTAGGAGCCCCTCCCATATGTACGAGCCTCGCTTCACCGATATCATAAATGCCTTTTATGAGATCGTTTAAGCACCCCACGGGCCCCGACTACATGGCATAACCAACCGAGTGGGATTCGAATGTGGTGGTCACTCCGATACCAAATTTAATGAACCATTACACCAAAACCTCGAGGCGTTAGTGAAATCCACACATGAGGATCATAACATTGACCATCTTTAGGTTTACCAAAAATGTATAAAACATGCCTATGACAAACGTGTCCATGAACGAACCTTCCAAGTTGGTGGCCTTGTCCTAAAAGAAAATCAACATGTAACCAAAAAGAAAAAGTAAACGGGAAAATTTGCTCCTAATTGGCTTGGACCATACATCGTGACTCATACTTATGGATCATGTGCTTATCGTTTATTTTCATTAGATGGTAAACCCAAACCCGAGCCCCATAATTCCTTGCATCTTTGACCATTCTAATGTTGAATGTCACCCTACCTCACCTTTTTCCTCTTTGATGCTTGTCCTTGAGTGCTACCCACTTCCTACACCATCACGAATGATTATGAGAACTCACGGGGTTTAGGAATAAGAATCATGTGCATACTTGTCACCCTTTTATCTTCTCTTAAATATGTGTACCACGACATTGCACATGGCATGATTCTCATGGATACTTTTCATCTTTTAGATGAGATCCCATGGTCATTTCACCAAGATTTCTAAACAAGAATCTAATCCTTTACCTTAGTCTTGTCCATGAATTAAAAGCCCCACTCCGGGATCCAACTCCCGAGTCAAACTTCCAACAACAAGATGAATCTCTCAAAAGGACATATTTCTCTCTACCTTAAGCTACTATAAATAGAGACTGGTTGATGCTCCTCGAAGGACATCTATGTAAAGCTCTTTCAAAACAAAAAAAAAGAGAGAGAGAATCAAGCTTCCCGCATCGATCGCTTCAAGTGAAGACCTCAAGGAGTTAATTTCCTCATCCCATATAGACTTCCCGCATCGATAAGTCTATCTCACATATAAGTCAAACAAAAACTTTTTGTCATGGACTTGCCCATTGTGATCTTGGATCTCTTGCCCAAAAGGCATGCTACCTAATACCATATAAAAACTAACCACTTTTCACCCTCTCACCATTTGCACTTTCACTTCCTACCGCCTCAAGGGACCTACTGAAACTGTGACATTCGGTGATCATGTGACTTTTCTTCACCTTTAGAATAATCAATCATGCAATGTCTTTAGGGTCTTACGTTCATCAGACTATCTAAGGTATGACCTACTTGTTATGATCCTTACCAATTAGGTGGCTCCCTCGCCTCCTCTTGTCTTTTCCCCTTCTTCATTACATATTGATTACCTTGAACAGGATTAGATCCTCAATGCTTATCTTTGGGTAATTTTCCTCTTTTTCGTAACCAACTCAACATCACCCATACCAATGTGCCCACAATTCACCCACACCTAACCAAAACCTAGACTCAAATCATGCTTCAACTATGCAGTGAATGTGACAAACTTGCATTTGGCTTTTTGTCCCTGAACAACTCATACTCATACCTCCTCGCATTCTTCCCTAGCTTATGGGAGAACTACATCGGCTTGAGGTCCATTTTCACTAGGACTATGTAGGTAGCACTCCGAGGGCATGGGGCCCTTGGAGGTTAGCTCGACCACTCTCTACCCTAATGAATTCACTTTTCATTTTCCTAAATCACAATCTACCCTTGTTAGATTTCTTTTTATATCAATAATTGGGAATTAAACCAAACAAACAACAAATTGCTTTCTACCTTTATCATCATCAAACATACATTCATTATGTCTACCATTTCTTTACCATTATCATGCATGTTACTATAAACATCTCACACATGACCCATATCATCATTAAATTACACAAATTAATGAATTACAAACTAAACCACAACCTGACTCCATTCATGCCTATAACCTAACTCAATCCATGCCTAGACCTGACTCGATCCATGCCTAGACCACAACCTAACTCCATCCATGTATCATGACTTGACTCCATACATGCTGGCACTATGACCCGACTCAATCCATGCCTATGACCTGACTCTATCATGCCTACACTACTTGATGTCCATCACATATACACATTCAAAAAACAAGATAACCACAACCATGTATACACATAATGACCATAATCATCATCTCTATAAATAAAAATATCCAAACATGTGTCTCCATATACATAACTCTCAAATATCTTCAGCCTTGACGCAGTGCCGGTATATATAACAAAATATCTCAAAAATCTCATATACTGACCTCACCATCTTCAACATGCATAACGGTGGTATATGATCAAAACTATACAAAACTCTCGTACATCCTTACTCTCTTCGGCTTGAAAACTCAAAGGCCAAGTATATATAAAAATGAATCAAATACATCCAGATGGAGGAATGTGCATCAGGCATCATCCTGTCAGACATCCTCCATCTCCGTCTCTCCTGTCTCCTCCTTCGCTCCTGCCCGGTGGCCTGATAACATCTCACTGCCTGCCATAGGCTGTGTCCGGGTCCTTACTGGTACATAACCTTGAGCTGGCCTCCATGAACTTGTGGCCTCACTCTGATCTTGTCTCAAATCTCGATGGCCCCCTGTGATCTCCACACTGTGGGTATGGGATCTGGTCCTCTCACTGACACCTGCTGTGCCCTGTACTCTCCATAAGATAGAAAATCTATCTCGGCTGCCATCAATTGGTCCTGGTAATATCTAGCCTCACCTAAGGCATCTCGTAACCTAGATACATGCACCACTGCCTACATGGTGGCCCCATCAGCCCTCTCCCTCAGTACTTGTCATGTGGGACCCTATCTTGCCACCTGTTTATGAACTAGGACCACGTCCGGTGCTCGTGGATGTGTCATCATGACCACACCCTATGCGTGTGTCGAGCATGTATGTAGTTTCTAAATCTGCGCTGTATAGTGGCTAAGCGGCCCTGTAACCCTATAACTTGTGCTGCAGAGGTGGACACCTACTCATCATCACCCTCTCCATCTCCACCCTAGGCCATCTAGGCTGCAGACTCAACCCAAGTTACTCTTTGTTGGTCCCAAAAAGGCGGGTCATGGGGAAACAAGCCAACAATGTGTAGGGCATAGCCCCTCTTTGAGACAACTCTTGAGAAAAAAAAGTGAAACTAGTTTATTGCTAATCTATCAAACAAGAATCTATGAAAATCTACACTATTCTAACTTTAGAGGGTTTGGGATCTCATCCCAGTAGAGGTAGTTCCAACAACAAACAAAAAGGTAGGAAGGAAGGAAGAGGAGGATAGATTTGAAGGAAGAAAAGAAATGAATTCCAAGATGGAAAGGTAAGAAGGTTTATGCTTTGAGCTGGTAATAAATGAGCCAAACTTACTTGTATAAACGATTAAAGCAATACTGATGAACATATGACAATATTAGGAATGAATCCAATAGAATAAAAACATAGATCTAACTTAAGAAATATCTGATGCAAATAACACATACATTAAGCACAAAGTCTGAACATATGTATTAATATTTCTTCTATTACAAGAAAACAAAAGTCTTTCTCTCCTCACTTCTCTTTTCATACAAAAATGTCCACACTTGAATACAACAAGTATTCAAGTATTTATAGAAGGAGAAGAGGAAAGAAGACAAAAACAAACCAACTAATTACAAAATATCTTACAAGATATTTACAAAATATCTAAAAAGTCAACAGTTGACTTGGGCAAGTTTTTGGATGGCAACATCCCATGGTGCAACATGGATGAGGTCATCGTATATGCCAACATGCTTTTTAAAATATTTTACAAAAATGATCAATGCATACATGAGAGGAGAAACTACTCCTCATCATCCCTTTGTTCAAACTTGGTGTCTTGCTTTTGATCAGGAGAGTCGATGTGACACTGCGCTTGATATTCCATAAACTTGCTGATCATCGCTTGAAGTTGATCATGATCTAGACCTTTAAAATGGTCACCAATGACTTCGCAAGTTTCTTTCTTTGTTCGTTCAAAGTTTCACATGCATTGATAAAAAAGCCAATGAAGTTGTGGTAGGCCAAGGTTATTGATTGACTCTCGGTCAAAAGTGACCTCTAGTGCCAAACCTTGAGTGACGATAGCCTTAAAGCGCTAGAATGTATCATCTGCTTCCCTCAAGTTATATGATTCACTGAGCATTTCTGGAGCCATTTTTATAACTATTTGCTCCATGTTGTATCATGCATCCAGGGCTTCATCTTTGATTTTATCTATCCTCTCAGGATATATTCCATTTGATCAACCTGGTAATCTAAAGTGATGAGAGATTTGTTATGTGCACACGGGTGATCAATAACGCCGACCTTCAATAGGTTATTAGTTTGAGCGATTAACCATTGCTTGAAACATTTCATGCTACAACCTGGCGTTATCCAACTCTTCGGATAGGGCACTTGCTACTACTTGTAGCTCCTTATTTTCTCGAGTTATATCTTGATAGAGAACTGTGAATTTCCCAATCATTTCTTCACCATCTCTGAGGATTCACTTGATCCAGGATGATATTGCTATGCCTTGTTCACCAATCTTAACATATTCATTTATTTTCTCTTGACTGGGAACTTGAATGGGTTCGGCGGCAGTTACTGGAGGAGCGTTGCCCATTTTCTGTAATGCTTGTAGGAGATGTTTGTTTTGTTCTTTGAGTATTCTTTTCTCCTCTTTTGCTTCTTGGAGCTTCTTGCAGAGAGCATCCACAATGAGACAAGGCTTCCCCTTGCAGGATTTCAGATGAGGTCCCCATTGTGACTTGAGTCACTGTGAAGTCTGTGGGAGACAAATCTTCTTTTTCTTGGTGGGATCGGGTAAGCTATCTCCATGAATCTCTCCCCGAAGTGCTTTTAGAAAAGTGAGTTATCACTTTCTGCTTCTTGGGTCCCTTCTTCGGAATGACGAAGAAGTCCATGGGTGCGATGGGAACTTTCCTCTTATGCTGACTCAGGTGGTCGGAAATCCAACCAGGACTTATGGGAGTGGGAGTAGAGGAAATAGAAGAAGAAATGAGAGTGAGAGGGGAGCAACTATAGAGGCCTCAGGGAAGTATGTTGAAACACTCGGTGGTGGCATTGACAAGGAGTCCAATGCACCACTAGCTTGTGGGGCTGGAGTTACTACAGGAGAAGAGAAGGACATGGAAACAAAAGGGATCTGTAATTGGATGGAGGGAATATTGGGTGATAGATCCGAGAGAGGAGAAGATGGAAGAGGTGGGAGATGGAAGGGAGGAAGGGAGAGGAGAAGACACATCCATAAGAATAGATGCTTCAATGATAGGAGGAGGAGAAGAAATGGAAGAAGGAACATTGGGTACCTCTACTAGTTATAGTTGTGATAACATCCTGGGTGGATGTATCCATTGAAACCTTTGTTGTTTCTTCTTTACCTGGAGACACTAGGTCGACTACTTGCTTCTCAGAAGTAGAAGGAAGGCCTTCAGAGTTTCTTCTTGTCTACTTGATTCACCCTCCTTGTCTTTTCCTTTTCCTTTCGGCACATGGGCTAGTCTTGGAGGTGCTCTTCCTAAAGGAGAAGTAGTGAAATCAACTCCGAGGTAGGTGAGACCATTCTATTTTGCACCGAATTTTTGGTGTCTTTGTAATGAATGGGATTAACCCTTTCTTGAATGGTTTTCGGTGCTTTGTCTCTATCGATCTCTGCGAATGGCCAATTGTCCCCATCTGTGTCAAGGTAAACCTGATCAATTTCTTGATCAGTCTCTTGGAATTCCTTTGGGAAAATGGCAACACCATAGTGGATGATCTCCTCCAAGTGCAGTCGGGAGTGATCCTTTCACTTGATGTCTATCTCATGTGTTAAGTCGATCCAAATGTCCTCGATCTCGAGAACATGGATGGGATCAATTTTTGCCTTTGGGAGGCAACTCCGATAGTCGAAGGTCAGCCTTGCTAGGAAGTTGTGCTTTAGATTCAAGCAACTCTAGCTCAACATACATCTCCCATGCTTTGGTAAGTGTGGGGCAGGTGTATCGGCCAATTATAAGGGGAATGGGGTTCCTCCTTTCTTTCTCTTCATGCACTTCTCATGATAAGTGATTAGCTACCTTGAAAATTCCAAGAGGATTATCTTCGGCCCTGCAAACCTTGGTAGCTTCATTGGTTCTCCCTCAAAATTCATACTCTTGAGGTATGTGAATGTGGGGAATTATGTGAACAATGCTCCTCATTTCTATGTAGCAACAATCACACATGGGCTAGTCGACCGTGTCTCATGTTTGGCCTCAACAAGTAGATTACCTCATAGAAGAAGGCATCATTAATTTTAGAGAACTGAGAGATGCTGGCCTCGAGCCTTAGCTCTGGGTAGAAATCGTATATCTTGACTTGGGGCCATACCCCACTTCGAGCTAACGCAATGAAATCCCTTTCTGACGCATTAGCAATGTATACAACGTAGGAATTCATGTAGAACTTCCCAGTTGTTAGAACTTGTTGAGCTTTGTTGGGAGATGGTGTCACTTATGATTTCGCCCCAGCCGAAGCGTTGATTAGGTGCATTCTTGCTCATATTCTCTAGATACCTCAGCATCCACTTGTGGAAATAATGGGCATCAGGGAGCCCAAACACTCTGTTTAAGAAGGTGATTGTATCACTCAACTCCTCATTGAAGTCACTACGGTGGATGGTTTGTGGCCATCTACTCACTGGCTTCTTGTTCTTCAGATAAAGCTCGTTCATCATCTGCATGCATTTATCCTCATTATCATCCCATGCCTTCTTGTAGTCTTCGATACTTATTTCTACATATTGCCTGTGATGAGGAATGCCCAAGATCATCTCAAAGTGATGAGCTGTGAGGTTTATGATGGTTTGTTGTTCTTTATTTTCGACACATCTAGTGTCTTTGTTATAGTAGTGGGAAACCAACATGATAAACTCATTATTTATGGCACTTATTGGAAGCCTAGCTGCAAAGTGCAAACCACTACCTACTAATTTATTCATCCATGGGCCACTTCTTGCCTGGGTGGTCCTTGCCCAGAAATCATCCATGTCAATATGACCCATCTCAGAGTCTCTGATGTCAATGTCAAGGCTGCACTCTGCATATGAGTCAGGCATTCTGACTCTCTCTTACTTATACTTCATCTCTTGTTTTAGCTGCTTAGCTTTAGCTGGTTTTTTTCTTGATGAAGACATATGTGAGCCCAATGATGGATGTTTTTGTTCTACAAGAAGAATCAAGGAGGTCTAACACAGAAGAGCCATGTCAACCATCATGTTATTCATAATGAAATCTTATAGAATGAAGAACGAGAAATTATAAGCCTTAGGGCGCAAGGAGTAGGTTTACAGCAGGCTGGGGGCTTAAAATTACTAGGCACACTTTCTGGGGGTCGCATACAACTTTTTGTGCCAAGTTAGAAGGGGCGTAGTTAGGCAAGTGTCAACATGAAGAAAATTGCGCTTGGTGTTGACCTGGGAAAAGTTGCGCCAAGTTGGAAAGGGCACAATTTGGAGAGGTGTTACATGACAAAATGCAGTGCAAAGGGTAAAGCATAGGGCATAGATTTACAGCATGCAACATGTTATGTTGATGTTAAGGAAGTTGTGCCTACGCCTTAGGAACAATCTACTTTGGCTAGGCGCAATTTTTTTGTGTGTTGCATGTGTTTAAAGTGTGCCAAAGTGCAACTTCGAAATATGTTGCAAGGAAAATAAGTGTGCTAAGGGAAAAAGTGCATGGTGCGGATCAGTGGCACACAACATCTTATGTTGATGTTGTGCAAGTGGTGCTGCGCCCCACAAAAATTGCTAAGTGTTCTTTTAACTAGGGCAGAAAAAGGTTGTGTTATATTGGCGTAAAGTGCACCAAGCGCAACTTTGGGAGGTGTAACATGAAAAAATAGCGCCAATGGTTTCAATAGTTTGATAATTTTGGAAATTTCTTGATTTCTTTTCCTCTCTCTTTTGGATTTGTCAGATGGAAAAGAGAGGGTTTGTTTGGCAAGGAAACAAGTAGGGAAAGATGGGTTTTTGTTTCTTCAGAGGTAGGGGTCTTCTAGATTTACTGAGATCTGGAAGGAGAGGCAAAAGGGCTTCAGTTGGTTTGATAATTTTGTTAGGTGTGTTTCTTTAGATTTTATCTTTTACACCAACCCTAATACCTAATACAAACAAGACAAAAACAACAACCAGGAGAGGAGCCACTTACCTAGATTTATAAAAGATGAAGAATGACGTGGGGTCCATAAGCTCGAAAAATGGCACGTGGGGGTTGACAAGGATGGCTGACAGAGCACGAGAAAATACCTTTCACAATTTTCAATTCATGAAAATGACAGGTGTCGGGCACATATTTATAGAAAAACTCGCATTTATGACCTCACCAACTTCTTTTGGCATGATTTTCAGAGCGTCGACATGAGGAAAAGTGTGCCTTAGCACAAATTTATTGACGTCGACACAACATTTCCAGCACCTAGAAAAATGTTTAGCACACATTTCCAAATGTCAACACAACATTTCTAGCGCCAAAGGGTGTTTAAAGGGGCGCAATGTTTTGGATGTTGACAATAATTTCTGTGCCAAAGGATTTTAAAGGTGGGCATGATTTTTAGGATGTCGACATGAATGAAACGACGCCTTGTTCAAAAAGGTGCATTTTTGAGAGTGTCGACATGCAACTTTCTACGCCGAAGGATAAGCAGAAAATGGCTAAGTCCTAAAACAATTTGATTTTTGAAAGGGAGTTTCGGGCCATTTCGAACATTATCAAACTTTCCTAGGGGCCAAAACATAATTTTTGGTATAGTTACCTACAAAATTGCCCTTATCAATTTTGCAGGATAATAGCTGGCTCTTTCTGGGGACTATCTTTGAGTGAAACTTAAGGGTAGAGAATCCCATATTTTCATGTGCCTATCCATTGGGTTACAGAGAGTCAAAAACAAGGGTGACCAAAAAGGGGAAGAAAGGGAACACACAACAAACAAGAAAGCAAACACACGACGAAAGCAAAAGAAAACTATAAAGAAGAGAGCAAGCTCTACTTCCTAAAGATCTTCAGGTGCTACCCGCTATAGGGAAGCGGGAGCTCAGTTCCATCTAGATATGAGAGATAGAAACTATTCTCTCCATTGAGCTACTTGATCTTGTATGGCCCTCTCCAAAGAGAGTCAAACTTCCGTGCATACCTTTCGGTTCTCTTCGTTTGTCCCATAGAAGAACAAGATCTCCCACTTGGAAATATTTCTGCTTAGCTTTCTTGTCAAACAACCTCTTAACTTGATTATGATGTTTGGTGATCTTGTCAACCACCTTCACTCACTTTTCTTCAAGTTCTGTAGGTACATAATCCTCTTTTCAAGAGAATTCTGAAAAGTTTCATCTTCAATTGCTTGAGCCAATAGCAGAGTAGGAAGTTCTGCGAGAGATAGGGATTTCGGCATCGATCCCATATAACACCTGGAAAGGTGACATGCCGAGAGACCTCTTTGGAGTGATACGATCCACCCATAAAGCATCATACAATGATTTGTGCTAGGAATGATGGTTTTCATTAACTAGCTTCCATATGATAGTCACCAGGTTCTTCTTGCTAGATTCTTCCTGACCATTTCCCTGAGGATAATAATCAGAAGCATGAGTCAATGTTATTCCATATCCATAACAAAAACCAATTACTTCATGTGAAGAGAAGTTGGAAGTGTTATCGCCAACAATTTTGTGTGGAATGCCAAATCTCACAATAATATTCTCTTTGATGAAGTTAGAAACAACTTCCGGAAGTGGCATGCTTGACAGGTATGGCCTCCCCCATTTCGTGAAGTAATGCATTACTATTAGGACATAACTATGTCTAGCACCCAATTAAGGATTGAGTGCTCCAATGAAATCAATTCCCCATGCACGAATGGTTCACAATGATGATGACGGGCCGAGGGGAAACACACTAGCTTTTGTTTGCCTACGAACTGTTGGAAAGGTTCACATTTCGCTACCCGGTGGTTGTATCTTGAAATAGCGTCGATTAGTAGTACCTAGCCCAAATGATTTTATGTGTCTTTGTTATAGATGAGAAGTGACCACCGTAGGTTGAGTCATGAAAACTCTCTAACAATTTTACCTACTGCGGCTTGTCAACACATCATAGAAAAATGCCATCAATTCCACTCTTGTACAATCCATCATCCCATATGACATCTCTTGCAGCTCTGAGCTTCACCGTTCACTTTTTCTTTGTGGTTATGTGAGTTGGGCACTCACCATAGGTGAGAAAGAACATGATGTCAGAATACCATTCATCGTTGGTGGTGATAAATAGAACCATGGGCAAAGAATCTGCTTTCTCTAGTTCATTTTGTTCTCCATTAGTGTGATCAATTTTCTCTTCAGGTACTTATGAGTCTTCATTTTCAGCCATTAGCTGAAACATGCCTTTACCTCTTACCAACTTAGTTGGTTTGATGTCTAGGTCATATTCTTGGACCTTAGTGATCCAATTCCCTTGTAAGCTCCCTAACTCCTGTTGAGTTAAGATAGACTTAACAGCCGCGTCAGGAACCAACACTACTGTATGAGAATTCAGAATATAGTAGTGGAAGTTCTTGATTGCTTTTACCATGGAAAAGGCATGCTTTTCCAATTGTGACATCTTCAGTTCATGAGGCTTAAGAGGAGAGCTCATGAAAGCAATCAAGGATTTAATATCCTCAGAGTTCTTTTACATCAAGATAGCTGATACAGTATGCGCAGATGCATAACTGTACATGATGAAGTCTTTGCTGAAGTTAGGACACACTAGAATAGGGGCATGAGTGATGGAGGTTTTTATGTCTTCGAATGATGTCTTGCCTTCCTCACTCCATCAAAATGTTTGGGACCCTTTCATCATATTAGATATATGATGAGTCTTCTCAACAAAATTAGGAACGAAGCATCTAAGAAAATTTACCTTTATGAAGAAAGAGTGAATGTCAGTCTTGCTTGTAGGCAAAGTAAGGCTTTGAATAGCCTTGACCCTTTCGACATCTATCTTAGTTCCTTCTCTACTGATGACATGTCCTAGCAGATTTTCTTGGTGACCCCAAAAATTACTTCTTGGGATTTAGCAAAATTTTGTGCTCTCGGCATCTGATCAAGACTTGTTCCAAATGATCACAGTGATCACTTCGTCTTTTGGAGAACACGGTTAGGTCATCTAGGTAAACTATGATGACTTTTCCCATCATACCTTTGAATGCAAAGTCCATTGCTTGTTGGAAGGTGGCACTGGCGTTGATCAAACCGAACGACATTCTACTATAGGTGAAGGTACCCCAAGGAGTGGTGAATGCTATTTTGAATTGATCTTCAGGCGTGACTTGAATTTGATTGTAACCTGAAAAATCGTCAAGCATAGACAACATTTCTGAACCGGTTATTACTGTAGTACTTGATCCATTATCGGCAGTGGATAGTTATCTTTTAAGTATGTACCTGGGTTCAAGTTGTAAAAGTCCATGCATATACGTATCTCGCCATTCTTCTTCAAGTATAGGAACAATATTTGTAACCCGTGCAATCGTGATCAATTGGAAAAATAATTCTTGCATCTAGCATCTTGAATTTTAGCTTTGGATGGTACACGAGATTTTGGGGTTGTAATGCCTTTGCTTTTGAATTAAAGGCTTGACATAATCCTTGAGCAAGGCTATCATGTTGAATGTCCTTTGGCTTGAAATATTTTAGATTGGCTTAAGACCATGCTAACACATCCATATACTTTTTCAACAACTTAACGAATTTTCACTTTTCCTCAAGCATCACAACACTTCCCAATATTCATAGAACGAGGATGTTCGCAGTAGCACAGATTGATGGATTCGGTTTTCGAGAGAAGAGGAAGGATCATCCTGTCACTTTTTCTTGACAAAACGGTCATGCTTATCAAATAATCATTCTAAGGAAACCAAACCTTTCAGAATCTTATTTCCTTTGAGTGTATCACTTATATCTTTTGAGATTCATGTGCTTGACCTAGGTGAGAGACTCACGACATGTAGAAGATCCATCGAAATGAAGTTCTTTGAAATTGTCATCTTTCTCCAAAAAAATGATAAGTTGGTTGTCATCATTGAACACTTGCAGTCTTATGAATTATCCGGCACACTTGAGTGAAAAACCACTTCAATGGTATATATATCTTTTTAACCCTAGGTGAGGGAGCATGAGAGAGGCCGAGATGGCCAATGAATCAGCCATGTCATTTTGAGCTCACGAAATTGCTTTGATTGAGAAAGCATAAAAATATTCAATGCTATCCCATATAACATTGCGGTGGTAGTGTCTGAGCCAGTCATTCTTTACTTGGTATATCCCTTTTACCTAATTGACAATTAGCTCAACATCACCTTGCACTCTTAGATTTTTGATTCCTTTCTCTTTTGTAACTTGCATGCCAATCAACAAGGATTCATACTTGGTAGTATTATTCGTATTGAAGAACTATAACTTGAAAGAGAAATGGAAAATCTCCTCTTTAGGAGATATTAGAACAGCCCCAACACTTTGCATCCACTTATGTGCAACTACCATCAAATTGCAATGTCCATACTTTGTTGAGATCCTCCTTTAGACGAGAATGTTCATTCTATCTCGAGTCGGTGGATAGGAAGTAGTTCTCCATCCCCTGACAATTGAAAAGAATCGAGCCTTAGGGTCATCGAGTTGGTGACTAGATAATTCTTTTTGACTCTAGTTCCAATGTCTGCATCACCCCTTTGACAGGAATCCTAGCTTTGGAATAGTCCATATGAATTTCCCCACCAAGTTCTTTAGAAAATCTCCTCCCTAACAATATCCCGTATCTTTCTTTGGAATATCAACTACGAGAATATTCATTTTTACCCTTTTATCGGGAAATGTTGTGAATGCAAACTACGTGCATCCTTGATCGATTAATCAATGGTACCTGTTTGGTTTCCATGGAGTAGCATCTGCCAAAAGGTTTAGTAAGTGTGAGGCCCAAAGCATGGGTGACCTTTGCTGGCATAACATTGTTAGAAGCTCCAGAATCAATTATATAGTTGCTTAGTTTATGACCATTGATAAGGAGAGATAGGTAAAAAGGTTCAATTTTCCCTGATGTGGAAGTTGAGGCAACGTTTATGTGAGACACAGGAGGAATGGGAAGAATTCCTTTTGGGGAAATGGGAGGAGGGACAACAACCTGACTTTGGATATACTTAGTTAATCTTATAAGCTGCTCTGGGTTGGACTGAAGGTATTCAGCTTCAGACATCTAGATCTTGATCTTTTTGTGTGATCGATTATATCAAATGCAACCAAGGGTTGAGCTAACGAAGGAATGAGTCCTTCATTTCACATTTGTAGAGGAGGATTACTGGTCTTTATGGGACTGGAGGAAGGCTGAATTGGAGGAGAAACAAGAGGAAAATATTTCTTTACAAAAGGTTTAACAAGAGGTTGAGTAGGAAGGGGATTACCTCTTTTAACGATCGTTGGAGGAGGAGTTACTATAGCCTTTTCCTTTTGTTTTTCAGCAGCAATATTTACTTCTTTTCCTTGCAAGTGAGTGAAAACGCATATGATTGTCCACTCGCATACCCTTGGGTACCCTCTTCTTCATTAGATTCCTCATCTTCAAATTCCATATACCCAATAGTAGATTCGCAGTCGGTTCACTAACATCTTGATCATCTTCGCCTTGTGACAAAGGTTCTTTGTAATTTGGATCATCTTCTTTGATTTCAACCAAAGAATTAACCGGAGGGGCTTCAATTGCTAACCTTGGAGAAATAGTAGGTAAACACAGCCTTTGGGGGCGTTGTTGGGAGTGAAGTTCCTCCATGGGATATCCTAGTATGGAGCAGTAGATGATGTTTGAGTCAATTGCTTCTTTAATGAGAGCAAGTCATTTGCCATCTTTTTGGAATCTTTGGATCTAATGAAGCAGTGTGAGAAGAAGTTGAAGCCTTTGATTTTAATGGCTCTCATCTTAACTCACCAGATATAAGAAGGTTGTCTTCTATCCGAATGACTGTAGCTTGAGCAAGAACCAAGGTGGGTATTTGTTCCTGTAAAATTAAGAAACTTACTTTCAAACTCATGGCATTAAAAAATAAACACTTTTGATTCTCTAATGTTGGCATCATGGCAAGCGACATACAATTGATTAGTGAATTGAATAGGGTGATAAAATTACACATGGTTTCATTGGTCTCCTTCTTCATGTGAGTGATTTGTGATAATAATGTAAATGCGTCTTCGAAGGTTTTCCATCTATCTTCAAATGCGATCCACAATGTGTTCCAATTGGTGATGGATGCAGCTGGTAAGTGTTGGAACCATTATGCTGCAGACCCTTGCAAGGTCTCCATAAAGAGACATATTGATATGTCCTCATGAGTTATGTCTAGAATGCTACATGACATAATAAACGCAGCTATATGCACATTCGTGCTTTGATTTTCAATCCCATCAAATTTCGGGAAATTTTTGTGATTTTCGTGAGGGAGGGGGTTGACTAGATGCAAGTAGTGCTAGAGGACCCATGGTGTTTCCCCATGGTACAGGAAGATTTGATACCATTTGAAAAGTAGGAAAAAGAACACGAGTAGGGAGTGTGGTTCCACTTAGTAAAAGAGCACTGTAAGTTGATGTCGAGGTACCCTATGAAATCCAACTCTTTCGTGGAGGTGAGGCACTTCTTGCTAATCGATCCGTTGAGCTTAGTGATGTGAATCATGCTGGAGTGATATTGAAATTGTGCTTTGAAGTAGATCAAAATTAGATCAACTTCTCCATGAGCTCTTCTGCTACGAGTAAATGGTTCACCGCCAGTGTACCCGTTTATATCTACAACAATTAAGAGTAGATTTACAACGATCTTTTTGTTTATACTTGTTGATTTTCTGATTTTTTGGCAAAAATCAATAGCATGTACTTTTTCAATATTTAATTTTACACTTTTTAATAACAACCGATTGCAGTTTTCTGAAAAATATTAATAAGAATAAAAAGTGGGTCAATCTAGAAAGCTGATTTTTGGATCTTTGACTTAAATTTTGCAAGGTTTTGAAAATAACATAAAATGTCAGAATCTTAGATCTACTGAAATATACAAGTTTTTGTAAAAACTCAATGAATTAAAAGTTTCTATTTGGCCCCGATTTATGGATTTGTATAAAGAAATTTTTGGTTTTGATCACTTATGCAAAAATTTTAATTTTTAACAAAGAGTTAAAATTTGCAACTGGTAGTGCTTTTTACATTTTTAGTTATTTCCTTAGTTCGATCCCAGCAGAGTCGCCAAAAAATGTTGGTCCGAAAAACTGTTGGGTAGGCAGGTCATGGGGAAATAGGCCAATAGTGTGTAGGGCATAGCCCCTCTTTGAGACAACAAAGCGAAATTGGTTTATTGCTAATCTATCAAGCAGGAATCTATGCAAATCTACACTATTCTAACTTCAGGGGGTTTGGGATCTCATCCCAATAGAGGTAGTTCCAACAACGAACAAAAAGGTGGGAAGGAAGGAACAGAGGAGGATAGATCTGAAGGAAGAAAAGAAATGAATTCCAAGATGGAAAGGTCAGAAGGTTTATGCTTTGAATGGTAGTAAACAGAGCCAAACTTACTTACATAAATGATTAAAGCAATACTGATGAACATATGACAATAGTAAGAATGAATCCAACAGAATAAAAACATAGATCTAACTTAAGAAATATCTTATGCAAATAACACATACATTAAGCACAAAGTCTGAACATATGTATTAATATTTCTTCTGTTACAAGAAAACACAAAGTATTTCTCTCCTCACTTCTCTTTTCATACAAAAAATGTCCACCTTGAATACAAAAAGTATTCAAGTATTTATAGAAGGAGAAGAGGAAAGAAGAAAAAAACAAACCAACTAATTACAAAATATCTTACAAGATATCTACAAAATATCTAAAAAGTCAATAGTTGATGCAACATCCCATGGTGCAACATGGATGAGGTCATCATATATGCCAACATGCTTTTTAAATATTTTACAAAAATGATCAAAGCATACACAAGAGGAGAAACTACTCCTCATCATCCCTTTGTTCAAACTTGGTGTCTTGCTTTTGATCAGGAGAGTCAATGTGACACTGCGCTCGATATTCCATAAACTTGCTGATCATCGCTTGAAGTTGATCATGATCTGGACCTTTAAAATGGTCACCAATGACTTCACAAGTTTCTTTCTCATTCTTGAGCTTGTCAGGTAACTCGGTGAAAGTTTCACATGCATCGATCAAAAATCCAATGAAGTCATGGCAGGCCAAGAGGTTATTGATTGAATCTCGGTCGAAAGTGACCTCTGGTGCCAAACCTTGAGTGACGATAGCCTTGAAGCATTGGAATGTATCATCTGCTTCCCTCAAGTTATATGATTCACTAAGCATTTCTGGAGCCATTTTTGTAACTGTTTACTCCATGTTGTATCGTGTCTAGGGCTTCATCTTTGATTTTATCTATTCTCTCCAGGATATATTCCATTTGATCAACCTAGTAATCTAAAGCGATGAGAGCTTTGTTATGTGCATTCGGTGATCGATAACACCGACCTTCAATAGGTCGTCAGTTGAGTAGTTAACCATTGCTTGAAACATTTCATGCTACAACCTGGCGTTATCCAACTCTTTGGATAGGGCACTTGCTACTGCTTGTAGCTCCTTATTTGCTTGGGTTATATCCTGATAGAGCACTATGAATTTCCCAATCATTTCTTCACCATCTCTAAGGATTCGCTTGATCCAGGATGATATTGTTGCACCTTGTTCACCAATCTTAACATATTCATTTATTTTCTCTTGACTAGGAACTTGAATGGGTTCGACGGCGTGCCATCGGAGGAGCGTTGCTGATTTTCTACAATTCTTGTAGGAGATGTTTGTTTTGTTATTTGAGTATTTTTTTCTTTGCTTTTGGAGCTTCTTGGAGCTTCTTGCAGAGAGCATCCATAGCAGACAAGGCCCCCTTGAAGGCTTTTAGATGAGGTCCCCATTGTGACTTGATTTACTTGTGAAGTATGTGGGAGACAAATTTTCTTTTCTCTTAGTGGGATCCGGTAAGCTATCTCCATGACTCTCTCCCCAAAGTGCCTTTAGAAAAGCAAGTTATCACTTTTTGCTTCTTGGGTCCCTTCTTCGAATGATAGAGAAGTCCATGGGTATGATGGGAACTTTTCTCTTATCTTCGACTCGTGTGGTCGAAATCCAACTAGGACTTATGGGAGTGGGAGTAGAGGAAATAGAAGAAGAAATGAGAGTGAGAGGGGGAGAAACGTAGTGGCCTCAGGGAAGTATGTTGAAACACTTAGTGGTGGCATTGACAAGGAGTCTAATGCACCACTGCTTATAGGGCCTGGAGTTACTACAGGAGAAGAGAAGGACATGGAAATGGAAGGGATCTACAATTGGATGGAGGGAATACTGGGTGATAGATCTATGAGAGAGGAGAAGATGGAAGAGGTGGGAGATGGAAGGGAGGAAGGGAGAGGAGAAGACACATCCATAGGAATAGATGCTTCAATGACAGGAAGAAATGGAAGAAGGAATGTTGGGTACCTCTATAGTTGTAGTTGTGATAACATCCTAGGTGGATGTATCCGTTGAAACCTCTATTGTTTCTTCTTTACCTAGAGACACTAGGTCGACTACTTGCTTCTTAGAAGTAGAAGGAAGGCCTTCAGGAGTTTCTTCTTGTTTACTTGATTCGCCCTCCTTGTCTTTTCCTTTTCCTTTCGGCACATGGGCTAGTCTTGGAGGTGCTCTACCTAAAGGAGAAGTAGTGAAATCAACTTTGAGGTAGGTGAGACCATTCTATTTACACCAATGTTTGGTGCACTGCAATGTGGGCTTAACCCTTTCCTGAATGGTTTTGGTGCTTTGGATGATCGATCTCTGAATGGCCAATCGTCCCCATCGTGTCAAGGTAAACCTGATCAATTTCTTGATTAGTCTCTTGGAATTCCTTTGGGACAATGGCAACGCCATAGTGGATGATCTCCTCCAGAGCCAGTCGGGAGTGATCCTTTCGCCTGATGTCTATCTCATGTGTCAGGTCGATCCAAATGTCCTCGATCTTGGGAACATGGATGGGATCAATTTTTTCCTTTGGGAGGAAACTTTAGCAGTCGAAGGTCGGCCTTGCTAGGAAGTTGTGCTTTAGATTCAAAGTAACTCTAGCTCAACATACATCTCCCGTGCTTTGGTAAGTGTGGGGCAGGTGTATCGGCCAACTGTAAGGGGGAATGGGGTTCCTCCTTTCTTTCTCTTCATGCACTTATCATGATAAGTGATTAGCTACCTTGACAATTCCAAGAGGATCAGCGTCGGCCCTTCAAACCTTCCAGGCTTCGTTGGTTCTCCCTTGAAATTCATAGCTCTGAGGTATGTGAATCTGGGGAATTATGTGAACAATGCTCCCCATTTCTTTGTAGTAGCAATTACACTCGGGCTGGTCCGACCGTGTCTCATGTTTGGCCTCAAAGCAAGAAAATTACCTCATAGAAGAAGACCTCATTAATTTTAGAGAATCGGGAGATGATGGCCTCGAGCCTTAGCTCTTGGTAGAACTCGTATATATTGACTTGAGGCCATACCCCACTTCGAGCTAACCCCACGAAATCCCTTTCGACGCAAAGCAACATAAACAATGTAGGAATTCATGTAGAACTTCCCATTTGTTAGAAATTGTTGAAGCGCCGGGAGATGGTGTCACTTATGATTTTGCCCCACTGAAGTCTTGATTAGGTGCATTCTTGCTCATATTTTATAGATACCCACATCATCACTTATGGAAATAATGGGCATTAGGGAACCAAAACACTCTATTTAAGAAGGTGATTATATCACTCAACTCCTCATTGAAGTCACTACGGTGGATGGTTTGTGGTCATCTGCTCACCAGCTTCTTATTCTTCAGATAAAGCTCATTCATCATCTACATGCAGTTATCCTCGTATTGTCTCATGCCTTCTTGTAGTATTTGATACTTTTTTCTACATATTTCTGTGATGAGGAATTCCTGGATTGTCTCAAAGTGATGAGTCCGTGAGGTTTATGATGGTCTATTGTTCTTTATTTTTGACACATCTAGTGTCTTTGTTATAGCATTGGGAAACCAACATGATAAACTCATTATTTATGACACTTACTGGAAGCCCAGCTGCAAAGTGCAATCCACTGCCTACTAATTTATTCATCCATGGGCCACTACTTGCCTAGGTGGTCCTTGCCCAAAAATCATCCATGTCAATATGACCCAACTCAGAGTCTCTGATGTCAAGGCTACACTCTGCATATGAGTCAGGCATTCTGACTCTCTGATACTTATACTTCATCTCTTGTTCTAACTGCTTAGCTTTAGCTGGTTTTTGCTTGATGAAGACATATGTGAGCCCAAGGATGGATGTTGTTGTTCTGCAAGAAGAATCAAGGAGGTCCAACACAAAAGATCCATGTCAACCATCATGTTATTCATAATGAAAGCTTGCAGAATGAAGAACGAGCAATTATAAGCCTCGGGCGCAAGGTGTAGGTTTATAGCAGCAACAAGGGCTTAAAACTACTGGGTGCACTTTCTAGGTGTCAACATACAACTTTTTGTGCCAAGTTATAAAGGGGTGCATCGGCAAGTGTCAACATGAAGAAAATTGCACTTGGTGTTGACCTGGGAAAAGTTGCACCAAGTTGGAAAGGGTGCAATTTGGAGAGGTGTTACATGAAAAATGTAGTGCCAAAGGGTAAAGCGCGAAGGCACAAATTTGTAACATGAAACATGTTATGTTGATGTTAAGGAAGTTACGCCTGCACCTTAGGAACAATCTGCTTTGGCTAGGCACGAAAAAGTTTGTGTTACATGTGTTTAAAGTGTGTCCAAAGCACAACTTCGAAAGATGTTGCAAGGAAAATTAGTGCGCCAAGGGAAAAAGCACGTGACGCAGATCAACGACACACAACAACTTATGTTGATGTTGTGCAAGAGGTGCCTGCACCCCACAAAAACTGCTAAGTGTTCTTTTAACTGGGTGTGGAAAAAGGTTGTGTTATATTGGCATAAAGTGTGCCAAACGTAACTTTAGTAGGTGTAACACGAAAAACAATGCGCCAATGGTTTCAACAGTTTGATAATTTTGGAAATTTCTTGATTTATTTTCCTCTCTCTTTTGGATTTGTTAGATGGCATAGAGATGGTTTATTTAACAAGGCAACAAGCAAGGAAAGATGGGTTTTGGTTTCTTAAGAGGCAGGGGTCTTCCAGATTTGTAGATTTGGAAGGAGAGGCAAAAGGGCTTCAATTGGTTTGATAATTTTGTTAGGTGTGTTTCTTTAGATTTTATCTTTTACACCAACCCTAATACCTAATAAAAACAAGACAAAAACAACAACCAGGAGAGGAGCCACTTACCTAGATTTATAAAAGATGAAGAATGACATGGGGTCCATAAAGCTTGAAAAATGACACGTGGGGTTGACAAGGATGGCTGATAGGCACAGAGAAAATACCTTTCACAATTTTCAATTCATGAAAATGACAAGTGTTAGGTGCATATTTATAGAAAAATTTCATTTATGATCTCACCAACTTCTTTTGGCATGATTTTCAGAGCGTTGACACGAGGAAAATTGCACCTTAGTGTAAATTTATTGACGTCAACACAACATTTCGGAACCTAGAAAAACGTTTAGCGCACATTTTCGAATGTCAACACAACATTTCCAATGCCAAAGGGTGTTTAAAGGGGCACAATGTTTTGGATGTTGACATAACAATTTCTGTGCCAAAGGATTTTAAAGGTGGGCACAATTTTTAGGATGTCGACATGAATGAAACAACGCCTTGTTCAAAAAGGTGCATTTTTGAGAGTGTCAACACGTAACTTTCTCGCTGCTTCGAAGGATAAGCAGAAAATGGCTAAGTCCCGAAACAATTTGATTTTTGAAAGGGAGTTTCAGGCCATTTCAAACGTTATCAAACTTTCCTAGGGGCCAAAATAATTTTTTGGTATAGTTACCTGCAAAATTACCCTTGTCAATTTTGTAGGATAACACTGCGCATGTAATGCAGCCACCTCCACCTCCGTAGATGCTAACTCGACCCTATACCATCCCCAACTAGGTAATCAAGGTTTCCACCTACCCCTTTAGGGCATCTCTTTACACCGTGAAAGTGGCTAAATTTGGCTACCACGGGTGGTATTGCTCGTAAATGGCCCCCCACCACTATTTGTATCTATCCGTCACTCGACATCATCAATCCATCGGTCTATCCCCGCTCCTCCTACCCGATAGGCACCGTGAACTATGGTAGAGGTAATAGCCTCTCCATGTCATCTCTCTGCTGGAGTATGGGAAGGGTGGAGGTATATCTTGTGGCAGCCCAAATTACTATCTCGACCTCTGTCAACTAGGATCATCTCATGCTCCCTCGCATGGCACCCCTCTATCCACCGAGTAGTTGAAGGCCATATAGCTCATCGCCATCTGTCTCGTATGAGGGATAGCCCACATACGGTCTCCAAACAATGTCCATGCTGCATACAATCCCTCCAAGTAGCTACCCGTAATAGGCTACATCATGTGTAACCCCGCTTGCTCACCATTCTCCCATCTTAGGTACCCATTGCCTATACCCCACCAAAGACAAAACCAGGTTCAAATACATCTGTCAGGGCATACCAATTGGATGAACACAAACAATGTTCTCGTATGCCCAATAATGAAGAATAAATGTATAACACAGACTGATCGAACTGCAGAGCCTCCCATACACCCATAGCTCTTTGTATAGCTACACTAGGAATCTTTGGCGCCCATGCGAAACATTTCCTATCCATAATCATGTCATGTAGTACACCCATTAGGGATCATGGGAATCTCCCACCCTCTACATCTGGCAGTGCAAAACAATAGACTACCTCCATTAGTAATACTACTAGCCTCGTCTCCTCTAGATGGGCTAGGTACATCTCACCATAACTCAGGCTGGCATTGTGGAATGTCATCTCTGCTAGTCCCTCACCAAATACTATCAGCATCAACTCCTCAGACACCTATGAGGAGATCAAATATACCTGCGTCCCTAATATAGGTAATCATAGGATCCTATACACATCCTCTAGGGTGATGGTCATCTCCCCGTTGGTAGGTGGAACGTGTTGGTCATAGAATCCCATCTATTGATGAGAGTGACCATCAAGTTTGGCTTCGGACCACATCCAAAGACGTCGGACTCCAATCGGCCCACATCACCGACATGCCTCCACTCCTCGATTATTCTACCCCATGAGTCGTCCACGAGCAGGGTTGGTACCCCGTCTCACATCCTCAATCGATCTCACTTGTATCCAACAAATCAATCACATTATTAAAAAACGACCATATCTCCATTCACCCATACCCATTCCCATTACCCTACCCCTTTTACTTCGCTACTTACCCGTTTATCCCATGGCCTACCCTCCACCCCAACCCAACCCTAACCAACCAACCTACCTACCCTAAACCTACCCAATCCAATATCACCTTACCTATTTACACACACCCTAACCCCTCACCTACTTCCATTTTGACCCACTCCCGACCTTACCTATTTTCCCACACATTTTTACATTTTTTCCTATGAGCTCCACCCTTACCTATTTTTACCCCTTACCTATGTTATGATTTTCATTGAAACCACTTCTCTTACCCCTACCTACCTCACCCACCCAACCTAGGGCACTTTTGGCCCCCTTTTTCCCTAAATCGCGACCGATACCGGTTATCTCTAACCAACCCGGTCTCCCCTAAAATGGCATCGGTCACTTGTTTCATGACCGATATCTTGGTTTTATGCCACCGGTGTTGGCTAAACCTCGATCGATGCCATCATCTTCATTGCGCTAAAAACCACGAAACCAAAACCCCTCTTCCTAAAATCCCCTTTCTCTCCCTTCTACCCACCCATTCAGACCTAATATACCCCTCCCCCACCCCTAATTCACCCAACCACCTCCCTCCCCATTCCTATTTTACTTGATTTGCCCTCTTAAAATTCAAATTCCCTTTCCCCCTCAAACAAACCCATTTTCACCCACCCAACCTCTAATTCAATCTAATAAACAAAGAAAAGAAAAGGGATTGATTCTTACCTTATCACGCTACTACCGCCATGGTGGCATGAGCCACTACACCGGTGGTCCACCCAATCCCTCTCCTGCCTCTGCCATCACCGAATGACCTCTCATTCTCTAAATAATCAAATCAATCCAGCCTAGCTCATGGATCCACCTATCGACCAATTATCTCCAGTCACATGGCTCGCCAATTCAGTCCTCCATCTCACTCTGTCACTTTCCACCTTTTCCTCTCTCTTTTGTTTTCCCCAATTTGATAAAAGACAAATGATTTGAAAAATATGGTAATTTTTCTTTTTACACCCTACCTAACCTAACCGATGACGGTTTTCCCTTGACCGACATTGGTCCTATGCCCTAGCTTACCATGGTTGGTCCATCTTGACCAGCATCGGTTCCTTTAAACCGTCATCGTTTACCCTGCTTAGTATTTTTCCTACCCCCTACCCCCAATTTTTTACCTAAATCCTTTTTTACCTCACCCACACCTCACTTGGACACTTCACTTTATCTTCTTGACCTTATCATGTACCCCTCACATTGTCCTCATTCGAGGACTCGTTATTTTACCCATACCTCGACCCTACCTATGTCGTGACCTAGATACTTAGACCTGGAACATTGCTAGTGACCTGTGACCTCATGTGTTTGCTATACCTTGCGGCACTGTTACTTGTGTTGGTGGACATACTCCCCCCTACCTTGCCTCTTGCCATGACCGTTTATCTTGATCCAACCTTTGGTGTACCAGGAACATACCTAAACATTCCTACACCGACCTATGTTGTGTTTCCTAACCATATCCTATACCGTGGATACCAAAATCACTTCAACCTTGTCTGGATAAACCTATCGACCTTATACAATGTAGATTTTTCTCGCTCTTCAACCTAGTACCGTGTTGTAGTTTATACATGTGTGTGTGATTGAATGTTACTACCTTTGACCTTGACCCATTACTTGGATTACCTAAATGGACCTTTTTCCTTTTTTACCCCCTTAGACACCATCTTCCTCCTCACATTCACCTTTATGAAACCACTCACCGATTCTTCCTTTTGCCTCATCAATTCTTGGTTTGAGGGGGATCAAACTTCACCTACACATGGGGCAACCTCATCTTATTTTTGTCCTTTGTTGTTTACAATACAAGCTACGCAACAAAAAGGGGAAAAATGTAGACACCAAAATTGGGTCACCCTCCTTGGTCCCTTGACAAATAAACACCTTGAACACATTCACCTAACCATGACCCCTTTCATCCCACTCTAATATTAATTTAATTAATTAAATTAAATTAATTCATTATCATCACAATATTTATTATTTAAATATCCCAATTGGATAATACCCACATATCCACCTCACCTATACACCTCATCTAGCCACCTCACACTAAGACCTATTCTTAGTATGTTGCCATAACTAACTAAGACCTACTTAAACCCTAAAATCAAAGCCTACATTCCCTCTAACCACATTCCTACCCATTAGAAAGGAAGCTTCCATTCTAATGCGGGAGAAAAGGAACGAGATCCCAGAAAATCAAGAGGATATGCCCAGTTTAGTAAACCTAGGAAATTCGACCCTAACTAACACCTGGTTACCTAAACCGCCACCTGGTTAACTTGGAACTGCCGTCAGTTACCATTTAATCCCTAAAACAACCTTATTTCGAGGTTGGGACTTTTCTGAGAGGTTGGCACATCTTCTGAGAGTGAGAGACGAAACTAGAGCTGCATGCAAGCAGAACCAACATTGTACATGCATCAGAGCATCCATAGCCAACACCTAAAGCAACCACAAAGCCATTTTCCTTCACGGGAGCATCCAGGAAGTGCCTACACCACACCAAGTTCCTTTCATTTGATCACCTACCATTACCAACCAGACATCAAGCTCATACAATAATAAGTGTTTTATTAACCAACAATCGTCCATTGCCATTTTTAGTAGATTCTTTTACTTCGTGATTAGTTTATGCTCCCATTTCCATTTACCCACCATTTTTCTTCATGAAAACTTACCATTCCTTCACCCACACTCTTGAACTACCCATACTTGGATTTTAATCACCCCCGAGTATACCTAAAACCTACACAGACCTTGCCATATCCCTCTCCATTTCCATTTAACCTTAGATCTGTTAACTTTTATTGAGTTTCCTATACCTTGACCACACCAATGCTAGTTACTCTCAACCATCACTGGTTTACTTAAAGTTAAATCGACATCGGTCCTATCAAATTGACATTGGTCTCTATGTTTTTTACCATCAGACCAAGAACAGAGCCTGAACTCTCTACCCAATATCCAAAACAACCCAAAACTTGACCATGACCAATACCAGTACCCTAAAAAATACCTTGACCCTCAGATTGGTCATAGTTTTGCTTATTGTAGACAAATGAGATACCTAAATCATTTTAACTATAGTGGGATTTCCTTTATTTTCAGCATTAAATTGTTTTAAACGGTGGATTGGGGCCGTCAGGGAGTATCACACTTCCTAGATCTAGCATACGTTAGCAATCCACGCATATACTATTTAACTTTCATTTGGTGGTCATGTTTTCCATTTTAGGTAGTTCCTCCAAGAAAAAAGGAATCTCTCATGATCATCTTTGAATCAAGAAGTCATACGTGCACAACAACCTACAACCAACATTTTGACAAGTATTCCTCCTAGCCCTTTACCCCTATCTGTTTCCTCAACATTCGAAGAAACGATCTAGAATCATGTGAAACAAGGATGACAATAAGTGGGAACATGTAATTTAATTTATTAGTTGGATGCTACTTGATTATGAGACACACTACACACAAACAAAAAAGGAATGCCTTGCCATAGTTTTTGCAACAAAGCGTTTAAGGCATTATATGCTCAATCAAGAAACAAGGGTTATTTTCAAGATAGACCACTTACGAACATTCCTCATGTAAGTATCCTTGCCTAAAAAGGCCGGACGTTTCATAACATTAATGGGTGAGTTCGAATTAACATTTATAAATAAAAAATCCGTTAAGGGTCAAATCATTTGCATCAAGTTGGCTAACAATCCATTAGATGGGGTGATTTAGTAGATATGGAATTTCCGATGAGTGCATATACTTCGTCGAAACCAGGCCCCCTATCTCTGTATGTCCTTGGTATATTGATATTGTCAATTTCATCATGGACCATACATACCTAGAAGGGGAAACATCACAACAAAGAAGGTGATTATGTGTCATTACTACTAAATACGTTATTTTAGAGTAGGTGCTCTATCACAAAGCCTTTGTGGAATGTTCTTTGAAATGTGTTAACGTCGAAAAATCTGAAAAGATTCTTTATGAGTCACATAGCAGGGTATGTGGAGGTCACTTTGGCGGCCACGCCACTACCCAAAAGATACATCGATGGGCTATTTCTGGCCCACCCTAGAACATGATGCAATAGAGTTTGTGCATAGATGTCACAAATGTCAAGAGTTCTCCCACGAGATCCACATACCGACACAAGCTTTGCAACCAATCACAACCCCATGGCCCTTCTCCACATGGGGCTTGGATTTGATAGGGAAGTTCTCTCCCTCATCAATGGATGGCCATAACTTCATAATCATGGCCACATAATACTTTACCAAGTGGGTAGAAGCCATGCCCCTTACCATCGTACTTGGCTGTAATCGCTAAATTCATCCTAAACTAGATCATTTGTAGGTACAGAGTGCCACATGTCATTATTTCTGATAATGACACATCTTTCAAAAATAACGAGATGCATGAGTTATGTATAAAGTTTAAAATTGGTATTCATATCTTCAACGCTTCTACCTAATATTATTACATAGCTTTTGTTGTTAAACATAATGTACCCGATCAAAGTTAAGACTTCCGGACAAGACTAGAAAATCACCCATAGTTCCTGCACTTTGATGCACCCCTTGTATCCACTTCCATGACCTCGTCGGAAACCCGTATGATGATGCACCGACATGTGACTTTCCTTATATTCCGCAACCAATCAATAGAATCTCAGCATAAATAGACATCGATTGGAGTCTCCGAGTAGCTATCATAATAGACCATACCATCACACCCCTTCAAGTTAGGAGAGAATTCTTTGCCTTAGATTCATAGATTCAGTATTGCATGTCGAAGACATAAGGTTTCCCAATTAGCTTGATCATCGCCATCACTTTCACTTCCATTTCAATTCCACACCGGCTGTCTCGACACAACCTCGGGAGGTCGGGTGCAAAGAAGGTCACGTGTTGATTTTCTATCATACAGTTCCATCTTGGGAAATAGTTAGTTTTCCAATCTATATATATTTTATGGGTTGAAATCTCCTTTATAGGTCAACCTTCATGTGAATTATATCCATACAACTCTATATAAGCAAGTCCAAGACACTCATTTACTCACTTGGCATATTTAAGAGCTCCTAAAGTACAAATCACAAAAGAGGTAAGAAAATATCTCAAATAATTACCTAATTCAAAATCACACACTAAGAGCAGCCTTGCATATGTCTCAAGCACTCTAAACTAGGTACAAGAGTCAAGCTTTCCAAATTAAGAGCCTACAAAGCCAAGAAAACACAAGCAAACTAAATCAATGCATAACAATTATCAAGAGTTCAAGTTATCCCATATAGTTGCATTCAAGTATTATGTCACATTTCTAGGTGGAGAACTATGTTTAGTTTGAGGCCTCTTCAAAGTATTTCCAATGTAGGCAGCATATAGATTACATGTTTACCCAATCACTAATGTGTTGTATAGATTTTACCAAATATTAGATATTTGGGTCGAGATGGCTGATTTTAGAGGGTTTCCATGATGTAAGGGTTTCAAGCAAGGGATTATTTTGAATTAACTAAATAATAAGTAACCATAAAAATTAAAATAATGCATTAATTCAAGCATCAATGATAAATGATACAGTGATAGCTCAAAAACATAGCAGGAGATGAAGACTTAATAGTATAGAGTGGAACAAAAGAGATCCGAATGTGTAGATTGGGTAAATAAATTTATCTAAACCTAAATATGTTTCATTTATGATATTATAACTGAAAACTATCTTTTCCAGGTTAATACAAATATTCTTATAACATAGTACAATTATAACACCTACTATATGGTTTGGATTTGTTTGCAATGGGGTTCTATAACTTTGTGTATACTATGCTAGTATGAAAATATTTATCAATGTATGTCTCTCTAGCTTACCTAATGTGTAATGGCAAACAATAAGTGGGAACCCTAGATATTTTCAATACCTTTCATCAAAGTATTAGATAACGAAAGGATAAATCAATGTGTGGGTGAGGTTGGACTACCCTTGTAAATTAATCCCTACCAAACTAGTCCAAGTGTTACACTACATCCCCCGAGTAGGAGAAAGACACACATATATCTCCTAGTGATTTTTTCAAGTGTGAATGAAATCTAATCCACCACCTACGTGTTCCCTCGTGTCTCTTGACACAAATATATTGGGATAACTATAGAGTAGAGAACATACCCATGTAGGTAGTAGTGTGCTTTAGCCGCTGCTAGACTAAGCCCTTTTGTCCCTTACTGAACGTTGGCAATGCTTGGAATGATTTTGCTTTGTTAAGACATGATTATATGACCTTTGCATACTTGGAAATGGAAGAAGCTAGACTCTTTAACTTGGTTGAGTGCTTCAGACCTAATATATTAACTACTCTAATTGATGTACAACTACTTTAGGAATATTTATGAGATCCTTGAGTGATTTTGTGTTGATATTTACAATATGAGCTTATAAAAGTGTCAGGTGAGCTATAAAGTGATATTGACTTGCTAATATAGGATTATGTAGGTGAAAGGTCATGCTAAGGCCGGCCTTAGGAAGATAAAATGACGCATATAATATATTCAAATTAGAAAAAATGTTACATGAGAGGGTCAAATTCGTACAAGTCAACAAGGACCGTAGTCGTTATAGACACAATATATACGCTTTTAGATAAGAAAACAATGATGCAAATTCAAAAGTTTGGGAGTGATATTTAGATATAAATAATTGCTTTGGTTAATTAATATTTCCTAGATGAATGATAGAGAAGAGTGTAGAGATGACAAATACCAAAGAGAGATAAAAAGATGTGTTGATTGAGCTTAGAATGTGAGCATTTGTCTTAGCAATGGAACAAATCCAAACTTTTCAGTGACAAAGGATAAATTTCCAAATTTGAGTGTTTACACATGTACTAGTTATTCACAAAGGTCCTAAAAGTTACAAAGCTTCATTGGCAACTTAGATAAAAATATCAAGAAGGACAAAACCATTTGATAGTATTGTGTAGTAGTCAATGGTTCCATCCCTAAAAAAATTACAATTTTAGAATGGAAGATTGGCGCATTTACTAAATATATTAAGCCTATTTTTATCACTTTCACATCCATAGTAACATTCAAGTCTTCCAAAAGTTAAGTGCATTGTTATTTATTGATTTATCTATATTTGGCACATGTTCTAGTTAAATTATCTTATAATACTCTATGTGTATGTTCATATCTGAAATTTAATATTTATTTAATAATTTGAATATGCATCATATCTCTAAGTCTAATCCCACACACTTATTGAGTTTTTGGGTAAATCAATAGCCAATTTTATTTTATCAATATAAAACTAGTAGATCCTTTATTAAATTTAAAACATAAAGAGAATCTACGAAACATGTATCTTTTACTTAGTGGACCATGTTATCAAACAAATTCACTATCAATATTTTAGTGCATCTTGGATTTGTTTTCACAACTCTTAAAAACATCACCGTTTAATCATAATTGTAAGATAATTAAATATGTTTATGTAATAATAAAAAATGATGTTTTCTTCAATTAGATTATTGCAATGTATAAATATGAATTTAGAAAATAAAATAATATAAATGATAGTAAATCACATATCCTAAATTCATCTAATGCAATGATAAGATCTTATACAAACTCTATAAGGTTAGATTTTAAAGTTAGGGTTAGGGTTTGGAATGTATTCACCCCAATACAAGCTCTGTGGTGGTGTGACAATGATTTAAAAGTGTTAAAATATTTTTTTAGAGTGTCATTGAGTTATCTTGAAGATTTGGTGAGTTAAAAATAAAGGGAGGATGAAGTCACCCATACAGAGTGAGGTTGCATGGATGGATTTTCCCTTTGTGAGTAGTTTTGTCTTGAGTAGGGGCTTGCTAGATTCGATGTTGATAGTGTGACCTTCTGTGTTGTTAACCTTTCATTTTGTGTTTGAAATTATATGATCATGACTGTGTAATAGATTAAGGATCCTTCTTTAAACCATAGCTCTCTTCTTGAAGACATGAAGAAGGGGTTAGTCAAATTAGGTTGGACTAACCTGACCCCACCCTTTTTGTGTGATACGTGTTGCAATATGTACCAATACTCCAAAGATCTAGATCAAGTCTCATATAGTTTTCCCTCTTTGTGAATGTGTAATCAACCATGTATTAACAAGATCCTAAAGCATACCTCGAACACTTGGCAATGATATTTGATGTAGGATATAACTTATCAAAATGGGTTAGGCAATCATATATGATGCATCCAAAATTATTTTTGGATTATGTGCTTGAGAGAGAGTGATTTAGAAATTGGGTTTTTTTATGATCTCCTAGGTATTCCCAAAGATGTGAAATAAGATACCCTTTGAATGGGTGGGGTAAGTGTGTTTCTCAATTGACACTAGGTAAATTGGGCTACATTGTGCATTTGAAAAATTGACCATTAAGAGAGTGGAGGATAAAACAATCAACCTTGGGAAAAATATGGACTAAGAAATTTACCCATCATTGATGAATTCATCCCACTAGAGGAAAACTAAATTTTGTTAGTTGAAGATGGTGGATAAATGTCTAAAAATGTGTTCTATATCCATAAAGTGTGTTTTGACTAGTTAAGAATTAGTAACAAGTGTGACCTAGTGGTCAATGAGTACCAAATTGAGTGAGATACATATAGGAATTAGTCATTTTAGTACACAATGATTAACTAAATGAGATAAATGCCAAGGATAAAACCAAATGACATCAGTCCATATTTAGGGCACTACATTTTCCCCCCATTTTATTCTAGTAATTGAAAATCTTTTGATTAAAATAAAAATAAATTGAAACGTAAGCCTCCTAGAAGGAAAAAGCAAGTGCAAGTTTGGAATATGTGTGTTCCTTTCTCATTTATCTTTTAGCATAGATGTGGCATGCATGCCCTTATTGTCATATATAATTGATGAAAAAATTGAACATAAGAAAAAAATAACAATTGAGCATGTTATGTGAAGCCATCTCTAGTAATTAGGCTTGTTATGTGAAGTCATCTCTAGTAATTGTTCCTACTAAGATAATCCATTTCTAGCGATTGAGCATACTATGTGAATCCATGTAAATGTTGTAATGTAATATATTGGAATAACTATGTGCATATCATTATATAACATCGTTTGATGCATGTATTTGTAATCTACACAAATGTATTTGAAAATCCCATAATATGCCCCCTTTTGAGATGATGGATGTTGCAAAGGATCACTTAAATCAAAAGAGGAAGTGTTAGTCACTAAAAGTGTATAAGAACCAATATCAATGATATAAACCATATATAGTATATTGACTATCATGGCAACAATGTGTATAATTTGTAGGATAGAAGCATTGTAATCTGAAAAATGTGAAGTATGCATAAGATATATGAGATTAAGTGTAAGTAATGTGTAGGATTTTTAAGATAGAAGTATTTTAAACATGAGTGTATATTGATTTAATTTAATTTGAATTAAATATGATTACAGAGTAATTATTGTAACACATAATATAGAAATGATATAATATAGAAATGACATACGTGATAAAACATGTAAAATGTGAAACCCTAAGCAAAGGATGGAGAGAAGATGACTTAGCTGATATCCACACAATCTAGAAGTGAACTGGGCAGCGTAAGTGCTGAACATACTGTAAATAACATAGTAAATACTCTCTAGAAATTATGAAGTTCAAGAACAATGCCAGATAGGGGCGCTTATGTAATGGTGATTGGATTTGGGTGCCTGTGACTGTGGAAATTCTCAAGATCTGGTTTTTGTTGTGTTGCAAGGTCTTTGCACTTATTCCCTGTTGATTTCTGATATTCATTCCTTGATTTCCAAAGATATCTATAACCTACAAAGGATAAGTTCACCTATACATGCCCACAAACCACATCAAACCCAAAAAGGAAAATGCAGAATGGGGAGTCGGGCTAACCCCGGAGGTCACCCCGAGAGTGAATTTATGACCGAGCATTGTACTACATCTCAAAATCCATGTAGTTCTAGTGTGTGTGTGTGTGTGTGTGTAGAAATGATTTCCTAGGATGCCCTTGTGTAAGTTGCACTTGATAGCGGGTTTTAGCTAGAATGTAGCGATGTAATAATATGTGTGGATGGAATAGAATAAACTTCCCCTTCCTATGTTGTGTATGCAGAAGTATGCAACCCTTGTCCCTTGAATGGATGCTAGATGGATGCCTTTGGAGTTCTTTAGTGCCTTTAGATGCAAGCTTAGGTGATGATAGTAATGTTTAGTGCTTGGTCCTTCATTTTGAAAACATAATTATGTATTTATATGATTCCATTGTTTGAATTTTGTAATTGACAACTGGAGGGCCAACCCATAAGTGAAAAAGATAAAAGAGACCCAAAAAGAGTGAGTGGGCTAGAAGAGGTTTAGGGAACCCAAAGGGGATAGGAGTACCCGGGAACTACTATCTTGGCTAAGTTTTGGTGTTTCAAATCATAAAATATAAACAAGTTAAGTTCTAACTAGGTTGTAGGGTGTGCAAGACCAAAGAGAAAGCAAGAAACCAAGAAAAGAGGCCAAATATAGTTGTCAACCACTAGTTTTATTACTTAGGAATCATGTAAATGCTAACATGTTTTTAGGACCTAGAAATGTACCCAAGTGTGTGATTTTGTGTTTACATTTTCCCCACTTTATGTTGTTGAGTGAATACTCAATAACATAAAGTAGATAAGAGTTGCATACCTTATGATCCTATAGAGTGTGTGGTGAATAGTGTGTCAAGTGGACAAGTGAAGCATGGAGTGAAATGCAAAGTGAAGCGTGGAGACTAGGAAAGGGAAGTGGACCCTAGGGGTGAAGCGTGTGCATTTCTTGTACACTGTTGTTACACTTGTACTTATTGGTTGCTTCTTGTTACATATTAAGGATGAACTTGCAAAAGAAGAGAAGAAGAGTATTCAAAGTCATGTATATGAAAAATATGAGTAAAACATGTATAAATATGTAAAAGTTAAACAATATGTACATAGGGAAGTGTGCAAACCAATGTATAAAAGTGTAAAGGATAGAAAGATGTCCTGAAATGTTGTGAAGAACAAGTTTTTGGGTGATCTCATGCTGATAGCGAGTTTTTTGGCTATCTCATGCCAAGTGCGAGTTTTTAGGTGATCTCATGTCAAGTGCAAGTTTTTGGGAAAACTCACGCCAAGTATGATTTTTTTGGGTGATCTCATGCCAAAGAGCAAGTGTTGGGGAGAGAGGTCTAGTTTTACTCTCATTTCATGAATCTTCCTAATAAGCACTACTACATATAGTGCGCCACGATTTAGTTCCAATTTGTTCCGATTGTATTGGTTGTTTGATAGAATGCATTATGGCGAAGATATGTGCATGTAACTATAAAATTGCTATGTGAACTACTGTAGACTATGTTGTACCGAGAAAATGATTGTATGTTCCCCTAGGACATTAACGCCAAGGGAGGACACAGGTGCCTAGGCACTACTATTTGCTATTGGGCACCGGTGTATGCCTTTGTGTTTTGGACCCAAGTCATATTTTGGGCCATTTTGTGACTATGTTATTATATTATTCATGTGTTGTACTGATTCTAAATCATAGCTCGAGCTAATGTAGGGGTGATTTATTCACCCAATGTATGCCCCCTTGTTTGGGGTGCATGCGACGATAGTAGGAGAATGCGGCCCAAAGGAGAAGGCCTAAAGATGAGATGAAATGGATACCTACAGGGGGGGTAGGTGATGTAGGGGCATCACTCCTAGTCTATATATAGGGTGATCACATCTAATTTTGGCCTTCCTAGTATGTTGATAGTTTTAGAGGTCCTCTAGAGTTGTCAGGTATGTTGAGTTTGAATAAGAACTTGAAAAATTCAAATTGTACCATTTCCTCCAAATTGTAATTTTGAATCTTGGAAGACAATTTTGGCTTGAATTGGTATTTTAATGTATTTATTGGAGCATTCAAGGTTGTGTGAGCTTGTAACAAGTTATATTAAGGTCTAGGAGGCTTGATAAAGTCATGGTTGTAATCTAATGATTCAATCCTAAGGTCCTAGGCTTGGATGAGTCTTATAATGTCATGATAAAGCCAAAAACATGTAATGTAAAGGGTTATAGAGGAAATATTTAGTTAGGAAGGCTCATAGAAGCATATTTAAACTAATGTAACTATTTTACACTCAATCATTTGAATGATCAAGTTAGAAGAAAGATGGAGCTCAAAGATTGAAGGAAGAAAGAAACCTTATTTGCAAGAATTCTATGTAATAACCGAGGTTGATGATAACTTATGCTTGTTTATATCATTCTTGCATATGCTTATTTGTGTAGATGTTGTTTGTTGTGATGTTTCTTTTAACGAGTAGCAAGGATGTTTGAATAATGTTAGCAAATCATGGGAAAGTATACATGTATTGGAAGGTAGAATGTAAGAGTGAAGAGTATGAAGGGACTTATATGGCATTCAAGACTTGGTTCTTCATCAAAAGATATTTACATTGAAGAAGAGAGACTCCAAGAAGTCCGAGTAGACATTATTGTGTGACAAGGTTGTTTGTAACAATGTACAATCACCTTGCATGCTCTATTTCTAAATGTTACAATAGTGATTTATTTTGAAATGGTGATCAATTCATGCCTCTATATTTTGAACTCACTATATTGATTACATATTGGTGTGAGGTGAGTGTAATTTTTGTGTTAGCATTAGTGTAAGTTCTTTTGTGGCTTGATTGGAAGGTTATAGTCATAATTCTTAGTGTATATGAAGAGAGTTGAATCTTTTAGTGGAAACTTTATATTCATGTGTTCTTTGTCACATTTTTGTATTGAAACAAAACATGTACAGTCTCCTTGAATTAGAGATAACCCTTTAAATAAGTATAGTATAGGCCCGAGGCCGAAGCCAAGCAAGCAAAGGAAGGCACAATTTTCCATAAAAACTTGAGTTTCATGGTGGTTATGAAGTCGTTCAAGAAGGATTAGGTCATGGGAGAGTTTCTTGAGGATGGTACAGATCTCTAAAACTTGAAAGTTTTGAAAGAGATTGGAAAACAAATAAGAACCATAAAAATCTTGTCTCTTGGGTTCACACATATTGATAAACCCTAAAATTAGGGTTATGGAGGAGGAAATTTGCTTAACTTGAAAATGAAGTAGTGAAAAACATTACAACGTTGAAGATATCTCTATCTTTGTATCATTAAGGGATTTACAAATAATTAAGTGATTTCACACATCGAGGAAGGATATTTCCTTACCAGTTTTGGGTGACAGCTTGGAAGTCTTAGGAAACAGAGCTATTACAAATTAAGTACACTTTTTGTCAATCTGTGAAGGATTGAAACCTTTAACATAGATCAAGGAGGTTAGTGGGTGATGGAAAAGTCTCATTATTAGTTTTGAAAATGATTGCATGTTAAGATATCCCCTGAAAAGATAAATCACAAGTGTATTTAGACTGTGACAAGATTATCATGTTGAGGTAAGTAGATTGATTTTGAACCTTGGAATAGTTGTGTAACACTTGAAAGAGGTGTTATCCCTTAAAATTGACAAGGATATTTTACAAATAACCCTACCAAAATTTTTTCCAATCCTTGTCAGGTATTCCTTGTGTTCGGAACGTTGCAAATCCCTTCCCGGGAAATCTAGTTTTCCGAACTTAGCCATTTTTGGTCTTTTTGGTTGGGCGCACATAATGAATATGCAACATCTAGTTTTGATGCCCCCTTTAAATCCTTTAGCACATGGTTTGAAGTGTAAACAGGTAGTTTGGTGTGCCTCTTTATGTTGAGTCTTTCTGCATGCGCGCCAAGGCGCATGTGCCTTCATGTCAATCGAACTTTTGTTGTGCCACTTTTTTGTGCGCGCCAAGGGCGAACATATTCTTGTGTCGAAATCATCGCCATTGGTGCACTTAACTTTGTGTTGCAAGTCTTTGGCACATACTTTCTAGTGTCGACAATGCTTTTCATGTGCCATCGAAAAGTTGGTGGCGCATTTATTGCCACTTCGCCGCTAGAAATAGGTGCGTCTGACCGGCTTATCATTGTCACCGACACAAATCACATGATTTTTCTCTGCCTACCAAAGCACCACCCTGTCACTTTCGAATCTTTTCGTGGACCCATTTGCACATTTCTTCGTTATATCTGGGTAAGAGGTCCTCATTCCTTTTGTGTGTTTTGTGCTTTGGTTCTTTGTTTGCTTGATGGTTTGGATTGGGTTTGGTTAAAAATATGTCAAAGCATGGACTCCCCACCCTCCTTGCTGTTTTTTTTTTCCATGCTTCCCCCCTCTTTCTAGATCTGCTGGTAAAGGGGGCTCTGTCCCTTAAAATAGCCTAGAACTCTCATTTTATAAGCTTCTTCATAACCCAAATGACCCTGCAGAAGGGGCTAAACCACATGTAAAACCCCTCAAAAGAATCATGGCTTGAAAATAAGAGGCTGTTATTTTTCTCCTTTGGCGCATCTGTCTCCCCGCTACATGACAAACAGGCACGCCAATGGCACGCTTTACCTACCTGTTACATGATAAACAGCCACGCCCTCATGGCGCGCTTTATTCACTTGTTGCGAGCTGCTTTCCCTACGCCTGCTTGGCGCACCAAACTCATATGTCGCATTGCAAAACCATGCGCCCTTTGGCACACCTTGCGTCTGTGCAACACCAGCTAAATATGCACCAAGTACTTCTGATAAAGCGGCGCGCAGGCGCATTCATCATTGCAACAACATCATGTTGTGCAGACCTTCCATGCGCTGCACCAAGTTCCCCTATGGCGCATAGAAAAATGATGTTACACGCAATAAGCTCGCGCCCTTTGGCGCATCCTACACCCGTGTAACATGAAAAATATGTGCGCCCTTTACAAAATGCATACATATGGCGCAGGCATGCTTGTACTTACAACAACAGAGAATGTAATCTGTGGAATCCATGCACCATGCACCCTTTGGCACTGATTTATCCCTTGTAGCATCCCTTTCCTGTGCGCCTTAGTATTTAACCCTGCAGCTTGCAGTATTCATGTGCCCTGCACCCTGAGGCCTTAAAATCACTAACTCTTTCTTCTGTCAGCATTTCAATGGAAAATCAAATAGCTAACATGGATTTCTTGCGTTGGGTTTCACTTCTTATTCTTGCAGATCAGCAACTAAGTTCAGAAGAACATATGTCAACATCAAGCAAGAGACCTGCCAAATCTAAAGGCAAGGCCAAACTCACGGAAGAAGAAATGAAGTATAAGTATCAGAGGGTAAGAATGCCCGAGTCCTAGGTAGAGTGTGACCTAGATATCAGAGACTCAGAGCTCAGACACATTGATATGGAGGAGTTCGGGCCGAACTGGAAGGTCAACGAAGTCCCTGGATGGAAAAATTAATAGAAGTGCCCTGCGCTTTTTGTTGGAGGAATCCCGTCGGTGAAGTTAATAATGAATTTATGATGGTAGTTGCCGATGTTACAACAACAAAGACACAAGATGTGTCCACAATGAGAAGGGCAAGGTTATAATCAACCTCACTGCCCGCCATTTTGAAATAATTATCAGCATCCCTCACCACCGGCACTTTGTGGCCATCAGCCGGAAAGACCGCATCAAGGCCTGGGACGACAATGAAGATCAGTGCATGCAGCTGATGAACGAGGTATATTTGAAGAATAAAAAGGTGGTGACTCGGTGGCCACAAGTCATTCATCGTAGTGACTTTTCAGAGGAACTCAGTGACACAATTACGTTCCTGAGTAGAGTCTTTGGGCTTCTTGATGCCCATTATTTTCACAAGTGGATGCTGCGGTACCTTGAAACAATGAAAAAAAAAGTGCCCGATCAACGATTTGAATGGGCAGAAATCATAAGCAGCACAATCTCCGAGCAACTACAACAACTTAACACAACGGGAGGTTCTATATGCTGACTTGAAAGGGATTATCCGGCTCGATGCGATGCGGGGTTTAGCCCTGTTGACACTAAAATTTTCCTCCATAATTTCTATTTCATTAATGTATGTATTAGGAATAGGATGTTGTTAAGTGTAATTAGTAGTAGCGTCGATAGAAGATTCACGGTGCCGTCGATGAATTTTTGCCGCCAATAATATGGAGTACGGTAATAGTCAAAGTACAATAGGAATGTTGTAAAAAGTAAATATTTGTCGTAAGTGGTCCAAGAATGTAAAATGTCAAAGTTTGGGTAATTAGAGAAGTAGGGTCTACATGATTAGGAATTAGAAATATTATATTGGTAATAAAGACAAGGAGTGAGGTCATAAATATTTTGAGTATTTTATTTGTAAAAAGTCTAAAAATGTGGAACCCATGTAAAATGATAAGGTTTATCTTATCTTAATGAGATAAGCCTACATGTACGAGATAAGAGTTAAGGTATGGAATATGATTCATCAGTGGATTTCTTATCCTATCTTAGAGATAAGATGGATAAGCCTGGAAGTTCTATAAATAGAGAGGCTACCCCCCTCATTTAGCATAGAAAGAAGTAGTGAGAAATATTGTAGGAAGTGTGCAAAGGAAGCCACCAGTTAAAGGTGTGTTGAAGAAGCCATCGAGAGGTGTAATTGTAAAGTTTCTCCGTAGTCTTGTTGAAGTACCTCATGGGTGAGATTGTAACAATTTCATGTTAATATTATAATTTACTTTGATATTTCAGATTTGTCATCATTAGTCTTATCATAAGTCGATGGTATTCTTGTGTTCGGTTGTTGTTTTGTTTCAGATTACGTCCACCAAACTAAAGGTCGTGCATTAGTAAATAATCATAGCACGAGGAGTTCGGTGAAGAATTATCATAGTGCTTAGGATTGGTGATGATAGCCCCAAGTTAAAATCTATGAATATTATCCAAAATCGGAAGTGGAAAATAGTATCCCCCAATTCACAAGGATCAATGATGCATTCTTCTACTTCATCATCTGCTGTTGAGGTCAAATATGACTCACGGTCGCATGACCAAGAGTATTGTAGCAGCTACTGAGAAGTGGGGGGCCCTGTTCACTCAATTCCCCACATTCACCTATCTAAGGGCGGCTAACTTCTTGGGGGAACCAACTAAACTGCCAAGGTATGCCGGTCCCAAATTGATCCTGCTTGAGTGTCAAGGTAGCTAATCACCTACCATGAGAAGTGCCTCAAGAGAAAGAAGGGTGGAACTCCTTTCCCCCTCACAGTGGGTAGGTATACGTGTCTCACTCACCACAAGGAAAAAGATATGTTTGCAGAACTAGAGCTGCTGAATCTGAAACATGACTTCCCAGCAAGGCCCACCTTCGACCCAAGAAATTGTTTGCCTAGGGCCAAGCTCGACCCGATCCACATCCCTCAGATCGAAGATATCTACATCGATATATATCATGAGGTTGAGCTCAGGAGGAAGGATCATTCTCGCTTGGCCTTAGCAGAAATCATCCAGTATGGGGTAGCCATCGTCCCAAAAGGCTACCAAACTACTGAGCAAGAAGTGGATCAAGTGTATCTTGACACGGGTGGGGATGATTGGCCTTTCACGGTGATTGATAGAACTAAAGCACCCCAAAATTGAGGAGAGAGTCAAGGAAACTCTGGGCAGAACGAGCATTGGTGCCGAATGAACAGACTCATCTACCTCGGGGTCGATTTCACAACCTCTCCGTTGGGAAACACACCTCCTCGGGCAAAACAAAAGCCAAAGGGGAAAGGAAAAGGCAAAGAGGGTGAATCCAGCTCCACCCAAGAGGAAGCTCCTGAAAGTCCTCCTTCCGCTACACCCGAAGAAGTTATAACTCTGGCTTCTCCAGAGAAAGAAGTAGCGGAAGATGTTCCAATAGGCACATCCACTCAGGATGTCGCCACTGCTACAACAATTGAGGTCCCTTCTGTCCCTTCTCCCTCTCCTCCTTCCCCTCCTCGAGTGACCCAAGCGACCATTCCTTTGGTCGTGTCCTCTCCCCCTTCTTCTACTGTTCCTCCCGCTTCTTTGTCCATCTTCTCTTCTCTCGCAGACTTGTCCCCCTCCATTTCTTCCCTCATCTCTAAGCTCCCTTCCCTTCCTATGTCTTCCTCCCCTGCAGTATCTCTTCCTCCGTGAGCACTTCCTCGGCCTCCCTCTCGATGCCGCCTCCAAGTGTCTCCACGTTTTTCCCTTCTACTACCTGCAGTTGCCCCTTCTCTGTTTCTAGTCCTTCTCCCATAAGTCCGGCTGGATCTCCCAGCACCTAAGTCAACAGAAAAGGAAAGTTCCCATCACTCCAGATGGACTTTTCATTATCCCTTTAAAAGGGCAAAGAAGCAGAAGCCCATCACACGCTTCTCTCAGAGTTCTTCGGGAGAGAGGGTAATGGAGATCGCATACCCCAATCCTCTAAAGGATAAAAAGGATCTGCCTCTCGACAGATTACATAGTGACTCAAGTCACAATGGGGATGTCTTCGAAAGCCTTCAGGAGAGGCCTATCTGCGATTGACGCCCTCTGCGTAAGAAGCTTCAAGAAGCAAAAGAATAGAAAATGCTACTGAAAGAGCAAAATAAACATCTGCTCCACGCCTTACAGAAGATGGGCAGTGCACCTCCCACAACTGCCGCCGAAACTCCTGAGCCTCTGAGTCAGGATAAAATTAATGAATATGCAAAGATCGGTGAGCAGGGTATGGTAGTTTCTACTGGAGGAGCCAAATCCTCAAGGACAGTGAACGAGTGATCGCCAAGTTCACCGATTTGTATCTAAACATCAACAAGGTGAACAAAGAACTCCAGGCGTTAGCAGGACCCATATCCGAAGAGTTGGACCATGCTAGGCTGTAGCATGAGACCTTCCAAAGAATGTTTTGAAAAGCTCATCAAGATGGTCAAGTTGCATTTCGAAGATCAGTCAAGTTTGGCCCTAAATAAAATCCTTTTACCGGATGGATCAACTGGAATTCGTCCTCGAAAAGATTGATAAGGTAAAGGAAGAAGCCCCGACGCAATGCATCGATGGAACAAATTGTTCTAAGGATGTCTCCGGTGGTTGCTTACTCTTCTTTCACCTTAAGGAAAGTTGAAGAAACCATCCGGATCTTCAAGGAGATCGTTTTCGCAAGGGTGGGGCGAGAGGTCACTTTTGACACGAGAATCCATCAATAACCTGTTGGCCTGTCGGGACTTCATCGGGTTCTTAATAGAAGTAGAGAATGAATATTCCAAACTCCCAGAGAAGCTCACAGATGAGCGGGAGACTTGCGAGGCTATCAGTGAGTGACACAAGGATCCTTCCCAGGATCAATTAGAGCCCATGATCAGCAAGTTCATGGAATACCATGCCCAATTCCACATCTCGTCACCTGAGCAGCAACAGAAGCAGGATACCCCCTTTCAGCCGCGGGATGATGACAATGAATAATTTCTCTCTTCTTGACTTTCTTTTTGTAAATGTCTAAAGTATGTTGGCACAAATGATGACATCATCCATGTTGCACCATGGGATGATGTCATCCATCAAGTTGTCAAAAGTCAACATGACTTTGAGATATTTTGTATATTTTATGTAAATAGGTGGTTGGTTCCTTTTTGCCTTCCTTCTTCTCCTTCTTCTATAAATACTCAAATACTTGTTGTATTTGGGGAGTGGATATCTTTCAGATGAAAAATAGAAGTGAGAAGAAAAGACTTTGAGCTTTTTGTAACAGAAAGAAATATTAATACAATATTTAGACTTTGTGCTGAATACATGTGTTATATGCATTAGATCTTTCTTATGTCAGATTTGTGTGTTTATTCTGTTGGATCTACTTCTGTTTTATTGTCATTTATTCATCAGTATTGCTTTGTTCGTCTATGCAAGTAGGTTTGGCTCTATTTACTACCAATCCCAAAACATAGACCCTATGACCTTTCTACTTTGGAATTCATTTCTTTTCTCCCTTTGGACTTGATCTTTCTTTATCCTCTCTTTCATTTCTTTCTTTCATGACGAAAACACCCCTACTGGGATGAGATCCCAAACCCCGAAGACAAAATATTGTGAGACTTGCATGCATTTCTTGGTAGAATAGCAATAAACCGCTTTTGCTTTCTTGACTTAAAGAGGGGCTATGCCCTACACACTGTTGGCTTGTTTATCCATAAATTTGCCCATTCGATGATTTTCAAACCAATAGTTTTTGGCGACTCACTGGGATCGAATGATCTATCAGATCTATGATGGTGGTAGGATAGAAAATCAGGAAAAATCAGAAAAATCACTACTTGTTTGTAAACTTTAACTTTTTGTCAAAAATCCAATTTTTTTGCAAAAGTGCTCTAAATTGAAAATTTTCTTCTGAGATCCATAGATCTGGCCTAGTTGGAGATCTTTAGTTCGCTGAGTTTTTATAAAAATCTGTATTTTTCCGTAGATCTGAGTTTTTGACTATTTACCAAAATTTTCAAACTCTTTGAAAAAGTTAACTTTAGATCTGAAAATCAGCTTACTAATCTTCACTATCATTTTATCCTCATTGTTCTTTGTCATTAAACCGCAATCGGTTTTCAGAAGAGGATAATTTTAAATATTCAGAAAAGTACATGCTGCTGGTTTTTGTCAGAAAAACTAGAAAATCAGCAAGTACAAGCAAAAAGAAATTTTAAATCTGCTCCACAACATCGCAGATCTGGAAGGTACGCTGGCAGGTGAACCATTTACTCGTAGCAGGAGAGCTCATGGAGAAGTTGATCCTACTTTCGATCTTCTTCGAAGGCACAACTTGAGATAATCGATGCATGCTTTTCATCACTAAGTTCAACTGATCGGTCAGCCAGAAGCGCCTCACCTCCATGAAAGAACCGATTTTCACAAGGAGCCTCCACATCCCTTTGTAGTGCCTTGTTGCTCAGTGGAACCGCACTTCCAGCCCGTGTTCTTTTTCCAGCTGCCCAGATGGCGGTACCATGGGGAAATGCTATGGGCCCCCTGGCTTTGCCGCATCCTGTTCACGCGCTCCCACATGGAAACCGAAAGAATTTTCCCAAATTTGACGGGAGCGGGAACCAAAGCATAGATTTGCACATATCTGCATTCATCATGTCATGCAGTATCCTGGATGTAACTCATGAAGATGTGTCGGTTCACCTTTTTCTAGAAACTTTACAAGGGCCCGCAGCAGAATGGTTTCAACATTTACCGGCCGGATCTATTACCAGTTGGGCCACCTTGCGGGATGCTTTTGAAGACAGGTACAAGCCTTCGAAAGATGCGTTTGCACTATTATCACAGATCACTCACCTGAAGAAGGAGGCCAATGAGACCATGTGCGATTTTATCGCCAGGTTTAATGCATTAATCAACCGTGTCCCTCGCCGCCATACTTCCAACACCGAAAATCGAAGTGCTTCTTCGTGAACGCTATGAGCTCAAAAGTAAGTTTCTTACTCCTGTAAGAATAAGTGGCTACCTTGATTCTCACCTAGGCACGCCATCCAAATTGAAGATAATTTGATAATATCGGCAAATTAAAAAGGGAATCATCCAAGCCTAAATCTTCGGCCCTTCTCCCACTACTTGCCCTCGATCCGACATTTCAAAAGATGGTGAACGACTTGCTTGCATTAAAGAAGCAGTTAGCCAAAGCTTCCCCTGGTTCCTCATACCGGGATATTCCATGGAGGAATTTCATTTCCAATAATGTTCCTCAAAGGCCGCGCTTACCCGCAACTGCTCCGCGGTTGGCGCTTGAGGCTCCTCCGGTCAACGCTTTGGCGAAATGAAGAAGAAGAGCAAGATTACGAAGAACCTTCATCTCAAGGCGAAGATGATCAAGATGTCGGTGAACCGATTGGTGACTCTACTATCGGGTATATGGAATTTGACGAGGAGGAATCTGACGAAGAAGAAGGTACACAAGGATATGCGAGTGGACAATCATATGCTGTTTTTACCCGCTCGCAAGGAAAAGAAGTAGGGGTCGCTACCCATGTGTAGAAGGAGAAGGCCATGTCAAATGTGCCTCCAACCATCGCTAAAAGAGGTAATCCTCTTCCTACTCAACACCCTGTTAATTCTTTTACAAAGAAAGCTTTTCCCCCGATTTCTCCTCCAAATCAGCCTTCCTCTCATATTCCTATCAAGACCAGTAATCCTACCCTACCATCACGAAGTGAGGGACTCATTCCTTCACCAAGGCAACCCTTGGCCACATTTGACATAATTGACCATGCTAAAAAGACCAAGATCCAAATGTCTGAAGCCGAGTATCTTTCACCAAATCCCAAACAACTTGTAAGATTGACTAAGTATATTCAAAGTCAGTTGTCATAACTCCCTGTGTTTCCTTGAAAGGAATCCTTTCCACTCCTCCCCGCATCCCGCATAAATGTTGCCTCAACATCTACATCGTGCAAGATAGAACCTTTCTATCTCTCCTCCTAATCAATGGTCACAAGTTAAGTAATCGCATAATTGATTTTGGAGCTTCGATAACGTCATGCCGAAAAAATTCACCCATGCTTTGGGCCTCACCCTTACCAAGCCTTTTGGTAGATGTTATTCCTTGGAAACCAAGCAGGTTCCGTTGATTGGTCAAATCAAAGACGCGCAATTCACGTTTGCAGCATTCCCAGAGAAAAGAGTAAAAATGACCGTCCTCGTTGCCGACATTCCAGCAGCCTATGGAATACTGCTGGGAAGGAGTTTTTGTAGTGAGGTTGGTGGGGAGATTCATATGGACTGGTCCAAGGCTAGAATCCCCATCAAAGGTGTAATGCAGACTTTGGAGCTAGAATCACAAAAGAAGTACTTGGTTACTAACTCTGAGGACCCCAAAGCTCAAATTATTTTCGAATCATCAGGATGGGGAACTATTTCTTGTCTACCGAGTCTGACAAAATGGTTGTTCTTGTCCAAGAAGAAGATCTTAACAAGATCTGGACTTTGCAGTTTGATGGCAGTTGCAACTAGTGGATGTGGCGCCGGAGCCGTGCTAATATCTCCCAAAGGGGAGGTTATTCCTCTCTCTTTTAAATTGTAGTTTTTCAACACAAATAATACTGCTGAGTATGAATCTCTGCTACTTGGCATGCAAGCCGCGAAGGAAAGAGGGATCAAAAATCTGAAAGTGCAAGGTGATGCAGAGCTAGTCGTGAATCAAGTTAAGAGGATATATCAAGTGAAGAATGAGAGGCTCAGGCACTACCGTAATGTGGTGTGGGACAACATCGAGGAATTTGACGCCTTTTCAATAGAATCCATTCCAAGAGCTCATAATGACATGGCCGATTCATTGGCCATTTCAACATCCCTCATGCTCCCTCACCTGTGTTTGAAAATGACAAATACACCATTGAGGTGGTTTTCCACCCAAGCGTGCAGATAATTCTCTCAAAGCATTGACAAGTATTCAACGATGACAATCAACTCATTGCCTTTCTAGAAAAGTGGAAAATTTCAAAGAATTGCATTTTGAAGGATCCACTTCCATGTGCCGCGAATCACCACCGATCAAAAAGATGAATCAAGGGAATGACGACATTTTTCAGCTCAAAGGAAATAAAATTCGAAGGGCTTGGTTTCTCTGGAGTGGTTGTTCAACAGTGCATGACCATTTTGTAAAAAGAAAAGGCGAGATGAGGTGGCTCATCCCCGCAAATCGAGCCGGTTAATTTAGGTTCGGTAGAATGTCCACAGTTTGTGAACTTTGGAAAATGTTGCACGCCCGGAGAGAAGCGGAAGTTTTCAAACTCATCAAGAAATACATGGATGTATTGGCATGTCCTACGCCGATCTGAAGTCTTTTAAGCCAAAGGACGTCCAACATGACATCCCGTTAAAAGAGGATGTCAAAGCCTTTTGCTAGAAGCAAAGGCATTATAACCCTAAGATCTCAGGTACTATCCAAGCTGAAATTCAGAAAATGCTGGATGCGAGAATCATTTTTCCTATCCATCACAGTACTTGGGTAGCAAACATTGTGCCAGTGCGAAAGAAAAATGGTGAAATACGCATATGCGTAGATTTTCAAAACTTGAATCAGGCTTCCTTAAAAGACAACTACCCACTTCCTATAATGGATCAAGTTCTACAAGCAGTAACTGGGTCAGAAATGCTGTCCATGCTTGATGGTTTTAGGGCTACAACCAGATTGAAGTCTCACCTGAAGATCAATTTAAAACAACGTTCACTACTCCCTGGGGTACGTTTGCCTACAGCAGGATGCCTTTTGGCCTAACCAATGCTGGTGCCACTTTTCAGCGGGCTATGGACCTCACATTTAAAGGTATTATGATGGGGAAGGTCATTGTGGTTTATCTAGATGACTTAACTGTGTTCTCTAAACAACGAAGTGATCATTGTGATCATCTGGAGCAAGTATTGGCTAGATGCCGAGAGCATGGGATTTCCCTGAACCCAAAAAAATCTGTTTTTGGAGTCACAGAAGGAAATTTGCTAGGGCATGTTGTTAGCAAAGAAGGAATGAAGATAGATACCAAAAGAGTTAAGGCTATTCAGAGCCTTACTTTGCCTACAAGCAAGACCGACGTCCACTCTTTCTTCGGAAAGGTGAACTTTCTCAGGCGTTTTGTTCTCGACTTTACTGAAAAGACTCATCATATATTGGACATGATGAAAGGGTCACCAACTTTCCATGGAGCGAGGAAGAGAAAAGTTCGATTCAAGAGATAAAAGCTTCCGTTGCTCACGCGCTAGTCTTGGTATGTCCCGATTTCTCCAAAGATTTTATCATGTATAACTATGCATCCGAGCATACCTGTATCGCCATCTTGATGCAAAAGAATTCCGAGGATGTTGAATCTCCGATTGCGTTCATGAGCTCTCCCCTCAAGCCTCACGAATTAAAAATGTCTCAGTTGGAGAAGCATGCCTTCACCGTTGTCAAAGCAGTAAAAAACTTCAGGTATTACATTTTAAATTCTCATACAGTGGTGCTGGTCCCTGACATGGCAGTCAAGTCAATTTTAACTCAACAGGAGTTAGGAAGCTTGCGAGGAAATTGGATTGCAAAGGTCCAGGAGTACGATTTAGATATAAAACCAACCAAGTTGGTAAGAGGTAAAGGCTTGTGTCAACTTATGGCCGAAAACCAAGGGTCAGAAGTTTCTGGAGAAAAGGATGATTGTACCAATGAAGCACAAAGCCGCAGTTGGAGAAACATGATTCTCTGCCTCTGGTCCTATTTATCGCAACCAGCGATGAGTGGTATTCGATATTACTTTCTTCCTCACCTACGACGAATTCCCAGCTCACCTAACTGCAAAGGAGAAGTGCACTATAAAGCTCAGAGCAGCCAAATATGTCATTTGGGATGACGGTTTATACAAACGCGGGATAGATGGTGTCTTCTTACGATGTGTCGACAAGCCACAATAGGTGAAGTTACTTGAAATTTTTCATAATTCAGCATGTGGAGGACATTTCTCCTCTTCTGTGACAGCACACAAGATCATCCGGGCCAGGTACTATTGGCCGACGCTTTTCCAAGATACAACTACCTAGGTAACAAAGTGTGAACCTTGCCAGCAGTTCGTTGGCAAGCCCAAGTTGGCTGCTTTTCCTCAGGCTGGTCATTGTCGACAAACCATTCAAGTAGTGGGGAATTGATTTTATCGGTGCACTCAATCCCCAATCGAGTGCTGGACATAGTTATGTCCTAACAAAGCAATGAGATTACTTCACCAAGTGGGTGGAAGCCATACCTGTCAAGCATGCCACTTCCAAGGTTGTTTGAAGTTTCGTTAAAGAAAATATCATTGTCAGGTTTGGCATGCTCCCAACAAGATTGTTCATTGATAATGCTTCTAACTTCTCTTCATGGGAAGTTATTAGTTTTTGCTATGAATACGGGATAACTTTGGTTCACGCCTTAGATTATTACCCTTAGGGAAATGGTTAGGCAGAATCCAGTAAGAAAAACTTGGTGACCATCATACGAAAGCTAGTAGATGAGAATCAACGGATGTAGCACAAGTCCTTATACGATGCTTTGTGGGCAGATCGCATTACTCCCAAGAGGTCTCTCGGTATGTCACCTTTTCAAGTGTTATATGGCACTGATGCCAAGCTTCCCATTTCTGCTGAACTTCCTACTCTATGCTTGGCACGGGCAATCAAAGATGAGAATTTTCAAAATTCTCTTGAAAAGAGGATCATGTATCTAACAGAGCTCGAAGAAAAGAGAGTAAGAGTAGTCGACAAGATCACCAAACATCAGAATCAAGTCAAAAGATTGTTCGATAAAAAAGCTAAGTAAAGAAATTTCAGTGGGAGACCTCGTCCTTCTGTGGGACAAGCGAAGAGAGTCAAAAGGCATGCAGAAAGTTTGATTCCTGTGGAGAGGGCCTTTCAAGATCAAACAACTCAATGGAGAGAATAGTTTCTATCTCTCATATCTGGATGGAACCAAACTTCCGCTTCCCTATACGGAAGCATTTGAAAATCTTCGTGAAGTAGAGCTTGCTCTCTTCTTTGCATACTGATTTGCTTTAGTTGTGTGTTTATTTTTGTCGTGTGTTTTTTTTCTATTTGTTGGGTGTTCTGCTTTTGTTTGCCCTCCGGTCTCCCTTGTTTTTGACTCTGTTGCCCAATGGATAGGCACATGAGATCTAGGATTCTCTACCCCAAGGTTTGCTCAGTGGGATAGTCCCCAGAAAGAGCTAGTTTGTTATCCCCAGTAAAATTGACAAGGGCAATTTTACAGTTAACCTATGCATCGAAATTTTGTTTCGATCCTCATCGGATTCCTTGCGTTGAGAATGTTGCAAATCCCTTCCCGGGAAATCTAGTTTTCCGAACTTAGCCATTTTTGGTCTTTTTGGTTGGGCACACATAATGAATATAAAACATCTAGTTTTGATGCACCCCTTTAAATCCTTTAGCACATGGTTCGAAGTGTCAACAGTGTAGTTTGGTGCCTCTATGTTGAGTCTTTCTGCATGCGCCAAGGTGCATGTGCCTTCATGTCAACTGAACTTTTGTTGTGCCACTTTTTGGTGCACCAAGGGCGCACATATTGTTGTGTCAACATCACTTTCGGTGCGCCATTGGTGCACTTAACTTTGTGTTGGCAAGTCTTTCGGTGCGCCACAGGGCGCATGCTTTCTAGTGTCGACAATGCTTTTCATGCGCCACTAAAAATTTGGTGGCGCATTTATTGCCACTTCACCTAGAAATAGGTGCGTTTACACTGTCATTGTCACCAACACAAATCACGTGATTTTTTCTTGTACTGTACCGCAAAGCGCACCAGCCCTGTCACTTTTGAATCTTTTCGTGGACCCGTTTGCACATTTCTTCGTTATATCCGGGTAAGAGGTCCTCATTTCTTTTGTGTGTTTTGTGCTTTGGTTCTTTGTTTGCTTGATGGTTTGGATTGGGTTTGGTTAAAAATCTGTCAAAGCATGGACTCCCCACCCTCCTTGCTGTTTTCTTTTTCCATGCTTTCCCCCCCCTCTTTCCAGATCTACTGGTAAAGGGGGCTCTATCCTTAAAATAGCCTGGAACTCTCATTTTATAAGCTTCTTCATAACCCAAATGACCCTGCAGAAGGGGCTAAACCACATGTAAAACCCCTCAAAAGAATCATGGCTTGAAAATAAGAGGCTGTTATTTTTCTCCTTTGGCGCATCTGTCTCCCCGCAACATGACAAACAGGTGCGCACCAATGGTGCGCTTTCCCTACCTGTTACATGATAAACAGCCGCGCCCTCATGGCGCGCTTCCTTCGCTTGTTGCAGTCACTTTCCCTGCACCCTGCTTGGCGCACCAAACTCATATGTCGCATTGCAAAACCATGCGCCCTTTGGCGCACCTCAAGGCATGCGCAACACCATCTAAATATGCGCCAAAGTACTGATAAAGCGGCGCCAACGCATTCATCATTGCAACAACATCATGTTATGTAGACCTTCCATGCACTACGCCAAGTTCCCCTATGGCGCATAGAAAAATGATGTTACACGCAATAAGCTCGCGCCCTTTGGTGCATCCTACAACCGTGTAACATGAAAAAATGTGTGCCCTTTACAAAATGCATACATATAGCGCAGTGCACTTGTACTTTACAACAATAGAGAATGTAATCTATGGAATCCATGCGCCATGCACCCTTTGGTGCTGATTTATCCCCTGCAACATCCCTTTCCTGTGCGCCTTACTATTTAACCCTACAGCTTGCAGTATTCATGCACCCTGCGCCCGAGGCCTTAAAATCACTAACTCTTTCTTCTGTCAGCATTTCAATGGAAAATCAAATAGCTGACATGGATTTCTTGCATTGGGTTTCACTTCTTATTCTTGCAGATCAGCAACTAAGTTAAGAAAAACATATGTCAACATCAAGCAAGAGACCTGCCAAATCTAAAGGCAAGGCCAAGCTCACAGAAGAAGAAATGAAGTATAAGTATCAGAGGGTCAGAATGCCCGAGTCCCAGGCAGAGTGTGACCTAGATATCAGAGACTCAGAGCTCAGACACATTGATATGGAGGAGTTCTGGGCCAGAACCAGGAGGTCACACGAAGTCCCTGGATGGACAAATTGATAGGCAGTGCCCTGCACTTTGCTGGAGGAATCCCAGTCAGTGCCGTGAATAATGAATTTATGATGGTAGTTGCCCGATGCTACAACAAAGACACAAGATGTGTCCACAATGAGAAGGGCGAGGTTATAATCAACCTCACTGCCTGCCATTTTGAAATAATGCTCGGCATCCCTCACCACCGGCACTTTGTGGCCGTCAGCCAGGAAGATTGCATCAAGGCCTGGGACGACAATGAAGATCAGTGCATGCAGTTGATGAATGAGGTATATCTGAAGAATAAAAAGGTGGTGACTCGGTGGCCACAAGTCATTCATCGCAGTGACTTTTCAGAGGAACTCAGTGACACATTACGTTCCTGAGTAGAGTCTTTGGGCTTCCTAACACCCATTATTTTCACAAGTGGATCTTTGTGGGTACCTTGAAACAATGAACAAAAATGTGCCCGATCAACGCTTTGAATGGGCAGAAATCATAAGCAACACAATCTCTGAGTAGCTACAACAAATTAACACAATTGGGAGGTTCTATATGAACTCCTACGTGGTCTATGCTGCAACTTCAGAAAGGGATTATCTAGCTCTGATGCGATGCGGGGTTTGGCCCCAAGTTAAAATCTATGAATATTATCCAATCGAAGATGGAAAATAGTATCCCCCAATTCACAAGGATCAATGATGCATTCTTCTACTTCATCATCTGCCTGTTGAGGCCAAATATGACTCATGGTCGCATGATCAAGAGTATTGTAGTAGCTACCGAGAAGTGGGGGGCCCTGTTCACTCAATTCCCCACATTCACCTATCTAAGGGCGGCTAACTTCTTGGGGGAACCAACTAAACTACCAAGGTATGCCGGCCCCAAATTGATCCTGCTTGAGCTGTCAAGGCAGCTAATCACCTACCATGAGAAGTGCCTCAAGAGAAAGAAGGGTGGAACTCCTTTCCCCCTCACAGTGGGTAGGTATACGTGTCTCACTCACCACAAGGCAAAAGATATGTTTGCAGAACTGGAGCTGCTAAATCTGAAACATGACTTCCCAGCAAGGCCCACCTTCGACCCGAGAAATTGTTTGCCTAGGGCCAAGCTCGATCCGATCCACATCCCTTAGATCGAAGATATCTACATCGACATATATCATGAGGTTGAGCTCAGGAGGAAGGATCATTCTCACTTGGCCTTAGTAGAAATCATCAAGTACGGGGTAGCCATCGTCCCAAAAGGCTACCAAACTACTGAGCAAGAAGTGGATCAAGTGTATCTTGACACGGTGGGGATGATTGGCCTTTCACGGTGATTGATAGAACCAAAGCACCCCAAACAATCGAGGAGAGAGTCAAGGAAACTCTACGCAGAACAAGAGCATTGGTGCCGAATGAACGGACTCATCTACCTCGGGGTCGATTTCACAACCTCTCCGTTGGGAAACACACCTCCTCGGGAGAAACAACAGCCAAAGGGGAAAGGAAAAGGCAAAGAGGGTGAATCCAGCTCCACCCAAGAGGAAGCTCCTGAAAGTCCTCCTTCCGCTACACCCGAACAAGTTATAACTCTGGCTTCTCCAGAGAAAGAAACAGCGGAAGATGTTCCAATAGGCACATCCACTCAGGATGTCACCACTACTACAAATATTGAGGTCCCTTCTGTCCCTTCTCCCTCTCCTCCTTCCCCTCCTCGAGTGACCCAAGCGACCATTCCTTTGGTCGTGTCCTCTCCCCCTTCTTCTACTGTTCCTCCTGCTTCTTCGTCCATCTTCTCTTCTCTCGCGGACCTGTCCCCCTCCATTTCTTCCCTCATCTCTGAGCTCCCTTCCCTTCCTATGTCTTCCTCCCCTGCAAAGATCTCTTCCTCCCGTGAGCACTTCCTCGGCCTCCCTCTCGATGCCGCCTCCAAGTGTCTCCACGTTTTTCCCTTCTACTACTGCAGTTGCCCCCTTCTCTATTTCTGGTCCTTCTCCCATAAGTCCAGCCTGGATCTCCCAGCACCTAAGTCAACAGAAAAGGAAAGTTCCCATCACACCGATGGACTTTTCCGTTATCCCATCAAAAGGGGCAAAGAAGTAGAAGCCTATCACACGCTTCTCTCAGAGTGCTTCGGGAGAGAGGGTAATGGAGATCGCATACCCCAATCCTCTAAAGGATAAAAAGGATCTGTCTTCGACAGATTACATAGTGACTCAAGTCACAATGGGGACATCTTCTGAAAGCCTTCAGGGAGAGGCCCTATCTATAGTTGACGCCCTCTGCAAGAAGCTTCAAGAAGCAAAAGAAGAGAAAAGGCTACTGAAAGAGCAAAATAAACATCTACTCCACGCCTTACAGAAGATGGGCAGTGCACCTCCCACAACTACCACCGAGACTCCTGAGCCTCTGAGTCAGGATAAAATTAATGAATATGCAAAGATCGGCGAGTAGGGTATGGCAGTTTCCACTTGGAGGAGCCAAATCCTCAAGGATAGTGAACGAGTAATCGCCAAGTTCACCGATTTGTATCTGAACATCAACAAGGCGAACAAAGAACTCCAGGTGTTAGCAGGACCCATATCGAAGAGTTGGACCATGCTAGGCTTCAAAGATGAGACCTTTCAAAGAATGTTCGACTGTTCAGTCAAAGATCTGGTCAAGTTCGGCATTTTCGGTCACCCCAGGGCCCTCAATAAAATCCTTTCCACTCTGGATTACCGGATGGATCAACTGGAATTCGTCCTCGAAAAGATTGATAAGGTAAAGGAAGAAGCCCTGGACGCAATGCATCAGATGGAACAAATTGTTCTAAGGATGTCTCCAGGGTTGCTTACTCCTTCTTTCACCTTAAGGAAGGTTGACGAAACCATCCAGATCTTCAAGGAGATCATTTCGCAAGGGCTGGGGCCAGAGGTCACTTTTGACGCAGAATCCATCAATAACCTGCTGGCCTGTCGGGACTTCATCGGGTTCTTAATAGAAGCAGAGAATGAATATTCCAAACTCCCAGAGAAGCTCACAGACGAGCGGGAGACTTGCGAGGCTATCACTGAGCGACACAAGGATCCTTCCCAGGATCAACTAGAGCCCATGATCAGCAAGTTCATGGAATACCATGCCCAATTCCACATCTCGTCACCTGAGCAAAGCAAAGAAGCAGGATCCCCCCTTTCAGCCGTGGGATGACGACGATGAATAATTTCTCTCTCTTCTTCGACTTTCTTTTTGTAAATGTCTAAAGTATGTTGGCACAAATGATGACATCATCCATGTTGCACCATGGGATGATGTCATCCATCAAGTTGTCAAAAGTCAACATGACTTTGAGATATTTTGTAGATTTTATGTAAATAGGTGGTTGGTTCCTTTTTTCCTTCCTTCTTCTCCTTCTTCTATAAATACTCAAATACTTGTTGTATTTGGGGAGTGGATATCTTTCAGATGAAAAATAGAAGTGAGAAGAAAAGACTTTGAGCTTTTTGTAACAGAAAAAAATTAATACAATATTTAGACTTTGTGTTGAATACATGTGTTATATGCATTAGATATTTCTTATGTCAGATCTGTGTGTTTATTCTGTTGGATCTACTTCTGTTTTATTGTCATTTATTCATCAGTATTACTTTGTTCGTCTATGCAAGTAGGTTCGGCTCTGTTTACTACCAGCCCAAAACATAGACCCTCTGACCTTTCTGCTTTGGAATTCATTTCTTTTCTCCCTTCGGACCTGATCTTTCTTCATCCTCTCTTTCATTCCTTTCTTTCCGCAGACGGAAACACCCCTACTGGGATGAGATCCCAAACCCCAAAGACAGAATATTGTGAGACTTGCATGATTCCTACTTTGGTAGAATAGCAATAAACCAGCCACTTTGCTTTGACTCAAAAGAGGGCTATGCCCTCGCACACCGTTGGCTCGTTTATCCATAAATATTCCCATTCGATGATTTTCAAACCAACAAGAGGATAATAAGGAGGACTATGATCCAAGTAGGTATCATAAGTAGCTAAAGGTTCATTGAACCAAGATTTGTGTTTGAAACCTCTTGTAAAGCAAGGATAAATAGGTTTTGGAGTTGCAAACTAATGAGTGCCGTTTAAGTGAAACCTCTTTGCATCATTATTGGTATCAAAGCATGTTAAATATACTTGAAAAGAAGAAGATATTTTTGGAGGAGTGATTGCATAGGAAAGAGAAACAAAATGGTGCAAGGAAGAGAGGTGATAAAGTTAGCTTGGGAAGAGAAGATGGAAAGGATTATTGATGTTGTGTTTAGTAGGTTAGTGAGCATGGAAGAAACTCGAGAGGAGGATGCGAGATGAGATGAACTATATGTAGAGAAATGGGATGAATAATAGGGTATAATTTTCAGAAAAATGCTACAAGTGTCAAATATATGTAAGACACGAGGCTTATGAGTGCAAAGTGATGAATGCAAGAGGAAAAGAGATGGAAAGAGCTGCTAATCCGAATCTTGAAGACAAAGGTAATTCATTTTTGTTTAGAAGAGTTCTTTTACAACTAAGTAAAGTGGTGAATAATATAACCGAAAGAACATAACTATTCAAAAGCGTATGTAAGGCAAAGGGAAAGTGTTGTAATGTGGTCATTGATAGTGGAAGTATAGAGAATATTATTTCATTTGAGATGGTAGAGAAGTTAGGACTGAAAACTAATATGCACCCTAACCCCTATCAGGTATCATGGATGAAAAAGGGACATCATATCTTGGTTAGGGAATAATGTCAAGTAGAGTTTCAAATTGGAAGGTATAAGGACAAGGTCTTATGTGATTTAGTTCCTATGGATGTTTTTCATGTTTTGTTAGGAAGACCATGGTAGTATGACAGGCAAGTAGTCCATGATGGTAAAAAGAACACTTATACTATCTTATCAAATGGAGTTAGCCACATTCTTTTACCTATCAAAGGTGAACAAGAACCCTAAACATGACTAGTGATGATGATGATAGCTAAGAAGTTTTTGACATAGACTAAAGAAACATATAGGAAGACAAGGTTTTTAAGCCTCGAAGACATATTTTAGAAATGGTTTTGATAGTGATGGATGTCAGATGTATATAGAAATAGAGATAATTTCAAGACAAGAAGAGGTAAAATATGAAGATGATGATGAGAACAAAGAAAGAGATAATAAAGAGAGAAGAGAAACACATTATGAAGTTCTTAAGGACCAACATAGTGGTCTAATGGAAGAGAAATTAGTTGATAAACTAGATAGAGTGATAAAAAAGCAAGATGAAGGAAAGTGGAGTGAAGGTGTTATGGGAAGAAGTCAAGAGAGAGGACATGGAAAAACAAGTCATCAAGAAGAAGGACAAGACATGCAAGCCTCTTATTTTTTAGTCTAACAATATTTTAAGCTTTCATTTTAGAGGTATAAAAGGAATGAATAAAGAAGAGGATCATGCAATGAGAAGCATGAAGAATCTAGAGTGGAAAGAGAAAAATTTGTAAGAGGAAATAAACAAGCAAGATGGAAGAGAAGAAGATTTAATAGATATCAAGAAAATTGAATACTAAGAAGATAAAAATCTAGAAAGTAATAAAGGAAGACAAAATTCAAGCATTGAGAATAAGGGAATCAATAATAAAAGGTATGCTAAAAAAGTCTTAGAAGACAAAAATTTGTAATTTCTAGTAGAAAATCAAGATAAATCAATTGAGAAAGACATGCAAGACATGGAAAAAATGATTAAGAAGATCAATGAAGATCAATTCTATCAATATAATCTCTTTTTGAGTGATGAATACATAAGTACAATGGCTGAGATGAAAGAAGACAAGTCAAAGGAAGGTGATCCTTGTCAACAAGAGCTAGTATTTCATGAATTTTCAAGGGAAGTGATTCAAAAAGGACAACATGAAGATGAGAATATCAGTTTAATATCCATGACACCAAAATCAAGCATACATATTCAAGTATCAAGTGGAACATGGGGCATATAGTCCCATAAGCACAATCTTGATCAAGAATTTGAGCATTTCATGGAGAAAAAATTAAATAAAGACCAAAGACAGTTGAGAAGGATAAAGCAAGGATGGTATACAGTCAAGGCATATTTCTAAAGGATCATCTACAATTGGAAACAAAGAACTAAATAAGAATAAGAAAGCTAGCACAAATATGGGGAAGCTTCTCTTTTCCCCTTGGGAGTATGATGCAAGAGCATCACTCCTAGTCTGTATATAGGGTGATCACATCCAATTTTGGATTTCCTAGTATGTTGATAGGTTTTAGAGGTCTTCTAGAGTTGACTAGGTATGTTGAGTTTGAATAAGACCTTCAAAAATTCAAATTATGCCATTTCCCTCCAAAATGCAAATTTGAATCTTGGAATTAATTTTGGCTTGAATTAGTATTTTAATGTATTTCTTGGAGCATTCAAGGTTGTGTGATCCTGTAACAAGTTATATTAAGGTCTAGGAGGCTTGATAAAGTCATGTTTGTAATCTAATGATTCAATCCTAAGGTCATAGGCTTGGATGAGTCTTATAATGTCATGATAAAGGCAAAAACATGTAATGTAAAGGGTCATAGAGGAAAGATTCAGTTAGGAAGGCTCATAGAATCATATTTAAACCATTTTAATAGTTTTACACTCCATCATTCAAATGATCAAATTAGGAGAAAGATAGAGCTCCAAGATTGAAGGAATAAAGAAAGCTTATTTGCGAGAATTTTGTGCAATAACCTAAAATATGTGTTTTAATTCTTGAGATTTTGTGATGTAAGTGTTGGAAATGGTGAAATATTATTTATGGTAGCATAATGAGGTTGATAAGAACTTATAATCTTGTTTATATGAGTCTTGCAGATGTTTATTTGTGTAGATGTTGTCTCATTGTGATGTTTCTTTGTAATAAGAATAAGGATGTTTGAATACAAGCTTAGCAAATCAAGGCAAGTATACATGTATTTGAAGGTAAAATGCAAGATTTAAGAGTTTGAATGGACTTATATGGTATGAAAGACTTGGTTCATCATCAAAATATCTTTACAAAGTGAAGAAGAGAGACTCCAAGAAGTTTGAGCAGATAATTATTATGTGATAGGTTTGCTTGTAACCGTGTACAATCTCCTTACATGCTCTATTTCTGAATGTTACAACAATGTTTTCTTCTTGAAATGGTGATCAATTCATGTCCTATATTTAAACTCACTATCTTGATTGCATCTTGGTGTGAGGTGAGTGTAATTTCCTTGTTTTCATTAGTGTAAGTGCTTTTATGGCTTGATTGGAAGGCTATAGTCAAAATTCTTAGTGATATGAATAGAGTTGAATCTTTTAAGTGGAAAATTTGCATTTATGTGTTATATGGAGAATTTTTGGCTTGAAAAAAAACCCTAAAGTCTCCTCAAATTAGAGATAACCATTGAAACAAGTCTAGTATAGGCCTAGGTTAGAAGCAAACAAAGGAAGGCACAATTTTTCATGAAAACTTGAATTGCAAGGTGGTTACAAAGTCATTCAAGAAGGATTAGATCATGAGAGATATTCTCGAGGATGGTACAAAGAAATAAAACTTGAAAGGTTTGAGAGAGTGAAAAATAAGCAAGAACCATAAAAATATTATCTCTCGGGTTTACATAGACTAATAAACCCTGAAACTAGGGTTTCAGAGGAGGAAATTTGCTTAAATAGAAAAAAAACCAGTGAGAAATCTTACAACTTTAAAGATATCTCTGTCTTTGGGTTGCCTAATGGATTTCAAAATAAGTAAGTGATTCCACTCATTGAGGAAGGATATTTCCTTACCATTTTTTTGGTGATAGTTATTGAATTCCTAGGAAAACAAAGCTATTACAAAGTACACTTTTTATCAACTGTGAAGGCTTAAAACATTTAATATAGCTTAAAGAGGTTAGTGGGTGATGGAAAAGTCTCATGATTAGCTTTGAAAATGATTACATGTTAAGATATCCTTGATAGAGAGCTAAAACACAAGCCTATTTATGTGACAAGACTGTTTAAACAACAAGACTATCATGTTGAGGTAATTAGACCGATTTTGAACCTTGGAATATTTGTGTAACACTTTAAAGAGGATAGTAAGAAGGAGTATGATCCAAAAGGTATCTTGAGTAGCTAAAGGTTCATTGACCCAAGATTTGTGTTTGAAGCCTCTTTTAAAGCAATGATAAATAGGTTCTTAGAGTTGTAAACTAGTGAGTGTCGATCTAAGTGAAACCTCTTTGCATTAGTAGGAATATGGTACATCGAAACTAAGGCACATGAAAATAAAAATGGTCTAGTAACTTGTGTTAGAAGGAGAAAGTAACATGCAATAGAAGACAATGGACCAAAAAAATGTGCAAACAAGATAGACCATGAAAATTGAGTTTCAAACATGGGACATCACTCAAAATGAAATAAGATAATTAGGGCCAAAGCCTCCAAAACATACAAAGGTCAAACAAGACATAGGACATAGCCGTAAACAATAACATACAAAATCAAACAATAACAAGAAAAAATGTAACAAATAACCATGGTTGTATATAGTCCTACAAGGTAAATGCACACATGAAGCACCCGTTAACATGTTAGAAAGATAAATAGTATGTCAAGGCATGTGTAAATCAACAAAAAGTAGAGTAAATTGTAATTGGAAATAGTGAGTAATATAGCAATAGAACTTGAAGTGTGTAGAATGTGGTAGTAGTGAAAGTAGATGCCCCCAAGAGCTTGATGGGACTAGTAAAAGGTACAAAGTGTCAAGCATCATTGCAACATGTAAAAATCTGTAAGAGATTTACATTCTCTCAAAAAACCAAGTGAATGCACATGTGTGTGTGTGTGTGTGTGTGTGTGTGTGTGTGTGTGTGTGTGTGTGTGTGTGTGTGTGTGTGTGTGTGTGTGTGTGTGTAACATACTAAGAATCCATCTAGCATGGTAAACAAAGTGTAACATGTAGATAGAATAATCTAGCAAGAGTAAATGCAACCAAGATATGTAAATGCAATAGATGAGTGTGATGGTATTATATGAAAAATGTGGTGATGGTAGGAGCAACGTGACCCCAACGAATGTGTATGAGATGGGGTTCATTTATAGGAACCCTCAATAGTCAAGAATGAACCATAGAACAAGAGTGTGTCATTAGGTAATAGTTTTTCGTGTGATAGAAAGTGTATGTTGTGAAACTTGGAGCATGGAATGTGTAGTGGATGTGAGGCTTATTTCCAAATTAGACCCTCAAAGCATTCAAGTATGAACCATGGAACTAGAGTGCATCATAGGGTAATGATGATAAAATGTGTGTATCAAAGGGTATGAGAGCATGTAAAAGCTATGGTGCATGGAGCACAAAGTGTGGAAGCAAACAATAGAGAAAATGATAGGAATTAGGAGGAGGGAGAAAGTGTTATGCCCCCAAAGTGTTTGATGAATAGAAGGCTATCTAATGATAGTGAGAGAAAAGGCCCTCCACCTAAAATCCGAGGAGACAAAGGCATGTGACGACGCCTGTAAGGTTGGTGGCATTGAAGAATAACTATGTGCACGTGAAAGAAGCCTATGTGGTGAAGGAGGTGGTGAGCACCTATGTGAAGGCGCTGCCCAAGTATGGAACCTAGGCCAATGAGGTGGACTAATGGATTGATGAGAAAGAAGAGATCATGAAGTGGGTCATGTGTGAATAGGAGAGCTTAGTGTAGAGTGTGCCTTAGACTTGAAAGGCCTGGCTAGCCTAGAGGCCTTGATTGGTGTATATTTTTCATCAAGAGTAGGTAGAGGAAATGGTGTACATGGTGGAATTCCTTTGAGAGTGGAAACTTGCTTATTGTGAATGAAATTGAGGCACAAATGATTCATAGAATGGATGACTTGGGTGGCACAAAGCTAATATATATCTAAGAGCATGTCAAACCTTTGATTGAAGGTGCCACAATGAATGACACAAGAATGGTAAGAGGCCCAACTGTAATAGGAATCCTAATGTAACCAAAGGAATGAGACACTAAGAATGTGATATTAGAAAATTGACATTTAATAGATAAGAGTTCTATGGAGCATACAATAGTGAGAGTCGATGGATAGATCATAGTGTTATTGATAGTATATGAACCAATAAAAAAATTGATGTTCAAGGAATGAGAAGTAAATGTAGCGTGATAATCGTGATCTGAAAACGTAATAACTGGTGGTGATGCATCACTAGAAGAAACAAGGAAGTCGAGGGGCCCTGATGCGAGGAGGCACAACTTGATATGTATGATTAGCAGAAGAATTAGGAGCTTGATTTTCATGGTTGGGAAAAGGGTCATTAAATATTTTTAGCTTTTTATTATCATTGACTGACTTAGATATGGATGGGTTAGGGAGCTCAAGTGAATTTTTTCCAACATGATATTGAATAATATGCTTGAGTTTTAAACAATGGCCGAGTAGAATGCCGAACACATTGGTTATAATCACATCTAGCGTTTTCATCATAGTTTCAGCCACGGGGTGAGAAGGATCAAGATTGAGTGGTGGAGGAAGAGTAATAATATTTCTTTTGATAAGTTGTGGTAATAGAAACCGAGGTGCATAGGGAAATTTGGTAAAATTATGATGTAAAGTTTGCACTTGAAGTGTGGGGGATGGAGAAACAACATTGATAATGACTTTAGCTTCAATGGGCTTAGGAGATGGATTGAATGCAAATTTAGCTTGAAACCTATTAGAAGAGGATGAAGGAGTATCATGATATTTTAATTTACCCATAAATAAGAGTTTGAATTTGCACATTTTGAGTGTATGACATAATTGATCAAATGAAGGAGAGGTCTCAAAGATAACACTCTCCTGAAGTGGTGGTAAGATACTTTAAAGAAAAATATCTTGCAATTCGAATCAATGAGTACATTAGTCATCTTAGCAAGGTTATTCTTATAATGCAAAACATATCCCGCTAGACGCTTATTAGATCCTTGTTTGATTCAAGTAAGTTATGCATAATATATCTTAGTACCAATATTGATAGAGAAATGTGTAAGAAAAACATCGAATAAATATGTAAAAGAAGTTACCGAGTGAACAGGTAGATCATAAAACCCATGCATGACGTAATCTTATAGATGAAATATCTTATAGAATGTATGATTATCGCATAGTCAAGACATGCCACATGAAAATATCAGAGATGCTCTTGAGGTTCACCATGGCCATTAAATGTGGGAAGCTAAGGGTAACAAAGTTAGGAGGAAGTGGATAAGTAGAAATGGTGGGTGTGAAAGGGGTATGAAGGAGTAATGAGGAATCAAGAGATGGAGAGGAGTATGAAGTAGCCTGTTATAACTGATAGATTTGAACTTGTAGGTCTAGTATAAGGAAGCTAGGTCTTGAGTGCTAGAAGAGGAGACTTTCCATGTGTGAGAAATAAGAGGTGGAGTGAAATGGTTGGTAGGAGTAGGAATGGAAATGGGAACAATAGAGGTAGGTGGAAGGGTAGAATTAGGAGGTTGTGTTGCAATAGGAATGGAAGTAGTATTAGAGGTAGGAGGGTTGAGCTCAGCTAGGTTGGTGGCTTCCTCATGAGAAACGAATAAAAGAAGATCTAAGTCTTGCAGATGTTCAACAATATGAGCTTGGAGATCATGAAGGTCTTCATTGGTAAAGGGTTCATAGGTTTCAGCCATGGTAGAAAGATGACAAAAATGCCTAGAAGCAAGGTTGGGTTCGAGCGATGGGGTTCACCAAATGATTTAATTTAGTTTGAATTAAATATGATTGTAGAGTAATTATTATAAAAATTATATATAAATATTGGAATACATAATGACACAAGCAAAAAACATGTCAATGTGAAACCCTAAGCAAAGGAGGGAGATAAGATGACTTAGCTGATATCTCTACAACTGGAAGTGAAATGGGTAGGGTAAAGTGCTGAATAGCCTACCAATAGCATCATAAATGCTCTCTATAAATTCTAGAGTTCAGGGACAATACTAGACAGAGGTGCTCGCATAAGGACAGGGGTGCCTAGGCACTCAATCTAGGTGTCTATGACTGTGCAAATGCTCAGGATCTAGTTTCTGTTATGTAGCAAGGTCTTCACAATTGTTCCTTGTTGATCACCTGATAGTCTCTCCTTGATCGCCAAATATATATATATAACCTGCAAAAGATAAGTTCACTTTCACATTCCCACAAAGCACATCAAACCCAAAAGGAAAATGTTGAATAGAGATTCAGACTAACCTTGACGGTCACCCTGAGAGTGAACTTACAACCAAGTGTTTCACTACATCTCAGACTCTATGTAGCTCTTATGTGTGTGTGTGTAGAAATTATGTCCTAGGATTCCCTTGTGCAATTTGCACTGGTAGATGGGTTATAGGTAGAATGTAGCGATGTAATAGTATGTGGATGGAATATAGTAAACTTCCCCTTTTGATGTTGTGTATGTAGATGTACGCAACCCTCATTCCTTAAATGGATGCCTTTAGAGTGCTTTAGTAACTTTATGTAAGCTTAAGTGATGATACTAATGCTTAGTGCTTAGTCCTTCATTTTGAAAACATAACTATGTATTTATATGATTACCTTGTTTAAATTTTATAATTGACAACTAGAAGGCCGACCCATAAGTGAAAAATATGCCCAAAAGATAAAAGATACCCAAAAAGAGCGAGTGAGGTAGAAAAGGGTTAGTGGTTCCCAAAGGGGACATGAGCACCTAAGCGCCACTGTCGGATCAGGCGCTAGTGTCCGAAATCATAAAATATAAAAAATTAAGTTCCGATGGGCTATAGGGTGTGCAAGGTCAAAGAGAAACCAAGAAAGAAAGAAAAGAGGCCAAATATAGTTATCAACCACTAGTTTTCTTACTTAGGAATCATGTAAATGTTAGCATGATTTTAGGACCTAGAAATGTACCCAAGTGTGTGATTTTGTGTTTACATCTATGTATCACCGTAAGAGTTAAATATGTCATGAGAGCATTCTAGCAATATTTGACAAGATAACACACCAATTATAGGATGAGTAAAATTATCACAACACATAAATTAATGCATAATGAATCCATAGTGACCTAAAGGCACAATGTGATGCAACATGACATGGCATGCCCATCACAAAGAGATGAGAATGAAAATATGTGAGATACTTGACCGATCTTAGTACTTAACTTGTGTGTGTAAAAACATGTATGCAACAAATAATGATATAAATAATAAGTGTGTAAGGAGCAATGACATAATTGTGATTGTATAACAAACAATGTGTAAGTAACAATTGTTGTCCAAAACAACACCCAATGCTATTTTGAACAACTCATCTAAGTTTCAGATTTAGGAAACTCCGGATTAAAGACATGTAGAATAAAAAAGCCAAAGATAAGTCTTTCGTGACATACGTGAAAAGCTTAGTGCTTCGTGGCATTGAAAATATAGTGTTACATGTAATTGTAGAGTATGTAATTTCACATAGTTAGTTAACTATGCACAAAAAAATATATAGTTTGATAAGAAGAGGTTGTAATGTAAGAAAAATTATTGTGGGACATCGTGTAGAAAAAGGCAAGAAAGTTTGAATGCGACTAAGGTTTGAAGCCATAGAATAAAAATATATGTTCTGTGGATTCTCAAGAAATAAAGGGACATTGTCGTAGGTCTAGAAGCCGAGAGGAAAAGAGGTGGAACACTACGACATGTGGAGAAGGAATGTTAAGTGTGGAGTAAATGTCACACAAGTTTAAAAACCAAGATGTAGCCCATGGAGAAAAGTGAATACTACGGGATAAAGAATAGGGGACGTGCGTGGTATAAGGCATTATAGAGTTTGAGAGTTTCTCATGGATCTTGGTAGAGGTCGGAAATAAATCCATGGAACAAGGAAAAGTAGATAAAGGTTTTGAAGGCCATAAAAATGAAGGAGAAGCCGTGGATCATAGCAGAAACATAACAAAGTTGTGCCTAATTTGAACTAGGAACTCTACCACTTCACTTACCCGAATTTAATTTTGAGTGATGTCATCCTCCTATATTGGTGATCTAATGACATTTAATTGGAATAATGTTAGGTGCCCATACCCAACCTAAAAATCTATGGTGATTGGTCCTTGGTGGTGGCAAGTGGTTGAATCTATTCATTATTGGATGTGATCAAGTATCTCTCTTCTCTCCTTCTATCTATAAATGCAACTTAAAAACTCATTATAAAGGATCCTCTCCTAACTATAAAGTCACCATGTCAAAATGGTGACCAAAATTTCATGAGTTATAGACCTCAAATTTGAAATCTAACGTTTCTAGTGCCTTCCACCATTGATGTAATGGAGTGTGCATCCTTTAAGAAATAAAATTTTCATTTGGCTCGTTTCTTCCCTATGCTTGTGTTTATTGTATTCTTGCCTCTCCATTCATTTCTCGGTATATTATGTATGGATTATATTCATGAATTTCCATTTCGTACATTGTCTATAATACGTGGAATAGAAGGGTCGATGCAAGTTTGGTTTTTGGCACATGTATTCCCTCTCCTCTTTATGTTTCCTTTTTTTCTTCCCCTCATAGAGAGCAATCCCCTTCTTTCTAGTGCTATCACTTCCTTCCTTATCTTAGGTTTCATTTCTTGCATTCTCTCTAACCCTGGTCCCTTGGATTCTTAGATTAGGTTTAGTTGTGATTTCTACTTAGGTAGTGTTAGCTCTCGGTTAGATAGATAGAGGAAACTAACCTTTCTAGAGGGTGATATCATACACTTAATTACTACATTGAGAGCTCATCCCATGTTTCACTGAGGTGTTAAACCTAGTTTTAGTAGGGTGTGAATTCAGTGACAACAATAGTGAGATAACCAATGTGTAGTAACTAGTAAAAGAAACAATGTCATAATAATGAAGTATAACAACTAATGGTCATAGGGGTATAATTTTTCAATTAAGATGTCATGATCAAGTGTGAATTAAACAATGAATTACTCATTGATTTTAATTTTATTATGAATATATTATTTCATTCCCTTTAATAGTTATTATGTTCCTAACATACATAAAAGGATGAAATATTACAACAAGAGGTTATTTTGATTTAATTAGGTTCTCAAATTATTTACACAAATCGAACAAAGGTTTACAAGTGACTATTTATTTGAAAACTATTAACACATAAAGGAGAAATTACACTTAGTTGATTCTTTAAGGATCTAGGAGATTTTGAGTGATCTAAATGTAGGAACATGTTGTTTTATAACTAGAAATGTTTCATTATAGAGATTGGCACTGAAATTTCACCCAATCAAAATTGTATAGCTAGGTCGAAGCTGTCTATACGATCCTTACCCTTCGTACAACCGTATACCGCTGATCTCGGCTCCGTAACTTAGGGAAAATTTTAAGATTATAGAAATTGTGGCGAATATCCCTGTAACTAGTTTTGTAGTTTTGGCAAATGACCCTGTAACCATTTTCATTCTTTCAACAAAAATGGTAAAAATATAAAAATTAGTTGGAAATCGAATGAAGAATCTCCTAAAACTAGTTTGGTGAATACCCTTTGTCAAATTTTCTTTCTAGTGTTAGTCACCAACTCACCACTACCAATGGAACTTAGAAGTTGGACTTGGAGCTTTCTTATTGGCTCACACTTCATAATAACTAACAGGACCCACCAAACAACTAACATTGGGAAAATGGTATAAGTGTGGAGTTTTCTTATTGGTTTATGCTTTAGGGTGACTAATAGAGGATATGTAGAGTTTGACACTCAGTCCCATTGTGAAATTCATATGTACGTGGTGTTTTTTATTGGTTCACACTTTAGTGAAGCATACATGAGAGAAATATCATTTAATATAAAATGGTATGTTAAAACCATACGTACATGGATCCTTCTTACTAGCTCACCTTTCGCACTCTGACATGGTTATTACAAAAAAAAAATCTCACCACGTGGAATTAACCAGACTAAGAGGTGAAAAGATAAAAAATCAAGGCAAATATTTAATCAATGCAAAATGTATAAATTATTAAATGACAGACTAGACTTTAATGTTATAATTGTATACTACCATTTTAGCATGAGCCATAAATTAGAAAGATTTATAGGACTCTTGAAAGGAATTCATGCTCAAGAACCTGGTATTTGAGCTATATCCTATAACCAAGATTTCAAAGTCTAAATTCAAGAGATCACAAGGAAAAACAAAGTATTAGTGTTTTCTGAGATTGAGAGCTTTGCATGCCTATAGTTGCTCAAGTATTTTAAATTTTATTACCAATGGAGGCTTACCTACACACTTTCTACTCAGACCAACTCTTTGGAGATACCATTTTTGACAAACAAGTCATCGAATTTGAGCATTATACAACCTTGAAAATGAAGGTAGAAGGAGCTAGTTTGATAGATGATGATGACGATGCACACCAAGATGAAGAACAGTTCATGGCTGATCTAGTGGCCATTAAACAAAGTGGGCTGCATATTTTAGTTGGAAAACTAGAGGTAATGCATTGTATCGACTTGCTTTGGGGTATTTTTGTTGATGATGTAAGTTGTGTTAATGGAATTATAAAATCCAAAGGAGGAAATTTAATTGCTAATATATCTGAAAAGGATATTTTTGCTTACTACTATCTCCTAGATCTAATATTCAATTCAATCAAGAAATAATGGAACAATGGGGAAAGAGAAATAACCTTAAGATTGTGCTTAAAGATTGGGCAGAGGACCCGACTAGTTTCAAGTCCAAAGTCTCAATAGAGAAGATGAATATAAGATCTTTCAGACGTGGAGTGAGAGTGGGAATGGCCCTAATGAATAGACTATTTGGAGTAGTAGATATTGTGCATGTCAATCAAACATGGGTACCCTTTGCTAGCCATGATCATGATGATGAAAAGATACATGATCTGGATGGAGATTTTAACCTCTTCAACAATCTTGTGAGTTCCAGGAAGACGGAGAAGTGAGAAAATTTCTATATGATGTCTTACTTGCTTGATGTCATGTGTATATTCCAACAATTTTATGGAGTCCCTAGTTGGTCACCACAAGATATTCATATAGTCCCCATGGTCTTTAACAATATGCACATGCATAACTATAGGAAGAACATGGAGGTGATTTGTAATAACTACTACCCTGTGATCTACAATGCCATATATGACACCCTTATGCCTAGGGTAAGTCAAAGAATCATCAATTCATTGAGAGAATGGGGAGATTTCTGGTGTTACCCAAACTATATAGTGATAAGAGTAGAGGGATTCTCACTATCCCTTTTAGACTACCCAAATATGTTTCAGACAAGCTAGTTGAGTAGGAGATTGTATATCACTTTGTCCATGACATCAGTCATGTGGAAAAGGAACAGAAGAAGAAAAATTCTACTTATCCTCCTCTACCTTTCTTAGTAGGTTCAGTGGTCTTGAATAATTGGAAAAAGGCCAAGAGAATAGCAACCCACATGACATCATTCCACTTAGACTATCATACTCTAAGGAATTTTGACCCGATAGGAAGAGTGGGATAATTTTGCAAGCACACTCCTAGCATGGCCACTTACAAACTACAAACATCAACCCCATAAGGATGACCTGGTTTATAAGGATGAGGTCAATGATATAGCAAGTGGCCATAAATATGAGAAAGTTCAATGTTACTTATGCACTTATTGGGCAGCAGGCCATAGTTGGTGGATTGGAAGTTAGGCCAACAAAAAGTAGAAGTACAAAGGGAAGATGAGGAAGAATATTTAGATGACAAAGGTACTGATTCAAGACAACTTTGAGAGATTCTTGTTTGTGTGCCTCCTCCATCAAAAGGAAAAGTTGGTCCTTCTCATTTATGCTCCTCCTCCAAGCATACAAATGGCAAGCCCTGAAAAGTCTATTGGGATAACCACAAGTCCACACAATCCATAAGAAACAAGTCCTCTGGTGAGTATTGTTGTAATTGTGCCTCCTATGTTTATTCCTTTTCTTTCTACTTATTCAGTTCTGAATTCTATAGGGATGGTTTCTTCTTCTTCTATTCCAATTCCATCTTCCCTAGGACCTTTCACTAGTAGTATTCTCATTTCTACTAGTTCTTCTTTTGAAGATGAAGGAGGAGATCATGGGATATTGGATCCTATTGGTTATCAAAATCCTCCTTTCTCTTCCCCTATTTCTACTACTTCTATTATTTCTCCTTATCTCCTTTCTTCTATTTTTACTACTTTTATTGTATCATTTTCTCCCCAAGTTGTTACAGTCACTTCTTCCCATCCTGTTGTAGTTACTATAATAGTATCATAATCAATGAGTGTATCTCATACAACCATTTCTTCTAGTTCTACTTCTTTAATTTCTTCTTCCACTCCTCTTATTATTGTATCTTCTTCAAGCTCCAACATCATCTGAAAGTCTTGTCAGAAGACCTTCTAAGGCTAAGTTAAAGGCACCAATGTAACCTTCTCCTTCTTTCCTTGACCTTCCTTCAATTTCTCCCCAATCTAATTGGTCTCTTCATCCACCTTTTCTTCTGCTATCACACCATATGTTTCCCAAACTTTCTTATCAAGCATGAATGTGCCACTCCTTCCAATTCCTCTTTCATTCCCCATTTCTTCTTTCTTGGAGCTCTATGGTCACTTAGAGTTTCATGAGCCATCTCTTGGCCCCTTTGGGACATATTCAAGCTAAAACAAATTTTCCTTGGACACCACACACCTTACCATAAGTGGTAAGGCCTTATTCTACCTTGCCTTCCATAACAACAATTGCATCTACTACTTCAAAAGGAACATGGACTCCTCTTGTTGGGAAAAAATCAATGGCTTCTACAATGACACAACTTGAAGACCTAAAGGTGCAACTCAAGTATGATACTCCCACAAGAACCTCAAGAGGGTCACAAAGAGGAAGTTTTCCTAAGGAGCTACTCCTATCTACATGGAAATAAAGGAGGAAATTTTGAGGATTTCCAAGAAAGCACACACGGGGAAGAAGTCATGGATGAGAGACCCTAGTTAGTTATTAATGCCACTCATTAGTATGAAAATTGATTTGGTTAAGAGAATGCATTCAGGCTCAACTTGATGTTATGCATTCTCAAAAAATTCATTGTGCCAAAGAACACTTTTCCCAATGTGTAAATGTCCTTGAGAACTTTGTACCAGCTATTAGTTTCTATACAAAGGCATCAAGATGTAGTAGAAAGGGTTACAATAGGTACAAGGACAACACAAAACATATGAATAAGATAAATTCAATGATGGAAAACTACTAGTTTTCATAAACATGGGTATTTGTCTTAATGTATTATGAATCAAAAGCCAAGACTTGAATACAACAAAGATTTGCATGGCTAAAATTTTGAAAGAATTAGGTGATTGGATGGACATAGTGGAAGGATTTTTGACAGAGCTATGGGGTATAGTAGAGAATATATCTGAATTATTATCTAAAGCTCATATTACCTCGTATGCATCACGTCAAGGTAGGTTAATTCAAAAGTCCATCTTTGAGAAATAATTGCAAGCATTCATTGCTACTCTAAGTGCTAGCTTTTCCCAGGAAGATATGGCTGGGAAGACATCAGATATTATGGCATTGGTGACTTATACAAATGGAAAAGTGGAGAAATATTCACTTCATGAGTGAAAATGCTAAACCTATCTATAACAGAGTTCCAATACTCATACAAGAAGTGCCTAATCTGATGAGGCCGCCTATTTTGGACTGCGTTATATTGAGAATGAGTTCAAAGCATGTGTGAATGAACTTTAACATAGTCAAACACATTTTACACAAGTAACTTCTAGTGGTCAGTGGAACCTAAGTAGAGCTTGAACAAGGCACAAGTAGTAGCTTTCCTATTATTAGGATTTAATATTGATACATATGTAATCTTAAAAATAGGAAGTATCATATGGAAGCTATATTAATTTTGTGTAACAGTGTAACTATATCAGTGGTTCACCCTCTAAGGATGAATTTTTTTTATTAAGAAAGAGATTTTCAGCTTGATAGTCCAAGAAGTGTTTAGTGAGTGTTTTTCAATTTGTATGTATTGCCTTCTAAATTGCATTGCAAAGTTTATTATATATATTTTGATTGATTAATCATTGTATATATTTATTTTTCATGAAATTTGTAGATATGTAGAAGCTATTTGCATGGTCATAAATTTGATTAGTTTATTGTTTTACTACTTATAGAGACCTACTGACACTATCAAGGTTATAATGTGAACAAATTTCAATACTTAGCACTATAATGACCAAAAAATATACTTAGCACTATAAGACATTGTTAAGACTTAGTGATGCAAGATTATCTACACCATGTCAAAAATCATTTGAAACATATTCAAAAAGATCCCAAACATTCCATTGATTTGAGAATAGCTATGTTTTGATCTACTTTAATTTTATTTTTGCATTTTCTTTTCATTTTATCTTCCTATGGTATGCCTTATCAAAATATTTTACCTAATAACCTATAAAAGGCTATATAAGAGATTCAATAATAAATATCACTTTATAACAAGTGAAGCACAGTCACACAAGAAGTTTCAGATCCATATTGTCAAAGGTTAACTTTAAGGTTTGAAGGATTGAAGTCAAGACTATAGAAATTAGTTCATGACCATATAGTAGTTATAACTTATATAGTCTTGTCCCTTAGTAGTTCCAAGATTGGTAGTGGTACCAAATAATTTTTAGTATTTGATTTTCATGTTTATCTATGTGATGCAAGGGCATCATTAAATAAATTTAATTAAATCACATCCATGGTCATGAGGACAAGGAGGTCTAATTAGGTATGTGGATTCAAGAGAGATGATGTCTAGGTGGTGTAGAATTTAGAATTTGAAAATTGATCGGAAGTTAGAACTTTAACTCCAAAACATGTAATTCAAAAATTCAAATTTGTAAGAGTGAATCCTAAGTTACTAGGTGAGTAAAATTGTTTAGGAGGTGGTGTAAAATTTCTAGAAATGGGGTCATAAATTACAAAAGTTAAAAAATGATGTATGAATCTATGTTTATCCAAAATGGTAGTTGAAGAAGGAAGGGTAGTTACATGATAAGTCATTATGGGATGTAAGAAGTTAGCTAGGAGTAAAAATGCAAAATGGAGTTACATGGATAAGGATTCAAATATGGAGAGGAGGAAGTCAATTTTGGATTCATTTTCCTTGAGAGAGAGAGAGGAGAAACATGAAGAAGGAGGAATTTTGTAGGAGATATAGGAAGATATATAGTGGAAAACTACGATTTACATAAAGAAGCCTCAATACTATTATCACAATTGGAAAGTATAAATTAGAATAATAAGAACATTATCTCTAGGTTATACATGGATATTCCTTATTTCTTTTGATCTTCGTGCATGTGTTCTTGATGATGTTCATATGGACAAACTGTGTATGCATCCATAATAGTAGAAGAAATAGGTTATTCTTACAAAATAATACCTTGTTATGAACTGACTATGTTTATCTTGCAAAGTACACTCCAAGGTAATTGATACACGATCTTGTGAGGAAAATTTATGTTAACAAATGATGAGAGGAAGGTTTGAGATGTTATTTTATGTTGAAGGTGGGTTATGAATTTAGTGAAGATATCCCTTTAGATGATCATGAGAAACACGAAGTATCTTGGCTAACGTGCGGGGAAAATATTGGATGATTCACATATAGAGGAGTGTGTGAGAGTTTATATGAATGAAATTGAAGGTGTTTTCATATGATAAGAAGTATCTTGTTGTGAAATGTTCATGTATGCATATAAAAACATGAAATGAGGCTGTCTCGTGAACAAGAAATTAAATAAAAGACCCGAGTTTGTATTAAGGTTTGTTATTAGTCAACTTAGAGTTGTATGGATGTTACATGATGGAATTAGAGGAGTGATGTGTGTTATAATCAAGGAGGTTGAGTTTGTAGAGAAAATAATACCTAAGGAGAAGGTAAACTCAGCAAATGTGACTCTTGTTGCCTAGTTATGTTTCTCTCTCGGTCTGTGTATTTTCAAGAAATTACTTCATGTTTATCAAATGTTACAAGTTTGAACACATAATTCTAATTATGAATGGTTAATTTGGAAGGTAACTGATTAGAAATTAATATTTGTTTGCAAAGGAAACAAACATTTTTTGTTTACTTAGAGTTTAAGAATGTCATCATAATAAAGTGTTATCTAACCCATCATATTTTACCAAATGTAATGCATATTTGAGTATATGTAATTTTTACAATGAAAGTGTCTAAGATGAAATTTGTTTAAGCTAAAGAGTGCAATGGAAAAGTGTATACTTGAAAGCATATTGGGCTTGGCGTGGGCAAGAATTTAAAGAAAAATGCCAATTAATGCCAACATTGTTCATAACAAACATCAACTATTAATGCCAATTGATGTGACTAGTTAATGCTCAACTATTTTATAAAGTGAAGTTGTCATGTCAGTATTATCTAATGAAATCTTGATAATTTATTAAATATGAAAATATAATTACAAAATATCAAAAATTGTCAATGAAAAAGCTAATTTTTTTTTTTTCATATATCTAATAAAATCTTAATAATAAATATTGTCTTGTCATATCAGTATTATCTAATGAAATCTTGATAATTTATATATTATATATGTCAGTATTATATATTTAATTTTTAGTATTATCTAATGAAATATTGATAATTTATTAAATATGAAAATATAATTACAAAATATAAAAAATTGTCAATAGTTGAAAATTGTCTTCTCATATATCTAATAAAATCTTAATAATAAATATTGTCTTGTCATATGTATTAAATGTTGGATTTTCTTTATTTTTTAATTGAAAGAAAAGGCTAAATCCTTTTTTCAAAAATTGATGGGACTATTTAATGCTCAACTATTTTATAACATCAAAAAAGTTACATGTCACTTTGATTTACAACAAATTGTAATTCCAACAGATGAAGAGTGGAACATGTTACAGTCTTACAGAGGATGACATAATCAAGAGTAATTTAATTTTGAAAATTATTCCAACCATTAAAATATTTACAACCACTAAATATTGAAAAGAAAAAAAGTATTTTCAAGTGTTTTTTTCTTAAAATTGAGAATGCTTCTATTAATAATAAAATGTTATGACAGTCACAAAACTAAACAATAACAATAAGAAAGGCCCCAATAGAGACCAAGCTATGAACCAAGTTATTGTTTCAGTGTTTCACATGTTCTTTTTGTTTTTTCCATAAGAAAAGAGGGATCTATTGGGGCACTCACCCTTGAAACTATATATATATAGTCTTGACATAAACACTTAGAAATAAAAAAAATAACTATATGATATACTTCTATACGACCATTCTTGCTCACAATTCCATATGAGCAAGACAACAAGAGACTGGTGTAGAGCTAGATAGTAGACTCTCCTTCCTTTCATTAAATTACTTATAATCATTCATGGCCCAAAATACGTACAAAATTTGACTAATGCAAGACATAGACATCCCCTTTTCAATCAAACTCCTCCGGGATGGAGGAGAGCCAATTAAAACCTTGAGAATCTTATCCTTCCCTTCGGGCATGGCTAGCCAAGATTGCATCATTTTTCCACCATAGGGAAAGCATTGTATTTCCCTTCCCCAACAATCATGACTTAGTGTTCTCCCTTGAGCGCACCGCCACTCTCACAGCTTCTTTGTTTAAAGACCATGCATATTGTAGTCACAAAATCATGCACTTACTATTACATTTATACCACCAAGTATGTTGTTTTATATATGGATCTCACGTAATAAAAGTATTCACTAATGACCTATCCCTAGTCCTATTATCAGTAGTTGGTCATCATTGTCATTTGTCTTGCACAATCATTAGTTATTTACACATGTTTGGTCATCTCTCTAGGGAGTCTTAGGTGTTGTTATTTAGTCATTTTTCATCTCTAGTCTTTGATTAGGGTGCCTAGAGTAAGATTATGGAACCCATGGGCACCTTGGTTCTTAATTTTAGGCACCCATGGGAGCTGCGGTCCTTAATTTTAGACACCCTGGTCCTAGTAGTACTTGGTTCTAATTTATAGTTTCAAGGTCGGTCTTTATAATTTTCCTCTCATTCCCCTAGGTACTAGTCGGCATGTTGGGTCATTAGTGTCAAAATTTGAGCAAGAGATCCCTATATAAACATAACATACTTACTATCTTATGGGTAGACTATCTACTATTAAGGGCTAACTATCTACTAAGGAAAGGGACTGCATTTGGGCATCATTGCATCACACACACTGCATAGGAAAGGGAAGTCTATTCTATTCCATCCACCATTTTGCATTACATCTAGCTATTCCCCCTATCTCTCTGTGTCATTGGTGCTAGGGAACCCTAGGCACATCATTGCACACACAAAACACACAAAACTACATTGGGTCTGGAATGTAGTGCACCACTTAGTTGTAAGTCCACCATTGTGGCCGCTAAGGATAGTTTGACCCTTCATATGCATATTTATTTTTAGGGTTTGATGCTTTGTATGGGGTTTTGTAGGTGAATCTTCATTGCATAGGTTTACAACGATCATCATCAATGAAGTTATTCAATAATCATCACACAACAAAGATCAAGACATTGTGAAGATCTAGCGACACTTCCAGATTCAGGTCTTGAGATATTCTGTAGACTAGAGCACCCATACTGCAGACTAGGGCACCCACAGGTGCCCTGATCCTCTTCTAGGTGCCCTAGTTTAGTCAAATCTTAATCTCTGCAATTTCTTGGGGTGTACATCATCATACCTTGCTTTGTTTACACATCATCTTGTTCAATCTCAAATCAAAACGAGGTAAGTCATTTTTAGGTTAGTACCTTTTTTCCTCCTATTTCTATTATTTCATTTCATTTAAATATCAAATAAAATTATTTAGCATTTACATTTTAGTTTATACTAGTTATTTCATTGTTGTACTTATTTAGATTAATTCTAAAATTCATATTTTAGTTAATCATTTTGGTGAACCCATACTTTAGAATATTTTTCCCTAGGATCCACTTCAAACCCTAATGGATAAGGATAGTTCATCTTCTTCACCCATCATGTCTCATTTTAGTGTTAACCCTATCTATGATGAGGCTGCCATCACTTGAGCTCATGACTCTCTATGGTAATCCTACTCCTATGCCAGCTCATATCAAACAACAACTTCTAGATGGTCAACAATATGTGCCTACTCATTTTGAAGATTCTCCCATTGGCATTAGTATTGTTGAGGATCCGATAGCCTTCACTCATTGTACACCATGCTATATGACTACTAGTGATCCCTCCTAATCTTTCTAAGGAAATTTTAGATGATTCTCTTATTGATTATATGCTTGGTATTGATCATCGTTCACATGTGCATGTTGATTCTTCTTCTTCTACTCAGAACACCTCTATAGTTTCATCTCATGATTCTCCTACTTCTGATATTGCTTCTCATGATACATCTCATACTAGTTTCATATCCTTTATATTATGTTGATGATCCTATTGATAATATCCTTAGTGACATTCTCATTTCTGAGTCTTTATCTGATATTGATGAGGTGGTTGATAGCCATGGTTCTCCTTCTTTTCATACTACCAAGTGTGAATCTCCTATTCCATCACTACCTTCTCCTAAGATTGCATCTAGCACTATGCATGAGTCACCTCCATCTATTACTTCTTCTTCTCCTACCATTTCATCTCCTCTTATTACATCACCCATTTAGTTCATCTTCTCCTTATATTGTATCTCCATCGGTCACTTCACCTCCTAGGGATGTTTCTGATGCTACTCCTACCATTTTTATGGATATTCCATCTATATCATCTACTATAGCTTCTTTGGCACCTACTACTAGTGTTGCCTTTAGCATCGAGAATCTCCTTTATCTTCTCTTGATATTCCTATGATCACTCACAATGGAAAGTTACAACCACTTAATACATTATTTCCATCTTCCTACTATTCCTTCACAGGATATATATCTCTCTCATGCATTCATAGGTCAATTACAATCTTAGGTTAGTCTCTCACTTTAGAAAGTAGGGCTTACTATGATTCTATTGACAACAACTCATTACATGGTAACCCTATTCCTAAGAAGATTCATAACTCTACATTTCCTAAGGACTTTATCATGCCTACATTCACATGTTTTGATGGTACTGGTGACCCTCATTCACATCTCCAACATTACCACATGGTTATGGACCCCTATTCTAATGATAGATTATTACTTAAGGCCTTTCGACACAATCTTATTGATGAGGATTACAATGGTACACTCATCTTCCATTTGGGTCCATTAGTACTTATTATGACATGGAGGATGCTTTCCTCCTTGTTTATCATCAATAATGGCCCTAAAGTTACTTATGACCGCCTACCTACTTTACATTAGGGCTCATCAGAATCTATCAAGGATTATATCTTACGGTTCAATGCTTGTATACATCAACTAATATTCCAACCTATTGATCTAGAGAAGCAATTCATTTTTGTCATGGTTTGATTCCTGCACTTAAGAAAAGATTGCAATATGATACATGTGAGTCATTCATTCTTCTATGTTATAAAGTTATAGACCTAGAACAATATCTTCTTTCGACACATATCATTGATCCTCCATGCATATATCTACTACTTTTTATCATCTAGTTCTCCTCCATTGACATTGGTTGAGCATCCTACATGAGTCTCCACCCTCGTAGAAAAAGAAAATCAACCTACTCCATCACCACAACATACTTCTTCTCCTCCTCCGTGACAGGCTACTTCTCCTTCCACTCCACCTATGTCACGTGAGCCATTACATTTCTCTCATCATGCTAGACCTCATGATGTTTTCTTACTTTACTTGAAAAGCATCTAATTTTCTTACCCTCTAACCAACATCATCCACAACATCAATTATAACATCAACGTGATCAACCTTATTATAATTATCATCGCATAAATGGCCATAGGGATAATGATTACCTTTCCCTTCATGATAGATTACAACAATTAGAGGATAAGGGCATCATCTCCTTTGGATCTTGCTCACGTGAGTGATCCATCTCTCTCTACCTATTAGAGAGTTTCTACTACATTTGAGTCATCTCCTCCATTTAGTGCTAAGTCGCCATGGTGTCGTCCACCACCACAGTTTTTCACTCATGTGTGCTCTCCACCACATCCATACACTACTACATCATCACATCCATCATCATTCATCCATTCATCATCATCACATTCACATGGCACATCATCATTCTTCACATTGGCTTACATCATTTCTAACATCCCACCATACTCCATATGATATTTAGTTTGATTCATATCCTCACATTTCTTCCATCCCACATGCTTCCACCACTTCATGCCACCTTGGTATTTTAGTAGGTGATTACTATCACCTTACCCCCGATGATGCACTTGTGTTCTTACGGTTCTTACATGATTGTTGAGGGTTTTTCTATAAGAACCTTTTCATCACGCGCTTTTGATTCATCTAGCACACTCAATCATTTCCCGATGATGCACTCTTGCTTTCTATGGTTCATTCTTGACTACTAAGGGGTCTTAATTAAATGAACCTAATCATCCATACATGCTGGGGGCATCACTAATCCCCCCCCCATTTATCACACTAACATATAACATTATATTACATTACACACACACACATTCATTCATCACAACACGTTAGTTCAATAATCATACATCATCTATTTTTACATTCATTCTACTATCATCATTACACTAATTACACATTATAAATTCCATTCAACAAACATTTCATATAACTCATCAATAAAATTACATATGTTATTTATCATCATTCACATTACACATTCATTATCAACATTATAGTGTGATTCTACAATCAATCAATACACAACAACAATATACACATACACACACATAACAACACAACATACATCATCAATCACATTACAACATCGATACACAACAAAATAAACTCATCATATATCAATACCATCTATCCATCATATATATATGAATAGAGTCATCATTACACAAAAACATTTCATCACTGGGGGAAACTCCCCCACATCATATACAATAATACCAATCAAACCTCATCATCACTATCACTCTGGGTACTGAGAGCCCTAGAACTAGATGCCTTGCCACTAACTTGTGTCACCATTCGTGGCCTCGATACCTCTCCATTTTCCTACGTAATAAGGTGTTCTCCATAGATTTCTCTAAAACCTAATGACACTGCAAATCCATGTATCATGCAAATACATCCTGTGCTAAGGGACCACCACCCAAATCCTCTCTATGGCTCATCGAGTCTCCTCGCATGCCTCGTCCCTCTCGCTTCTACAATACAAATACATGTCATTTACTGCTATGGCCACTGGCTCAAATAAATGGGCATGCTCACCGTGATATCATCCACACACTCAAGTATCCCTCCACCAAGTACATCAGTCAACACATTTCACGTCAATGTGTGTGATGGATGTGTCTACTATTAGGGACCAATACATCACCTACAAAAACAAATAACACAACACATTAGATAACCATTGATAAAACATAAAACAAAACAAAAAGTACATAAAAACTATACTATACAAATAATCATGCTTAACTACAAATTGCTGCTACATACATTATCGGGGCATGGGATTCCCCCTCTCCTCCTCCTCCCATGTGGTAACCCCACTATGTCTACAAACAATGGAAACAACAATACCCATCGATGTGTCATCCACCATGCAATACTCTTTTGTACAACCTACATCATCTTAGAATCTATAGGCTCTATCACCACATCTACCTCATCTGGCCCAAGAGGTACTAGCTTCTCTCATGTGGGCCCCTGGTCTAGCCTTGGCCCTCCTAGGTGCTCGATAGCTCTCAACCATATATATGGCTCTAGGGGGCACATCTTGAGCCATGCCAAACTATCATGATACTCTCTCCACCTGAAAATCTCATCCACACTTGGAAATCGATCCTCTAACCACATAGTCCTATGAATACCAAACTCTACAACATCCTGGGCCATCCCCATAATCATGGTATGGCCTCCATGTAACTGCCTAGGCCCCATCCTATCTATCAGTGCCCTATAGGTATATGTGTCCATCTATGCCCATGAATATTAATCCACCTCCTCACATATATATCTCTGGCCTAGCCCACTCTCCTTGTGGACCTCCAACTAGTCTCAACACTACTATGTGCTCATACCCACACATGTAAAAAGTGTAGTAGCTCATATCCCACCACCATGCTCATCATGAGTAAATCGATATAGATCTATATAGGTGGGCCAACACACACCGTGCCCACATCATATCTAGTACCCTCCTCCTCTATCCACCGACATATATCATGCATCTTATACAAGATTCCTACACCTCCTCCCTCCACTGCTATAGATGAAGCAATCAAAACTACTATGAACTTCCACAAGCGTGGAACCCCAAACATAAGATAACATCCAAACTGATATGGGCCTTGGTAGGTACTTGAGTCCCCACAAAATACCATCTAACATCTCGCATTTTCTCTCTCCATATCCTCCAATGGCATAACACTGTACTCTCTCTCTAACAACAATGGCAATCACAATATGCGATACACATCCTCCAAAGTAACAATCATCTCACCCATAGGAAACCAAAATGTACATGTATCCACACACCATCTCTCACATAATGCAGTCAACATAGGCATATTATGGGGCACATCCCCATCCATGCTATGCTATATGCCACAGGACAACATGGTCCATAACATCCCAATCATCATCTGATAGGCCCAATCCAAGAAAAGTACTCATGACTGACCACCACGGAACTCCCTCGAGTGAATATCCCTCTACACACCACAAAATGACAACAAAAACATACATTAGAACACCTTATAAGTACAAATACACTTACTTATCACATTCATTTACATTAGAAATCTAATTTTTCATCATTATACACCAAATACACACATTTCTGGACTAGGGCACCTAGATGAGGACTATGGGGCCCAGAGAGGGGACACTAGCACCCAGATTTGGGTGCTCCTATCCTTAGGGTCACTAGTGCCCTCACCACTATTGTCCAGGTCTAAAAATTGAGAAAATTAAAAATATCAAATTTAAAAAATTCAACAAAACATGACTACTACACCATACATTTTTCAAAAAAAACAATGCACTTACCAACTCCATGGTCATGTGTGATGCTATGACGGTCACCACCCTCTCAAACATGACTAGGACACATTGCTCTCACTTGTGGAATTTTCACTCACTTCACTTGCACTCAATCTCACAATCGTGTAAATAAAAAATGAAGTGACTAAACACTTTTTCACTTCACTACTTATAATTACTTTTTCACCTACTTTACTATAGTCATTATTTTGCTTTATTTTCATAACTAATACACACCACACCATTTTTGTCATATCTTGAATTTTACTCCAATTTACACCCCATTTATGGAATTATTTTTATAATTTTCTACCTACCATAGTACCATATACATTACACACACATTATCTCTCCTTCACATTTTCCTTCAATCAATCCACACACATTTTTCAACAATCTTTATCACACTTCTTATTTATCTCATGCTTACTTTTGGAGTTAGTGTTTGTTCTTATCATCACTTCCCCTTTCACCAAAAAAAGGGGGCATATCATTGGGGTCATCCTATAATTCCCCTTATATCACTATGCATTTGATCAACATTACCAATTCATCATTTTCAAACATTTACTAATTCACACGCATGTGACATTTCACCATCAATTCCCCCTAATGACCTAATATGGGGGCAAAAAAATGGACAATTTTTCTATGTGACATTTCATCACTTCCCCTAATGACCTAACTTGGGGAAACAAGCATTAAAATATTTCCATGTGATATTCATCAATTTCTATCAATTCCCCTAATGACATAACTTGGGGGAAACTAGCGTAAAATCTCTACAATGAGTAAAAAATCAATCAATCAACACATTCAAATCTCTAACAATCAAATCATATCATTCAATCAAAGTGATATAAAAATGTGGCCTCCCACATGATCTAACATGGGAGTTACATTCATTAATTTCCTAGATGACCTAACTTGGGAAGTTATTCTATATTTGGCATTTACTTCTAGATGACCTAACTTGGAAGCCATCACATGTTTGGCGTTTACTTCTAGATGACCTAACTTGGAAGCCATCCTACATTTTCATGTTTTCTTCTAGATGAACTAACTTGGAAGCCATCATACATTTCACATTTTCTTCTAGATGACCTAACTTGGAAGCCATCACATTGTGGTGACACCCGTGGAGTGGGGCAAGAGTGCCTTTCCTATACCACTCCTATATGGGTCAATTGTTTGATCAAAATTATTTGGATCCAAAACCACAAATATTTGATCTGAGTCCATCTACAGTAGCTAGATCTTGAGGATGTAGTTAGAGATTGGAGAATAACACACTTTTCTCCCTACACTCTTCCTTTGGTGGTAGGATGACCAAATCCTCCAATCGATTATTCATATACACATAACCGGGTTGGGAAATGATCACTCCCTACCCCCCATCATATCATCATTCATCATCACATGCATACAATCATCACTCTCATTTAGTGCACTTCATCATGATATCACATTTTACTACGTTGCATGGATCAACCCATTGATCCATGGTTTGACACGCTATATGGTTCTTTTGGCATACTTTACTACCACATATATGTGTTCTACTACAACATGGGCTTCTCCAAATTTCTCTTAGGTACGCATCTCTATCTACTTTATGTTACCAAGATTTCCGCTCACTAACATAAAGTGGGGGAAAATTTAGTCACAAAATCACACACTTACTATTACATTTATACCGCCAAATATGTTGTTTTATATATGGATCTCGTAAGAAAAGTATTCACTAATGACATATCCCCTAGTCTTGTTGTAGTTAGTTGGTCATCATCATCATTTGTCTTGCATAGTCATTAGTTATTTACATAGTTCTGGTCATCTCTCAAGGAGTCTTAGGTGTTGTTATTTGGTCATTTGTCATCTCTAGTATTTGACTAGGGTGCCTAGGGTAGGATTAGGGTACCCATGGGCACACTAGTCCTTAATTTTAGTGCACCTGGTCCCGTAGCACTTGGGTCTAATTTAGAGTTTTGAGGTTGATCTTTATAATTTTCCCTCTCATTCCCCTAGGTACTAGTTGGCATGTTGGGTCATTAGTGTCAAAATTTGAGCAAGAGATCCCTATATAAACATAACATACTTACTATCTTATGGGTGGACTATCTACTATTAAGGGATAACTATCTACTAAGGCAAGGGACTGCATTTGGGCATCATTACATCACACACACTACATAGGAAAGGGAAGTCTATTCTATTCCATCCACCATTTTTGAATTACATCTAGCTAGTGCTCACCATCTCTCTGCATCATTAGTTAGGCTAGGGAAACCTAGCACATCATTGCACACACAAATCACACAAAACTACATTAGGTATGGAATGTAGTGCAACACTTAGTTGTAAGTCCACCATTGTGGCTACTAAGGATAGTCTGAACCCTTCATATGCATCTTTCTTTTTTGGGGTTTGATGCTTTGTATGGGGTTTATAGGTGAATCTTCATTACAGGTTTATGGTGTCATCAATGAAGTTACTATGACAATCATGTGACAAATATTGAGATATTGTGAAGATCTAGCAAAACTTCCACATTCAGAGTCCCGAAAGTGTTTGCTTGCAGAGAGTGCCCATACTACAGACTAGGGCACCCAAAGACACCCTGGTCTAGTAAAATATTCATCTACTACAATTTCTTGGGTTGTACCATCATACTCTACTTTTTCCGCACATCATCCTATTCAGTCCGAATCACGGTGAGGTAATTTATTTTCGTGTCAGTTCCTTTTTCCCTCCCATTTCAATTCATTTAAAATATAAAATTAATTAGCTAGCATTTACATTTCAGTTTATAATAGTTATTTCATTGCCGTACTTATTTATAGTAATTATAAAATACATAATTTTAGTTAATCACATACCTTTCGCTCTAATCTTCCTACTTTCTTCGTCAACTTGGAAATAGATTTTGTTAGAGAATCTACATTAGGGCATGGACCTCCTATCCCCATAACCTTTGGGTGAAAGTTGTTCTAGATAGATTTAGGAAAAGGTCATCCTCATAAGTAAAAATGAATATCCTTCAAGCATAAGCTTATGAACAAGGAATTAATACATTTCAAAGATATGGGTAATACTAGCTAGCCTAACAAGAAAACAAAAACAAACACTATCAATAGAGAAAAATCCTCCACTGACTCCATAGGATTAGGAAATGTTAAGACATGATTGAAAAAGTCTAATTCAACATTACTTGCATAAAATATTTTGCACAATAAGCTCCTTGGAATGTAAGCCATTGTGGGTCGGTGGCAGACTGGATTAAAAAAATAACATATATTAATGGGAAACTCAGTAAAGCTACACATTAGAGAGAGACACAGAGAGAGAGAGAGAGAGAGAGAGAGAGAGAGCTCACTTGTCCTTATATACAATTCACCATGACTACATTTACAAGATCAAAACACTAATGCATTTAATTCAAATTTGTACAAACTGTGAAAAAGAGAAAAGTGTATTCGGCGTTGAATCATATGAATTGTAACAAAATTGAAAAGTGTTATGATAATGATAAAACATTTATATTTGAGCCAATATTAATTATATTTATGGGAAGGTACATTAATGAAAAATGTGTGACACCATCTTCTATTTAAAGTATTTATCAACCCATGGGTGGTAGGCCACTCATAAATCATTTATCATAAATTATAATCATTATATGACTTCATTTCGAGCTACTTTCTACTAGTACTCATGGATTTTATAACTAATCTACATTTAATTCTTCATGTATTCCCATAGATATTCATATTTCTTATATTTTCATATCGAAGTCTGTTAATTCATATTAAAAGGTGTACCCCGACTTCCATTCCCACTCGCCTCACCTCACCAACATTGTAGACCCAAAAATTTATTGAATCGGTTCATTCCACGGGCTTAGAGTCCGTCGAATGCCTTTACCTTGAGGAGGTATGGAATCCTACCACATGGCCATTTAATATTCAATTCTAGGTGTCAAGGATTATTTTACATACCTTTACACTCAAGTGCTTAGAATGGGTGACACTTAGCCGCTCAGAGGAACAGGAAAATGACACATGACATCTTCTGATTGGTCAATGAGATTGCCTTTAAAACATGTATCCCCTATGCTAGAGTGCTAGTACCACTCGCTTCACCTCACCGACATTCACACCCAAAAATTTATTGAATCAGTTCATTCCATGGGATTGGAATTTGTCGAATGCCTTTTCCTTGAGGAGGCCTAGAATCCTACCATATGGCCATTTGATATTTAATTTCGGGCATCATGGCTTCTTTTGCATACCTTTACGCTCAGTGCATGAAATGGGTGATACTTGGCCACTTGGAGGAACATGAAAATGACATATGGCATCTTATGATTGGTCACTAAGATTGACTTTGAAACATGTATCCCCTATTGCGCGACTACCAATGATAATCTACCTCACCTCCCCAACACCATGGACCCAAAATTTTATTGAATTGGTTCATTATACGGGGTGGAGTTCATGGAATGTATTTACCTTGAGAAGGCCTGAAATCCTGCCACGTGGTCATATGATATTCAATCCTGGGCATCGAGGCTTCTTTTGCATACCTTTACACTCAGGTGCCCAAAATAGGTGACACTTGGTTGCTGATTTTATTACATTATTTTAAATATTTTTCATCATTCGATATATTAAGATCAACGACACAGGATCTATTCTGGGACGAAGGCATGATACACTCACATTTGAATGGAAGTTCCTAGAATAGGCCTAGCAAAGTGACAACTATCATCCATTAAATGGAATTTGAAAAGAGACTAAATTTGATGTCTATAGTAAAATGTAATCATTTATAGTGATGTGCTACTTACTTGTGAGGTGATATTTAATGTCCATTGCATTCTATTTTATGGAAGGCATACTATAACTGAAGGAAAAATAGATTCATAGAAGTTGCAGACCATGTAAGACTCAAAATATTCATTTTTTTTGAGTAAGTGTCATCCTGCATTTGATTCTTTAAATATTATCTTTTTATAAGTAAGCACTTGTATAAGCCTTCACTTTGAAATATTTCAATATAAGGGTTTACAAATTAGGATTGAGGGTTTCCAAAATCCAAAATTCCAAGCATGTCTACTTCCATAGGAGCCCAAAATAAAAGTAAAACCCAAATCCCATACGCCAAACTGCTTAAAACCCTGGTTTTATTGATGAATATCATGATATTTATGATCTTGTAATTGGCACAAGAACTTCACAACTTAGATACATATATGAGAATAAGGAAAATGAAAATAAATGTTTGAACCCATTAGGTTGGATAACATGGGGGTTGGATTGGGACACATGATGCTCCACGAGGTTTTACCTTGCCCTGAATTTTTCATTCTCTGTGCCCAAAATTACGATGGGAAAAAAATCAATTGTTGCAAATGGCACCAAAGAAGAAATGTTGTCCATTATGGAGGAAAATATTGGCATGCGTTGGGGTTTGAAAGTAAAGATTTAGGAACCATCAACATAAACCTAGAAAAAATTGCTAACGATTATCATGCCACCACTCAAAATGCCAAAGATGTTTTTTTGCAAAAATTAACAATTGATGGAATGATACCAAAAGGGAAGCCTCCGTATATACAATTGTGATGTTTAAACCATGGGTTAGGGATACCATTTATATGCTAGCATTTTTCCTTGGATTTGATAGTGATGAGCAAGTGGATGTAACCCTCCTGAAATGGTATACAATATCCATTTCATTTCTCCACCTCATGCATATAGATTTGTTGAGCACATTGTAGAATATATGCATAAACAATTCTTAACAATCAAAGAAGGCTCTCGACACTAAGACCTTTAGGTTCACTACCTACTTGTGTTATTTATTTCTATGGTGGGTTTGCTGACTGGTTTGAGAAAACAAGCTTGTAATTAGGCCTATAATGATGTTGAGGGCTAGCCAAAAGTGTTGCTTCCATTAACTGAGTGGACCCCCAAGATAAGGATGTTTGATAATAGAAGGACTATAATCAATTTGTGGACTACTTTTGGACTCCAATTTATCAAGAAATTTCAAAAAGTACAATGCCTAGATTTCCTATGACTGTAGAGATTGCATTCAACTAGGATCAAAAATACAGTTAGTTGACTGGTACTTCATGGAGGAATATATTGTGCTAAGGTTTTATGGATCAGAGTACAACCTTACAAATTTCCAATACATGTGATAGAGAGGGTTTTTTCCTTGGAATATATATGGTAGATGGAAAGCACAATATAAACTATATTTTGTTACTCAACAAAAGAGGAGCATATTTCCTTCCTTACTATTTTCATGTGGAGGGTTCACATTTGAGAGAAAAAATTCAATGTGGCACATGAAATTTTACAAATTTTTAAGTTTGATGTTGACTCTCACTGGTTGTATGACCCATGTGAGGTGATTAAAGCAAGGGTAGTGGTGAACAAGAACTCTGCCACTAAAATTCAACATGAAAGTAAACCCCTGCTAGAAAAATTGAAAAACAAGAACTCTTGGGATGACGTAAAAAAATAATGGATGAAATTTTATTGAGAAAGGAATTAGTTTTCAAGAGTTTTCAACACAAATTTTGGGATTGCATCCACAAAAAAAGAGGTAGAGGATTTTCAATATGACAATTTTTATGCAAAAGATGATAAAAATCCTCTCTAAAAACATGCCAAATCATCTAGATCATGTTTTATGAGATAAAAATTGGACAAGGTCAAAAAATAACTACCTTTTGGTCTATGAGGTGGGACCTAGGTGATCCAAAATTTGTTTTAAAGTATGATTCTATTCCAGAAGATGTAATTTTTAGTAGATTGTGGAATGAAGTGCATCCACAGAGGTAAGTAGTGATGATTAGAGTGACTCTGAGGAGGAATTACACACTCCCCCTACTGGGGGGATAACTCATATAAACCAAGTTTAATGAAAGCATGAAACAAACATATTCTATATGGGAAGTTATAGCTGAAAAGATGGGTTTTAGTGGTGGTGGTTTGGGTTCAATAGAAAACAAGGCATTTGGATTCCACTAAAGGTACATCCTAGAAGAGGTTTTGATAGGTTAGGACTTGGAGATTTCCTTCAAAGAAAGGACCACTGCATACAACAACTACAAGTGGTAATCCAATGCATTTTTTCTATGGAGTCAAATCCTCAGCAAACATTTTCAGCCACAGGTTGAAAATTCAAGAGGAGAAGTTGGAAATGAATCTATTAGTGTTGTTATTGTTGGTGGTTCTAGTGATGGTGGTAGTAGTGGTAGAAAGTACCACAACAACAAATTATTCTAAAGAGGCCAATATAGATAGTTGAAGTTCCTACTATCCAACAAGGACCCGAGAAGAGGAAAAAGAAAACACACATATACAATTACTCTTATAAGGTAGCATTGCCTCAAGGAAACTAATTATAGAAGGTGGTGCCACCCAAAAAAATTTACTAATCCATAGGAAATTCTCCCCAAACTTCAATTACTCCTTCTCCATTCAAGTAGTTCATTCCTCCAAACACCTCAAGTTTTGATTACCAAGATGAGTTTTCCCACAAATCAAAAAGAGATAAAAGAAACAAGAAGCAAATGTTACATGCTACTGTAACTTCAAATCCTTGCCATAATGAGGGTATTGCCTACATATAACCCAGACACAAAGATACCATGGAATACATGTATGTTGTGCCCAAAGTTGTAAAACTAGATAATCAAATGGTTTCTAGTGACTACGATGTAACCACCCTTCAAATGGATTTTACCGAATGAAACCTTGTGAAAAAATAAATGTATCAAAAAGGAACAATGATGTGGTATACACAACATTTCTAAAGGAAGACAAAGAGAGAACAATAAGTTGAATAATAAAATTCAAAAGTTAGAGGTAGACTGGAAAATGAGAAAAAAAAGAAAAAGTGGTAGTTAATAAGACTGGTGAGTTGGAGAAGAGGATAAAATCATCTACCTCTATGATTCAGTCATTCACTACAAATGAAAAACACAAGTGGAACTAGAAGAAGTGAAGAAAAATTTATAGGAAATGACAAGTAAGAATAATAATAGATTAGAACAAACACTGGGAGAATTACAAGAGGTTTGAAGGAAGAGAAAGAAAAGGCCAAAAAATGGGAACATAGCCTAGAGGAAGAGAGAAAATTCAAGGAAAAATTAGAAGGAAGAGAGAAAACAAAATGAAATATTGCAAAAGAGATGAAAAAGCACAAAAAGGAAATATAGTCTTCCAACACCAAACTATCCAAATTTTATAAAAAAGGAAGTGATTAATATGATGGATAATGTTTGGGGGAAATAAACCAAAAAATTGATGATTTGATTAGATTGTTTGAATTCATGGCTGATCTATAGGGAATCTCTGATAAGCTTCATGAATACATAACTGGTAGCAAAAAGTGATGGCTTCAAGAGAGGATACAACAAGGAAAATTTTGGAAGCTATCTACAAATTTAGTGACATGGAACTGACATCCAGAGGAATTCAAAACTAGTTTGATGCCTCAATAAAGGTATCATCTATCATTCAGAAGTGTGTGATGTTAGGTGAAGCACATGAATTTTGAATAAGTGTCAAAGAATGTTATAGGAGCTGCATGGAAAGGTACAAGATTTCACAAAGCTTGGTTTCCAATGCCTTTTGACAAAACACACCAATTCATTAAGAAGGATGCATTCCAAAAGAACATGAAAGAAAAAATGATGCAAGAGAAGAACCAAATTCTTGAGAAGGTAGATGAGACAAATTTTTTGGCTTCATTAAACCATTGATAACCTTGTCAGTAAGTTTGCATACAACAATAAAGGAAAGCTCCACTCTTAATTATGAATTGCTAACAAAGTTACATGTCAGTCACTCGATTTACAACAAATTGTAATTCCAATAGATGAAGAGTGGAACATGTTACAAAAGATGAGATAATTAAGAGTAATTTAATTTTGAAAATTGTTCCATTTATTGCAATCTTCAATTTTTTCATACAAGGCATGTCTCAAGCAAGTTGAATGAGGAATAGTGTTATTTTTCATTTCAATACATAGTGGTTCAAAACTGACAAACCTTTTATGTTAATGCTTTTTTATAGGTGTATGAGAAACATAAGTGTTTTTGAATATATTATATGAACATCTATATCATGTGATATCCATCTCATAAGTGTTTTTTAAACAATGTATTTCTATTCTAAAGACAACAAATCAATGCAATGTATTTCAAGTTTCATTCCTAAGACTACAAATCGACACAATGTTTTTAAAAAAATACAAATAAGGAAAAATATATTATCAGAACAATATATTGAATATTTGAATATATTAATTATTATATGAACATCTATATCATGTGATATCCACAAATGGAAGCTTCCAATTTGATGGTGGATCATCTCTATCATTTTCTTGACCAAATCTTTGACTCTCACTTCGTTGATAATCAACTGCTGCAATAGGGTCATTTGTTGTATTTGTGTCCATTGTTTTCAGCCCCTCTCCTTTCATTAATTGAACTTCCATATTACCAAATCTGTCATAGGGAAAGTTATCCACTTCGCATACCGTGATGTGTAAATTCTCAAACAATTTTCCAAATTTTTGTCAAGCTTGTTTCATAATTTTGACTTTATAAAGGTCAAGGAACTGAAAATTCTCTCATCTTCAACTAAACCAAAATCATTGTTTGACATAGCTCAACCAATGAGAAAAAATCAGACATGGTTTGCTACAAAATAGTACTTAACCCAATTTTTTTCCATAGCCATGGGTTATTGCTCCACACTCTAAGGGATTATCCAAACATTTGAATTGCTCAATCATTATAGAGGAAAATTCATGGGATTGATCAATCAAATTGTCCTTGCTTAAAATACCTAGAATATTCATTCCATTGATATCAACAAGCTTACAAAAATGTTGAATCAATGTAGTCAACCTCTTGTGGTAGTCTTCCTACAAAAATATCTTTCATTTTGGACACTATTCCAATAGGTGGGATTTACTAAAGCCATTGCTTCAAGTAAAACATCCCTACTAAATCATTCCCTTATTTCTTGTAGTAGGAAATTACAATTTCTCTTAACCTTACCCTTGTTGATGATACAATGTTATCAAAACAATGGCCCTGTGACATTTACCTTCTCAACCTTACCGACTACTACTTTAAACATGTGCATTGGTATCTCATATCCACATATAGAAAGCACATACTTCCCCAAACAAGTTGAACTTCAAAAGCTACTTGCATTTCCAATATTTATCAAATCATTCCAACCATCAAACTTTGGACCTAAAAAGTAGATTCATTGACAAACAAATATTCTATTGCCATACAAACTTGTTTCCTCAAACTAGAAAAATCAACAATATAGATAGTTCTTTCTTGGCTTGTTTAATTAAATGATGCATTTCATCCAACATGGGAAGGAGACCACACAACATCAAAATGACTCTATATCATTCAAATGATGTATCAAATCATGGCCTTGTCCACTTCCATGTGATTCTACCACATCACTCCTAATAAGGATTGATACTCATCGTACACCCTACGAACCTGGTTGATACAATGAGATCCACCTGGTGTCAACATATTTTAATAGTTTATGCCCATTTTTAGTCCTTCTACAAATATTTGGAATTCCATGAACCTTTTAGGACTATGGAAGAAATAAGCATGCACCTCTCGAACAAGTTCTTCAACTTTTCTACAAGTTTAAATTTTCCAACTATTTTGTAAGCTAGATTCATTCTATGAGCCATACAATGAATGGAAAATCATATATGAGAAATGAGATGTTTGGAGTCTTACACACATGCCATTATGATGACCTTGCATTATAGATGCCCCATTTCCCCAACACATACCAACTTTGATGCAATTGTAGCATCATCCATGCCACCGATCTCCTTCAAACTTTTTATCACCAATTCACAAAGGTTTTTCAACATTGGAGTTCTCTCTCATCTTGTGAATGGAAAGTAAGTGAGGTTGTCTCACATGATTCTCAACAATATAAACATGCATACAAACCCAAGCAATATTATCTACTGTTGTAACCTCATCAATAGACAAAGACATGTATCATGCAAACTTCAGTTTCTCTTTCAAGTCTTCTTTCTCAACCATAGCTATGCATTTTTCCCAATCCCAACCACTACTTTCAGACTAGTGAGAATGAGGAAAGTGTGGGACACCAAGAAAAAAAGACAACATCTTATTTTGTTTAGGAAAATATGTTATAGGATGACCTCTTTTCAGAATGTGAAAAATAGTAGCTAGCTGAACTATTTTACCTAAAAGATTGTTTTGAATGACCTTGTTGAATTGAGAGGTAATTGTCCCTCCATTCTACAACTATTCTTTTCAGTTCTCTTGTGTTCTTTCAAATTATTTTTCATACCTAATATGCAAACAATCATCCACATTTTCCATCTGGAAACATTCTTCTCAATGCCATCTACAATTTTATTTTCATATATCTTTCCTACATGCTTCTCAATAGTATCAACTTAAGTTGCATTGTCTTGTCCTACCTAATTTCCAGCTATAGATTGTACATTTACATTCTTTGGGAGGTTTAATCTTTATTCTCATTTTCAATAGGTTCAATAAATGGATACTTAGAAACCCACTCTAACTTGAAACTCCTTCCCAAGTCCCATTTTCTTTCCTTTCTCTTTCTTCCATAAATAGGTGTCCCTGAGTATTTTCCATGGTGGAATTTAAATTTCATTGATTACCAAAAGTTTCACCTCTAACATTCAATTGGGTAGGTGATGCAGTGTCAACTTCATTTAATTGGGCAAGTGATGTAGTGTCAAACTCAACTTCATTTAATGGAATGTATTCAAGGGGAGGCATTTCATTATTGTCGTCATTGACAACATCAATCATCAAATCAAAAATGAAATCATTCTAAGTTTCATTTGAATGCAATCATTATCCCTTGATTGTTTTGGTCCTGTTGGAGAAGGATGGGTTTCCTTAGATGGTTTCTCAAAATAAGATGTTATTTTTGAATGCCAGTACCACTACAGGAGGGGTTGGAATAGATTTTTTTTCCGAGCTTCCCTTTTTAGTTTCCATTTTCCTGAATCCTGTAAGGATAATTTTTGAGTTGGCAGAGCTATGGGATGAAAATCAACTAAGGCATTGCAAGTGTCATGACATTCATGATACCGTAAAATAAAAAAATGACATAAATAACTTACAAAACTTAAAAGTAAATAAATCAATGCGACATGAAAGAAAATAGGTTTCAAATAGACTCACCTGCAGTAAGTACTTCTAGGATGTAAACTACAACGCAAAGAGCTGAGCCCCAAAAAGACCTTGATTTATTTGATTTTTTTTTGTAAGAAAATTATAATATGTTGATTCATTGAATCCTTTTTTACTAGTACTACTTTGTAAATTCACAAATTGGAAAATCGGAAAAGATTAAAAACCTTTGAATTTTTATAAAAACTTTGATTCTACATCTACAATTAGTGATTCTACATCTATGTATATATATGGTGAATTTAATAAAATTCCTAAAAAACTCCCATACATGTTGGTGAATGAGCCCAAAGGACAAATAAGGTTCCATAGATTTCTTGGCGATCCAAGAATGTTTTAAAATCCTAGCCATTGATGATCACACGAATGATTCAATATAAAAATATACATTGGGATTGGAGATTCGTTGGATTTTTGCATAAGATAGATTATTATTTGTGGAATTTTTGAGCAAAACCAAGGCCTTTGCCATGACCATAAAAATCACCAAAATCAAATTCCAAAATCCTACTATTCACCAAATTATGAATATTATCCTAGCATGTGATATCTACCATAGTGTAATCAGAATTTGACAACCATGCTTTGACAATGCTTCAACTTGAGTTTTACACTTGCTTGAATACTTGGGAAGGGTTACTTTGCATGCATGTGGAGAGAATATAGAGACTTTTGGACCTAAAAGGAGACTTCAGATTTGTAGAAGGTGTCTTCCTAATGGATTTGCATAAATTACTTCATTGTTTAGGGAGAAAAGAGTTCCTTTTGTGCTTGTTTTAACTTGAGGAGAACATAAAGTGCCAGGACCTAGAATGAGGTACAATTGACTTGCTTATATAGGCTTTCGATGATTGTTATGTCATGAAAGGCCGACAAAGGGGAATATTAGACCATATGAAGATGATGCAATTGAAAGTTTGAGTGCACAAATGCATCGGTACAAGATTGTACATTAGAGTTGGATTGTAGATTTGTACAAAATGACCCAAACTGGAGGTTTTAACGTGAAGGTAAAAAAACATAATTTGGTTTCGGTGTGTCGAAGGATAACTATTTTTAGATGCATTTTATGCTATAAAATCTCAATACTTAATGATATAGATGAGTGCAAATATAAGAACATACTATAAGAGCTATAAGGGTGTACTAAACAAGAGTGAGGAGAGTGTATTTATGCATGCAAGCATGTAATGTCAAGATCATCATTGTCAAAGGATAGATTTCCAAATTTGAGTGACTACTTTTTCCTACCTTTAAGTATGAATGAGATTTACATGCTTAAAGGAAAGATACCTAAGTGTGTAATCACACTTTTTCTTCACTCACTGCAATAACTTTATTTTGTAGTGTTTCATTATGTTGGTGTTGACACGCTCCAAAATTAAACCTGCAATATAGAGTGTAGTCAATGCCCAAAATAGGAAACTAAACATTAACTCAAAATGTAATGAAAGTACTGTAAATAAATGTGCAATAAGAAATACCAAAAGAGAGGTAAAATAAGGAATGAATACACATGCTTTTGTTATAGAGGGAATGCGCTCCCATTCTTATGCTTTGGAGATTATAAATTTTGATGAAAGATTGGGGTGATCAATCCTCAATTGTGTTAAGGAGAGGTTGATGTGCTAGGTGTACCAACCCAACCACATGAATGCCATAAAGAATAACAAAAAGAGAAGAAAAATCACCCTATTTAAGGAGGAATATCGGGTATCATAGATATTCAACATATTAGATATCTTCCCTAAATTTTAAATAAGATAGAAAATCCTTCCCACAAAGAACTCATCTACTTTACAACCTTCCATAACCCCACGGACCATACTGTTGTAGATGGATATAAGCCCAATTTTGTAACTGTGGAGAAAGAGAGAATGAAACACTTAATACCCCCTAAAATTGTGCCAAACCGAGTCAATATGAATATGAATCCATACTAAAATGCTGCAAAAATGATGAAAATCTAGAAATGCTAATAAAACTGAAGAAATTTCCCCTTGGGAAAAAATGTTTGTAGGGTTATAACCATTCATACGGTCCTGAGCTTTTTTATGGTTTTGATATTTTTATATTTTGTAAATTTTATGTATCCGAACATGATTCTCGGGGCCTTTTGTCTTCCCCTGCATATTTCTACCCAAGAATATGCACATGTCTATCAAAAATGTAAAATAAATCCCCAAATGATTGCCCCCACTTTCGAGGCATGTGCGATGAAGAATTTGAGCATACAACTCAAAAGGAAAGATGTATACTAATAGTTGAGATACTAATAAACTGTAGATAACCTATGAAGAGTTGATGTGGTGGCCACAAAAAAATAAATTGCATCTACAAGAGGGGATGTGCATGGTAGAAACCATGACACAAAATAATTAACAAAAAGAATAAGAAGCATGATAACAAGAATAGTGTCAATGCAAAAAATAATAGTATCAACAATAGAAAATGATGTGTTAGTAGAATACAAGTGCATATAATGGAAATCAATGTCACACAAAAGGAAAAAATGCCTACAAACATGAGACACCCATGGTGTCACAATATAATTAAGGCTCGTAAGCTCTGTACAAACAAGAGATGCACAACCACAAACATGGCATCATGCCTCAAACATGGGACACCCATGGTGTTATAATACAATCAAGGCCCTTAGGCTAGAATTAGAGTAGAGAAAAAAATACACACACAACCATCAAACATGTATGAAAAACAAGCATGGAAAAATGAACCTATGATATACGATATATGAAAGAGGTAGCGGTAATTGTAAACACTACACAAGACATGCGCATTAGTCATGTTAATACAAAAGATAAAAAATACACAAGATATATATATATATATATATATATATATATATATATATATATATATATATAATCAAGCGTAATGAGTAAGGAAAGGAACTATAATGGAAATATCACACCTAAACATTATGTTAAAGGAAGATGCCCCGAGAGGTTAGCAGTATTAATAAAGGGTCAAATAACACCTATCATTGTGTACCACTTTGTGTATGTATTGCATCACGCTCATTATACCAAGTGAATGCAAGTGTGTAAAGAAGAAATGCTATTAATCAAACCAAAGGAGAAAAAAACATGTATGTTATGAAGAGTGAAAATGTATACTATAAAAACAAGTTGTGAGTTTAGATTTTTACAAATATATGAATGTTTTTGAATTTTTAGGATCTCCATAAGGGCATAGATGAAAACATATCTCCGAAGAGAAGGTGATTTAATTTAATTTGAATTAATTAAATCTATATTGTAGAGTAACTATTGTAATAAATAATGTATGAATGCTAAAATACAACAAGACACAAACAAATAAGCATGTATGATGTAAAACCCTAAGAAAAAGAGGAGATAGAAGGAATTAGCTAATTTATGAGTGATTGGGAAGTGATCTAGGTAGGGTAAAGTGCTAAAATGACTACAAACAACATCGTAAATGCTCATCAGTAAATTCTAAAATTTAGGAATAGAGATGAACAAGGGCACCCACATATAGGGTAGAGGTTCTTAGGTACTTGTGACTAGGCATAGGCGCAAGTGACTATGTAAATGCTCGAAACTACTTTCATCTATCTCACAATGTCTTTGATGTTGGCTCTCTGTTTCACGCTTGATATTCGCTACTTGATTTTCGAAGGTACCTATAACCCGCAAGAAAGAAGTTCACTTGCACATACCCACAAACCACATCAAATCTAAAAAGGAAAATGCACAATAGAGAGTCGACTAACCCCGGAGGTCACCCAAAGGGCTAACTTACAACCGAGAGTTGCACTATATCTCATACTCCATGTAGTTCTTGTGTGTGTGTGTGTGTAGAAATGATTCCCAGGATGTCCTTGTGTAAATTGCACAAATGATAGTGGGCTAAATATAGAATGTAGTAATGTAATATTATGTGTGGATGGAATAGAATAGAATTCCCCTTCCTATGCAGTGTATGTAACCCTCGTCCCTTGAATGGATGCCTTGAAGTGTTTTAGTGCCTTTGGAATGCAATCTTAGGTGATGATAGTAATGCTTTAGTGCTTGGTCCCTTATTTTGAAAACATAACTATATATTTATATGATTTCCTTGTTTTAATTTCATAATTGACAACTAGAAGGCTAACCCATAAGTGAAAAATATGCCTAAAAGATAAAAAAGACCCAAAAAGAGTGAGTAAGGGAAGAAATGGTAACTATAGAAGATGATAAAGGGTAAATACTTGAATGTGTCATAGAATTTGACTCAAGTGCAAGTGGAACCATGGTGGTGATGTGTGCTACAAAAATCTTGTGAGGAGAACTAGAAATAGATGAACTTTGAAGAGAATACAATATGTCATATGTGTGGGGTGGAATAAAAGAATGAGAACTTTTAGAAGAGCAACGAGAAGTAATACGTGAGTCATGAAGCTAGAATATTTGTGTAAGTTAGGATGAGGTTGCGAACTCGAGAGATAGTATGCATAGAAGAAGGCTTAGGTGGAGACTTAGAGGCCCTAGAACTATGTGATGTAACATGTGCAACTAAAGGCCTATCAAGAGACTTATAATGATGTGAATCTATGTGTGCAACCAAAGGCCTAGCGTGAGACCTAGGAGAACTAGTGTTGTGTGAAAGAGTGTGTGAAACAATAGGTATATATGTAAATGCACTAAGAAGTGGGCTGAGAGAGTAGAATACTTAGGCACACAAGGAGAGAAATCCCTAAAAGGAACACCTCAGATAGTAACAACTTATTGATGACTAATAAATTTGACGCATTGATGAATGATAGATGGGACAACCCTAAGATCGCATAGCCAAGGGAGACCTAAATGCAACACACTAGTAGTGATAAATTTGATAACTAAGAATGAAGTATGTATAATAGTTGAGACAATGGTGATGGGAAGTGTAATACATATAAAATGTGGACCATAATCAAGTACAAGAATCTCAAAAGAAATACCAAGGTATTGAAGTAAGGGCTATACACATATGTTAGCTACACGATGTAGGGTAACCAAAACACCTTGAATAGGAATTTGATGAATATAAACTGGAATAGATAATTGATTAGAGACAAGTGTAGGATCTATTTCTGAATCATCAAAAGATGTGATCGGTATAGAATATGATTTACGAGAGATATTACCAATCATAACATCTAATGGATGATCATAAGAATGAGGTTGTAGTACTACATGATGTGTGTTATGAACTTCCAAGGTAGATGGATCATTAACATGCTTAGGAAGAGGGTCATTAAATATTTTAAACTTATCATTGTTATTAACAGCTTGGAAGATTTAGTGGGCTCATCCCATTCAATTTCATTAGTGTCGATAAGGTCTTGAATGATGTGTCGTAGCTTAATAAAATGATTGGTAGGGTGAACAATGCATATATGCTAGTCACAATAGGAATTAACATCAAAGATTTTACTCTGGGGCTTACTCATATAAACCTCAAACAATTAAGGGAGAGACATGAGATTGCATTCAAGTAATTTCCTTAAAACTATGCACAGAGGACAAGGTAATCATATAAATTATTGTCTTGCAAGATATAATTGAAGATAAGTAGTTTGAGCAACAACATTAACAATGCATTTGGAAGTAACCTTGGGTTCATGAGGGTTTCTTTTGAAATTAGGATTGCTTTGAAACTTGGCATTGGAATAATTAAAGGTGCTAGTAGCATACTTGAGTTTATTCATATGTAATAGCTTAGATTCACACTCTTTCAATGTATGACATAGATGGTTGAAATATTTAAATTTATCAAATATGACCAATTATTGCAAGGGAGGAAGAATTTTTTTAACAAAAAGGTCTTACAACTCACTATCAACTAATATATTGTTCATTTTAGTAAGAATTGTGTGATAATGCAAGACATAGTCATTGATATGTTCTTCAGATCCTTGTTTGATATTAGACATTTGTGTGTAAGATATTTTATCCCCGATATTGATTGAAAATTATGCTATAAATTTATTTGTCAATGTAGTAAATGAACACACAAAATGAGTGGGGAGATTATAGAACCATTGCAACACAAATTACTTAAGGCTCCTAGGGAATAACTTGGTAAACAATATATCACGAGATGTATAATCAAATCATACACCATGAAAAGATCAAAGATGTTATTGTGGACTACCTTTTCCATCATAGACATGAAGATTAAGTATAGTGAAATTGATAGGCAAAGGGTATGAGACAACATCAGGTATAAGTGGGTTATGCAATAATTGAGAAGAGTCCATAACATTAGAAGTATGAGAGACACCTTGTTGTAATTGCAAAATTTGTGCTTGGAGAGAATGAACAAGGGACTCAAGATCTTGTGTGTTAGATGAAGATGCATGTGATCCACTATGATGATAAGTGGAACGTGTAATAGTAATAGTGGTTATAGGAAGTGTTGTCGCCAAATCTTTGCACCCTCCGAATGGCCGGGATGTGAATAGGACGTTCGGTGTGATTGGGACACATGGGATCACCCTCTTTGTGGGACTTGGGCTCGAGGTGAACCTCCTGAGAAGGCCGGCTTCCTTCCTAAACTAAGTCTGTACTTACTCCTAGTGTAACAAAACGATTATCTAGTCCTATGCTAACATTTTCATGGGGTTTTAGGGAAAGAGAGTTACAGAAATGAAACTATACTAGGGATGGTGATGCACCGAATAAAGGTTGTCTTCAGATTGAGAAGGGTTAATTTGAAGAGGGTGTGTGCACCATGTGTCAGTCAACTTAACCTGCAACTTAGAGAGGGTACATGATACCACAGGCTAAGGGACACGCGTTCCTTTTGTTAAACTTTATCAGACCGAGAAATATACCAATTTCCCAGTGAAGAAGGATGAACTCAAGAAGGGTGAACAGACACCACAACTCAACTACATGCAATACTTCACCACTCGATAAGCACAAAACTCCAAGAACCTGCAATAGAAACTTAAACTTGCAGTGTACCTGCAAGTATGAGAAAGGCACAAAGAAGCATAGAAGGATGAAAGGACCGAGATTAGTCACAAAACACACACTTTTATTGCTTCAATAACATGCACAATGCATCATACATTCAGAAGAGGCAATAGTTGCCATTACAGTCTTGAAGAGGAGGCTTGAAAGTTCTCTCAACACACAAGAACAACTTGTAAGAAGAGAGGACCCTTGAAAAGTATACACTCTTGCCTGAGATATCTAACTGTCCAACTTGTCTGAACTGTTGGAACCCTTTGAAATGAGCTTCCAACTTACATTTATAGAAGAATATGTGAGAAAGAAGAGGAAATGGTCATAATTACATTCCTAAAATGAAGGCCCATGATGTATTTATTACAGTTAGTTGAACTACCTGAGAAGGTTCCATCATGGGTCATTAATTGCCTGATGACCAAGTCTTCTCAATTAATTAAAAGAATATTTAAATAAAATATTTAAATAATAATAATAAATATTATTATTAAAATATTTAAATAAAAATATTAATTTAATTAACATAATGTTGGGACCCCCCGTTGACCGTTTGACTTGAAGAGGAGGGGGGTCCATGTGGATAGAATCTGCACATAGCCAAATTCGATGAGCTTCGAATCCTCTAACTCGGTGTTGCAATTGATTTTGAACCCCACACCAACTCTTTCCTTGTCTTGGCAATCGGGCTCTTTTGCATTGAGTCCTTCGAATGGTGAGCTATCAAACTCGATTCTTATCATTTTCCTTTGTTAACTCGAGGCCATTTACGTATTCCTCGTTCAAACTTCATGAAACATCACCACGAGCTCCCTGCGAAGTCACCGAGCTCTTCATCCAGCAAACGATCTTACCTTTCCTGGGCTCAAACTCACTTGAATACCGAGCTTAACCCAACATTTCTGAAAAGAATGGTTTTACCACAATGCTCACGGTTCTTCCTTATCATATAACACTTGTAGTAAGAATGTTTAGCTTTGCCATAATAAGCACAATTGTACCCTCCAAACAATGAGAAAATGCCATTACCAATAAAGACCTAATGCTGCCATGATGATGACACAGGCTCATGCCCATAACATGTCGATAGACATCCTTGAGACTGAATTTTGGCCAAAGAGCCCTTCGGTATTTTGGCAGTGCACTCGGCAATCTCGGCTCCAATCAATAATTATGCCACTATTGGGATTATGGCATAGGTAGCCGTGAGCTACACAATATACTCATTTTTTCAGAAACTAAAAGATCCTTTATGTTACAACTTGCAACACATAACAGAAGCCCTTCAAAAAATACATTGAACAACTGGGGCAGCCAAGAGGACCTTGGAAAAATGTACAGGTAACAACCATATGAATTCTCCCTTAGTCGTGGATCAAAGCTGATAGAAATGAGCTAGATAAAAATAGCTTGAAACTACAGTATAATCGTCCATCAAAACGAGCTTCTCTGAACCTGGTAAAAGAATATTGTTATTGTCTGATTGGACGTACATAATGGAAGGGTATAAATATTGCCTCTGCTCTCGGATTTTCTCGAAGAGACCATTTACGAGTAACAAGGATATAGCATGCAAAACAGCCGACCGGGTATTTTCAGAGTTGACCTTCACATTCAATTCGTTTCTAGGAGAAAACAATGCTGAGCAATATGAATCGTTTCACTCCGCACGCTTTATTTTTCGATTGGCTCTGCAATGATTCTTCTTGATTCGGACTTGGCATTTAATCTGCGAATACTTCACCACAAGATTGGTTTTATTGTCAATTCCTGAATGAGGTCTTCATTCAGTGTGGCTTGGTCACGATTCTTCTTGATTCAGACTAGGCTATCTGCCTACTAAAATCTTAAAGAAATCTAAGCCTACCTCCATTCGACTTGCTATGACTGCCAACTTCTCCTAATCCTCATCATTTCTCAAACAGACCATTTACAAGTGACAAGGATGTGAGTCGTGACATACAAAACGGCCGACCAGGTATTTCAGAGTTGACCTTCGCATTCGTTTCGTTTCTAGGAGAAGGAATGCTGAGCAATATGAATCGTTTCATTCTGCACGTAATAAACCTTCATCTCCTGACTCAGGCAAATGTTATGAAGCTTTGAATGGCGTGACTCCAATCTATCATACACGGCAGTGAATGTTTGTTTCCTGCAACTGCTCGCTGGAAGCGCTGAAAACGGCTTCTACTGTATTGCACATGCCTGCTGCCTGGTTGATGATTTTCTCTCGCGGCCACCGAACTGGACGAGTTTTGAGCACTGCTTTCCTGTTACTCGATATCATTTGACAAATATCTGCATAATGAGACGAGCGGCCTGTAGCCTCCGCAGAAATTGATATCACGTCGCGTTTTTTCCATGACCCGCTCTAATTCACAACTGTCCTATTAATCCTCCCGGTGACTCGCACAAAGACTCGGACCACTCCAACTGCGCGGGGTTTTCATGACGGATTGCCATCTTAATTTTTCCCATTTGGCAGTGTTTGTCTGAATCTCCCCTTCGCGGAAGTTTAGTCATGGTTTGCCAAACCAATATTTCCACGGTTGGCAGTTTGACCCGATTTCTCCAACGCGAAGTGAACAGCCTCGGCGCGGGATTTAACAGCTTGGCCCGCCATCATCAAATTTCCGCTTGGCATTGCTTGCCGGAATCTCCCCTACGCGGAGTGAACAACATGGTTTGCCATCTTAATTTTCCCATTGGCACTGGTCGCCTTATTTCCCACGTAACGGCCCCTCGCATGAAGCTTGCGACTCGTCTCTACGAGCCCCGAGTGTTTTCATTGCTGAATAACTCCCACCGAGCCTTGTTTATCCTTACCGGGCTCCATTTCCTCTGAATCAGCGAGCTTCTCATGAGTTTCACCAAGCTCTACGCATCGAGCAGATCTGCCTTCGACTGAACTCAGTCACTAGATTGCTTCAATGCAGCTGTGTTGCCCATAACCCAAAGCGCTCTGCGAGCTCGTGTCAATGTCACATTCATGTGGCGAACATCAGCTATAAAACCAACCCCATGATTTGCAGCTCGGACACAAGACATAATGATTATATCACGCTCCTGGCCTTGAAAGGCATCTACCGTATTGATATATAAACCTTTTCCTTCATCAAATTTGAGGACAACATCAAACTCTCGGTGTAAACATTTCAGCTGTAGCTTGTAAGGTGTGATCATTTCAACAGAAACCTTTATGCTTGCCAACCTAGTGACTCGTTGAAGATGCTCGTATAATTGCAAAGCAAATTATGCTCCATGAATATTCTGATATGAAACAGTTACACCTCTATGAGATCCGTTTCCATGAGTTGCATTGTAAAATAAATTTAATCAAGCCTCCAGTAACATTCTTTTATGTCACTTAATTGATTTTCATAAAAATATCTTGAAGGAAAATCGAATTTGAGGATGCATACGATGTCGATCGATAACAACATTGGACAACTTACTTGCTCAAACGGGCTTCTACTATACCGCAACATCCACGTGCACCGAATATACTCGAGGAAGGTCGAACACCATTACAATTCACAGTTCTTTGTAAGATGTCGGTTTGACTCAATTTCACATTGGTATTTGATAGTGCTTATACTATCTTCCAGGTCGATAGAAGTCCTTCCATTATGTAATTACAAACCCGAGATTCAATGATGTTGAACCTCCCATATCTGCATATTTTCATAACATCTCGGTCAAACAAGATAATTCTCCCAAGTGGTTGGTCGAGCGTTGTCTTAGTGGATTAAACCTGGCATCATGTTGACTTTGACTCTCCCTGACTTGGCCTTCAGATCTTTTTGCATCGATCTCCACCGGGATCCTTGTACAGTTCCTTTCATTCGTCAATCTTCAACGAGCTATATTTTGCATTAACAAGACCATCGTCGAGCTCTTACAACTGAGAGTCTCCACTGAGATGATTTCTGAGATGATTATCAATTTGACACCGGGTTCTTTATCAACTCGACCCTGAACTCTCCACTGAGTTGAGATCAACTGGGTGCCTTTCGATGCTAGGTGATCTCTTCATATGCAATTTAGGAATTATTTTTTAATTATTGCATGTCGATAATAACCGAAGGTGGGTTCCTGGGACTATTATTTTATTTTGAACGTGATAGGACCCCGTTGTCCAATCTTGCCAGGTGTGCAAAATTGGATAACAGGAAGAGGCATAAACACATTTTTCATGGGTATGCTAGATATTCCCAAAGAAGTAGGCACAACCGATGTGCGTATAATAGATGTTGGCCGAGATCGATTGATAAAAGATGCATCATTAGATTGATGATCATGAACAAACAAGCTTAGCAATGGAAAAATATTGATAATAGGCTCAATATGATGTGGATTAATGCAGAGTCGAGCACAAAATTTAGATAAGATCTCAACTTGATCTTGATCAAATTTGGTGTCCTCATCATGATGGAAATCATAAGAGTGTTCACTATTGGACTTAATTTCATGTAATGGAACCTCATGTGAGGGTGGATAAAAAGAGAACTAGAGATAGGAATATAAGCTATGTATTATGACACATATGAGTAGGAGGTGAAAGCTCAAAATGTTTAATAATTTGATTAGTGTGGACACAAAATCATGCACTTGGGTACATTTCTAGGTCTTAAACACATACTAACATTCATATGATTCCTAAGAAAAAAACTATTAATTTTGAAGACTCTATTTGGCCTCTTTTATGTGTTTCTCGGTTTTCTATTTGGTCTTACACACCCTACAACCTAATCAAGTATTTTACTTGTTTATCTTTTATGGCTTCGTACACCAACGCCTAGCCAAGACCATAATGCCCAGTGATCCTTGTCCCCTTTGGGCGCCCCGAACCTTTTATATATTACTCACTTATTTTGGGTATCTTTTATATTCGGGCATCTTTTATACATATGGGTCAACCTTCCAGTTTTCAATTACAAAATTCAAACAAGGGAATCATATAATACATAGATATCTATTCAAAATGAAGGAATAATCTCTAAGAATTAATACTATAACCTAAGCTTGCACTAAAAAGGCACCTAAAGCACTTCAAAGCATCCATTTGGCATTAAATCAAGGGACAAGGGACTACATTTTCTGCATACACTGCATAGGAAGGGGAAATTCATTCTATTCCATCCACACATGCTATACATTGTTACATTCTAGATCTATCCCACTATCAAGTGCAACTTGCACTAGGGCATCCTAGGGCATAATTCTTACACACACTCACAAGAACTACATGAAGTATGAGATGTAGTGCAACACTCAGTCATAAATTCATTCTGTTGGGTGACCACCAGGGTCATTCTAATTCCCCATATTGTATCTTTATTTTTTGGATTTAATGTGTTTTTGTGGGTTTTGCAGGTGAACATCTCTTTTACAGGTTATATGTACCTTTGATAATCAAGGAGTGACATACATGTGATCAAATTGGAATATTTGTGAAACTGTAAAAATCAAGTTATGACCACTTTGATAGTCACGAGTACCCCATAGTAGTCTCTAGCATCTAGGTGCCCTTACCCTAGTCTAGGAGCCCATGTCCAACATCATCCCTAAGCTCCAAAATTTATCCTGAGAATTTGCGATAATGTTCACTTCATGTTCGGTAGTTTTCCTAGTTCAAAGCATTTTCAGATCAAGCGTAAATCAACTAAGTCTTCTTATCTCATCTCTTGCTTAGGGTTTCATATTTTAAATCTTAGATTACTTATGTTATTACTGTAATTTATCATTTGTACATCATTTTCAATACGTTACTCTACAATATTTACACGGGTATGCTAGATATCCCCAAAGAAGTAGCACAATTAATGTGGGTACAATAGATGTTGGCTGATACAAATTGATAAAAATGCATTATTATATTGATGATCATGAACATGCTTAACAATAAACAAAAGATTGATAATAGGATCAATATGATGTTCATTAATGCAAAGTCAAAGAAAAATTTAGATAAGATCTCCACTTGATCTTGATCAAATTTGGTGTCCTCATCATGATGATAATCATAAGAGTGTTCACTATTGGTTTTAATTTCATGTAATGGAACCTCATGTGAGGGTGGATCAAGAAGAGAACTAGAGATAGGAAGAGAAGAAGCCATTGTATTATGATGCTTACGAGTAGGAGGTGAAAGCTCAAATTTTTTTATAGATTGATTATAAATCGAATACTATGCCAAGTAGGGCCTATAAAGAAAGCATATGGAAACTATTAACACACCAAAATTGAATACCAAAGGAAACCCTATGGCCACTAGGGTCAGGGTGTAATTATTGATTAAGAATTTGGGTTTACCAAATGATTTCAATTTATTGTGAATATCTTATTTCATTCCCTTTAAGATTTATTTTGGTCCTAATATACATAAAAGGATGAAATACTACAATATGAGGCTATTTTGATTTAATCAACTTCTAACATTAATTGCATAAATTAGAACAATGCTTTAAAAAGTGACTATTGATTTGAAACTATCAAAACACAAAGGAGAAATTACACTTAGCTGATTTTGTGAGGATCCGGGAGATTTGGGTGATTGAATGTATGAACATGTTATATTGCATATGTAAATGCTTCATCAGAGAGATTGGCACCCAAAACTTCACCCAATCAAATTTGTATAACTAGGTCATAATTTTTCGTATGGTATTGACCCTTATGTATGGTCCTTGATCAGCTTGGATATGGCTCATGCAAATTTTTGTATGCTTTGCATGCTTGAAAATGAGGGTCACTCTTTATTAGTCTTCTTCACTTAGCTTTGGAACGGCTTTGTAATTATGATCAAATCCTCATAGTGCAAGATAAAGTTCTTACAAAACAAAATTGGGTGGATTCGGGCACCTATGTGCACCATCAACATCACCACTATTCCAAAGAGGGCTCAAAGTGCACATTGTTCTCCTAGCATGTGATATATATAATAATGTAATAAAATTTTGACAATTGTGTTTTGACAATGTGTCAACGTGAGTTTCATACTTGCTTGAATATTTGTGAAGGGTCACTTTGCATCCATGTGGAGAGAATATGGAGACTCCTAGACCTGGTTAGAGACTTTAGAACTATAAATGGTGCTTCCTTAATGGATTTGTATTGATTACTTAGTTTTTAGGGAATAAAAAGTGCTTTTTGTGCTTGCTATAATTTGAGGAGAACATAAAGTCCTGGACCTAGAATGAGATTTAATTGAATTGATTATATAGGTTTTAAATGATTTTTATGTCATAAAAGGCTAACCAAGGGGGAATATTAGACAATATGAAGACAATGCAATTTAAATTTTGAGTGCACAATGTGTTAGTCCAAGACCATACAATAGGGTCAGGTTGTAGATTTGTACAAAGCGATCCAAAATCATAGTAAAAATAAATTGTGAGGCCTATAACCAAAAATACAATTAATGTGTGCCACACAAGTATATAAATAATCTATATGTGCTCGGTGAACTGAACCAAAGATGAACCGACACTACTCAAAGAAACCCTTGCGAACCCTTTACAAACCCTAAAATGGTTAAGAGAAGACAAGGCGGCCATGGAGGTAAGAAAAATGGTGGAGACAATCCTGGCAGACATGCTCAGGAACAATCGCGAACCCTCAATCAATCCTTTCATGGCGCACAGACAGAACAAGTCCTTTCGTGGATTGATCAAGCTTTTTGTGATGCTAAGGTGGCTTCTTCGGCTCCTAACCCTGCTAGTTCCTCTCATGGGGACGGATCTCATCTGACACCTTTACAGAAGGCTCGATCTCCCTGTGCTGATCACTTTACTGCTAATGGTGATTGCAACAGTGGTAGAAATGTAGGTGGCGGGTCTCCAATGCAACCTCTGAACCACTCTTCTTCAGTGGATTTACACCCGAAGCTCACTACGACAGGCTGTCCTGATACCAGGGTTGATGCAAATCATGTCCTGAATAATAACTCAATTAGATCAACTACATTTAAGGATATTTTATAGGGCAAGAGTCTCGTGGGATGAGTCCCATCACACCTTTGACCCCTGTGGTTACTAACCCTAGCATTTCATTTGGGGATGAAGTCCTCGATTCAGAATGTTTCTACCTAGAGCATGCCCTAATCGGGAGATTCAGTGGGCTCTAGCCAAACCTAGCTACCCTTCATGACTAGATTACAAAGCACTGGATCCCGATTCTATCTGGTATGTTAGATCTTTATCCATGTGTGAAAGGTACATTTATTGTTGCTTTTTCCTCAATTAGGGATAAGGAAGTCATAGCTAAAAACTCTGGGCTTTGCAATCCCACTACCTGGTTTTGAAACCCTGGTTCCCATATTTTAACCCAATCATTGAATCCTTTGCCTGCAAACTAGTCTAGATTAGACTACCCCATTTACCGCTCCAATTCTAGGACCATACTTGTCTAACCACTATTGGAAATACTTTGGGTCATACCCTTTTCATTGACCCCCAAACCACTGATTTCACACACACAACCTTGCTAGAATCCTTGTTGAGCTTGACACATCCAAAAATCTCCCTACTAATATAGAGCTTATAGTCCAAAACAAAACTTGGACACAATCATTAGATTATGAAGGCTTTCCCTTTAGGTGCAGAAAGTGTTTTGCTACCGGACACACTGCTGATGTTTGCGGAATGGAAAAGAGAAAAAATGGAAAAAACAACTGGTGGAAAAATTCCCTCCCGAAACACCTGATTTTGAAGCCAAAGAGGATTCAAATATAGATACTAAAGATGATTTTGTCCTGGAAACCCCTCTTTCGGAAATTCTAGTTGTTGAATGTGCCAAAGAATCTCATTCAGTTGGTGACAAAAAGGAAGATACAAAAGAAGATAATGAATCCACTGTCCTAGTTGGATCTAGGGAGGATAAGGAAAATACACCTCTATTCAATCCTCTAATTGCAGAGGCTTCTACAGGTTGGATAACGGTGCGTAAAAATAAAAACTATTCTCCAAGAATACCGCTTCTCCACCTTGCTAGTTTCCTAGTGCTGCTCAGCTGCTCATCAATGCTTCACTTTCTTTGTCAAGCAACAACTGTTTGGTCGCTGTAAATCAGTTGTTTTTATGCTGATTTGCTGTTGGTCTTGGGTTTTATTATGTGCAGGTTTTTTCCTGCTTCGTTCTTGTTCTTGTTCGTTGGGATTTATTTGTTCACATTTGGCTTTTTGAGCCTTCTTGTATAAGGGTATAGTCCCTTTCAAAAAACTATTTACCCTTAATAAAAATAATAATCTATATGTGCTATCCAATATGTACAAGATGCAATGTGTACTAAAGTAAGTATGTCATAAGTTATATATGTCATAACGATGTGTATCCAACAACACTAACACAAATAATTCAAGTAATATGTCATATGATGTTCGATCATGCCTAATAATATAACAAGTATGTATCATTTGATATTCATTTTGTTCTAATTATATAACAAGTAGTGTATCATAAGCAACAAGAGAAGTGGTATTCCCCCAATGTGAATGAGCATAAAGAAAATAAATAATGGAAATCAGATATAGACATATAATATATGAGAAAATAGAGCATATAACATACATGTGCACAAAGAAAACACATCATAGAGCACATAAGTGTAGGTACCAAACACAACAAAAGCATATAATTATGAAGAAAATAAAACACATGACATGCAAGTGTATGAATCAATCAAAGTAGATAGTATCATGATTCAAAAAAAAAAATCTAATGTAATAAAAGAAGACAATATCACATAGTAATCACACAAGTTCATACAATAATCAATCTAGTCAATGTCATACAACAATTAGGGAATACAAAACACAAGTGCAAAAACATTCAAACAAATCAATGTCACACAACAATAAAAGAGTGTAATATGCAATTGCATGGAACATTTAAAGCAATCATATCTTTGGTACCTAAAACACCCCATTCCCTTTGGATAAGAAAATGGAACCTCCCTCTTTTGAACAAGTGTAAAGTTTGTTTTCTTAGTTTTGGAAATGATTATAGATAAGTCTTAAAGTTGGTTGATGCTCTCTAGTTCTAAAACAAATGATAAATCACCTTTGAACAAGTTATAAACAAGTTTGACTTAGCCCTTTTATCTTCAAACTACCTAGAAGAAAAGTTGTCTTTGTTTATAACCTTTGAGTGCTCAAATTCATCTTGTTCATAGTTTTAATGCTTTCAAATCATCATTTTATATATTGAAAGATATTCCCTTATATAGTTTGAATGTTTATCATGTGTGCATATGAGTGAGGAATCAAAATCGTGACTTCACCATTTTATTTAAAGTGAATACAACTTAAAAAATTCACTGATAGTTTTATTTTAATTTTTACATTAACTTTCAAGTGTCAAATTTAACTTTCTACATTTTATCTATAACAAGTTCAAGGTGGCACCAATTAAATATAATTGTACTTTAGGAAACATTCCTTTAATCAAAATTATGGAGTCTTTAAAGCTAAAGCCAAAGTGGCTAAGTCTTCATGGAGCTCGAGAGATGTAGATGGGAGACAAGTGTCATCCATCAACGAAGCAAGCTAGAGTGGTGAAGAGACAAATGAACACCGATTAATGAAAAGTGTCACCAATTGGTGGCCAAGTGGTATGTGAGTTGTTAGAGATAAAGAATCCTTATGGAGCATGAAATTGTTGATGGCTTCCAAGTATCAAACATTAGTAGACCTAGGGTATGGAAACCTAATGAATAAGAGTTCAAGAGACCTAGTTATATTTATGTGTGATGAGTATCAAAGATAAGTGGATCGAAAAAGGAATGAATGGTAGAGGAACAAATAATCGATTGCCTGCCACATGGTATCAATCGGTTCCCCAAGGTACAAAATGGGGAAGAAATTTAAGTTAAGAATTAACACCGATTTGTGATAAGTGCCAGGCATCAGTGACCCAAAAGACATGCATATTGAGGCTAGATAAAATAATCCCTATGAATCATGGTGAAACCAATGAGAAACATGTGTCTCATATTAGTGTGGCAATGGATACGAGACACCCACAGTTTAAAATTTGATTAGTTTGCAGGGCACAGTGAGTTCGATGGTCTACATGTGTCAGTGATTCATTAAGGCCAAGGTACCAAGGAAGATAGTTAAATAAGGAGAGATCACATGTCATTAAACAAATAGCTAAGTCACCAAAGTATTTCAAGTAAAATTCAAATTAAATAAGGGCATGTGGATTATTGAAGGTTGGGTTATGCATTAAAATAAATAGTCGAAAATCATAAGTCAATTAAACATGTTAATGGGATTTATAAAAAGAGACATGACATAAGCTTGTTTTTTGTCCATATCTTTTTACTAGAGAATCCATTTGAATTGAGAATTATATCTTTAAGAGAGTAATTCAAAGGGTTACACACAAAGATAATTTTGGGGGGAATAGTGGAGATCTTAAATATTTTCAAGATATACATTTTGTTTCCCTTTGTTTCATTCAATTCAATTAATGGTATCAAATAATTTGTTATATGCTTTTAGTTGATATCTTCATTCATGGAGTTACCTTGAGATAAAATATTCCTTCTCATACCCCACTAAAACTTGGAAAAGGGAGTTTTGGATCAAAATTTAGTTACAAGTGTAATCTTATGACAAGTGTCAAAGCAAAAATTCCATCTAGCCTATTCATTTCATGGGATAATCATGTTCCTCACACTTGGATTGGCATTATACCAGACATTTACCTACCCATAGTGATGAATCATCAATCCTTCAACTAAAAATTCATAATATACCTCAATAGATGCTTTTAGAGGCTTCAATTGTGATTTTTGGAAATTCGGAGGGATCCTTTTCCCACTCCTTCGTAATTTTAGAGTTCTAGAGCATGTCAAGGCATCTTTTAGACTTCATCTACCTATAATTATCCCAATTTGCGTTGTAAATTTCATCTTGAAAACAAGAACTCAATATAGAGAGGAAGTTTGGAGCTCCATATATCCGGAATGTCTCAATGTTTTATTTGTGTCTTGATGCTTAGGAAATAGATCAATTATAGGTATTAACTAGCATTTGCACCTTGATATTTGGTTTAAATTTGCATAGTGAGAAAATTTACCCTAGCCAATATATCTTCATGAGTTATTGTTTTAAAACCCAGTTTCTTGGATGTGTCAATGCAATCTTGGTTAAAGTATTTAGGGATAGTGGTGAATGAATAATTAATCTATATTCTTGGTTCATAATCCCATTAAAGTGATTGTCTGGAGTTAATATAGGAATGAACTAACTATTTATTGCTAGCTCTAAATTTGTGAGGCTTATTACTTTTAAGGTGTTTATCATGCTTAGTGACTAAAAAAGAGAGCCCACTTCCTTTTTTGCTTTCCATTTTGTCTTTTGAGTTTATTTTGATTAAGATCCAATTCCATTAAGTCATTTTAGATATCAGTAATATTAAACCTAATAATGATCAAAGTCACTTAGATATGAAGTATACACTCTAAATGGTGGTTTTCCCAAACACACAAATCCTCTATAGGTTAACATCAGGCCACATCACCTCTATCATAAGTTTTATGTATTGATTATTCCATACATAGAACGAAAATTCTAGCTAGGTTTTGAAACGATTGAGGTTAATTCCTATTTTTGCAAGTGTTTCCCAAGCAAAAAGACACCAACACTTTATTGGCACTATAAGGAGGGAAAATTGAAAATTTAGTTCCATTTGATGATTAATGTGCTTAACTTAAGTTTTATTCTAAGATTGTTGTTTAACTTATTGTGAAATTAAATTTACAATTTACTTCTTGAGTTAAATTTGAGTTGAGATCATATACAACATGTCGTTGATTTAGTCATTAAGTTGGATCACCATATATTATATTAGAGATAGATTTGCAACCTCGCCACATAAGGTATATATTTGATTCTATCTTATTGCATCATCTATCAATCCATATGAAATCTAGGTCAAATAAGGGAAAGACAAAAAGGTTCCAGATCAGTTCCTAGTTCCCCAACATCTATTCCCCATTCACTTTCCTCTCTCTCTTACACACCACCTCAAATGACTCAACCAACTTGGTTAGGAGGCACTCCACTTGCTATTCCCAAAGGCATTCATGATCTTCATAGAAATATAGAGAGGTATTTACCATCTTATAGGCATGATGACATTAGAAATGTAGAAGAATATGTTGTAGCTTTAAATCTACTTTGAGGATTATGAATGTAAGACATGAAGATGTTGCATGTAGATTATTCTCTCTTATTTTTCAAGATAAGGCATATGACTAATTTTTAAATCTAACCCATGATTCAATTATTAGTTGAGAAGGATTTGAGGAGACATTCTTAGCATAACTTGGAAAGGTTTTTGAGTCAAGTGTTTTATATCAACAATTTTCTAATGTTAGAAGGGAAAAATGAGACTATTAGAGATTTCAATTCTATATTTCAATGCATGTTAGGTAATGTGACCCCATTGTACAAGCCTACTAATAATTTGGCTCTAGAAATGTATAAAAGTGCATAGGACCCTATCACTTTCATATTTTATAGAAGAGCCAATGTAACTAACCTCACATAATCCTACACAGGATCATTTACTATTGATAGATAAATATAGAGCAAGGGGAAAATTTGTTTTCATTCCAATGGTTTTCCACAACAACCCAAGTTTAAAACAAATACATGCTCCAAACTAGTTTACTTTATAAATTGAAGCTCCTAATCATAATACAACCTTATTCCTAGTAGTAAATCATACCCAAACAATCACTACAAATTTAAATCACATCGAATTGGAGGGGATGTAGAAAATGGTGCAAAAAATTAGCAATTACTTTGTCAATCTGCAAAGAATGATAAGGAGTAATGACAACCAACCTAGGGTCTATACTCACCAAAAATAAAATCAACCCATTCCCAAAACCCAAGGCTCCCATGTTGGTAATTCTAAGATTGCCGACATAAATATTCATGAGATTTATCTTCCATATTGGTGCAGGGGTACATGCCATAATGAAACATGGATAATTAGATTATCTAGAGTTTTACAATTATTTTGAAGCCATCCACGTGGATGTTGAGGGTTGTTAGCCTAATTATAGAGATCTAAGTGAGGAAAGATTTTCTAAGACAAAAAATGATATGTTATTTGAAACAATAAGTTTTCCATCTCAAGAATATAATGAGCATGAAGAGAACACTGAGGAGATCCATGCTTTTCAAAACTATCAAAGTGGTATATATGTTTTGAGGAATAGAGCCAAAGAACCCCCGCCAACTTCCAATCCTCCATAAAAAAGAGATACGTTAGCTGACTCTAAATATGATAAGAATCCACTTCCACCCAAGGGAGGAGAGCACACAATATAGTTGAGACTTATGCAAAAGTAGGATGCAACATAGTTGAGGATATGAATAAAATTAAGAATAATATAACCCTTGATGAGTTAGCCCAAATCTTTGAACAAAGGGATTTATTTGCTTAAATCATTGACATATAAAATTAGTACACAAAAGTGACCTACCCACACAAATATGGATATTTATAAAGATAAAAATGTGGTTCCTCCCTTCCTACTTATAATTAGTATTTATGACAAGAATGTTCACAATTATTTGGTGGCTTTAGGTGCGTATGATAATATAATGCCTACTAGATTTATAGGAAACTTGGGCTAACACTAATTAAATCAGATAGAAAGATGGTGCAACTTGACAAATAAGAAGTGAAGGTGGTTGGATAACTTCTTAATGCTCATTTACAGTTGGCTTCTCAACGAAAAACTCAACACTTCATGGATATCCAATCGACACTAAAATTTTCCTCCATAATTTCTATTTCATTAATGCATGTATTAGGAATAGGATGTTGTTAAGTATAATTAGTAGTAGCGTCGATAGAAGATAATGCGTACGGTGCCATGCCAATAATGTGGAGTACGGTAGAATGATTTCAAAGTACAATAGGAATGTTGTAAAAAGTAAATATTTGTCGTAAGTGGTCCGGTAATGTTAAAATGTCAAAGTTTGGGTAATTAGAGAAGTAGGGTCTACATGATTAGGAATTAGAAATATTATATTGGTAATAAAGACAAGGAGTGAGGTCATAAATATTTTGTGTATTTTATTTGTAAAAAGTCTAAAAATGTGGAACCCATGTAAAATGATAAGGTTTATCTTATCTTAGAAGATAAGCTTACATGTACGAGATAAGAGTTAAGGTATGGAATATGATTCGTTAGAGTGGATTTCTTATCCTATCTTAGAGATAAGATGGATAAGCTTGGAAGTTCTATAAATAGAGAGGCCACCCCCTCATTTAGCATAGAAGGAAGTAGTGAGAAATATTGTAAGAAGTGTGCGAAGGAAGCCATCGGTTTAAAGGTGTGTTAAAGAAACCATTAAGAGGTGTAATTGTAAAGTTTCTCCCATAGTCTTGGTGAAAGGCAAGTGAAGTCAATAACACTTGAAGTACCCCATGGGTGAGATTATGTGATTTCATGTTAATATTATAATTTATTTTGATATTTTAGATTTGTCATCATTCTTGTCTCATCATAGTCGATGGTATTCTTGTGTTATGTTGTTGTTTTGTTTCAGATTACATCCACCAAACTAAAGGCTGTGCATTAGTAAATAATCATAGCATGAGGAGTTCCCCGGTGAAGAATTATCATAGTCTTTGGATTGGTGATGACAATCCAAGTAATTGATATACCCAAGGTTTATGGAATGCTATTGAGCAGAGATTGATCTAAGTATTTAAATGGGAACATGTCTAATGATTTCTCACATATGTGGCTACCTTGGAGATGTTTGGCCAAACAAATTAAGGTTGATAGAGATCCTATAATGAAGCAAAATATCACCGAGTATAATTCCAAAAATACGATCATAAATCTAACCTTTTTGAAATTGGTGTGTATGCGTTAAACATTATAGATCTCCAAAGAGACAAGATGATGTACCAAAATTTAGCTCTAATATTGTGTGGAAAATGCAATTTTATGGAGAAAATATAAGACAAGGAACTTGTGTTGTTGTGTCATTGTATGATTTATTACCATGTGGTATATCATTTGTAGTTTCCTTGTACAAACAATGTTGTAGAGTATGAGGCATTGGTTTTAGGATTAATATTTGCTCTAAGACACGGTGTTAAAAGATTGGATATTTTTTTGGGAATAAAATTTAGTTGTAAACTAAGTTAAAGACATATTCCACTTGTAAGTTGTCCTACCTTCAAAAATATAGAAATAGTGTGTGTGATTTAGTTGAAACTTTTGATGCTTTTAGCATTTATACTATTCCCAGTGATGAGAACAGAGATGTAGATCTCCTTGCCACTTTTGGAGCAAGATTATAGCCTGGTGATGACTCAAATTGGGATAAATTATCTATAGAGATTGTATGATGTCCCTTTGTACTAGACAATATCAATAATTTTTAAATCTTTATTGATGATCAACAAATTTTGTAGTTCTCGACTAATTCGATGTGTTATCTTCCCAAACCATTGATGAGTGTAACATGAATGAAGAACATGGATAAGCCAAGGAGAACACAACACATGGGGAGAATATGGTGTACTCAAGTTGAAGGATAACAAGATCCCTAGGTAAGTGCATGGAAATGGGGGGCCAAAAGGGGGTCTTAAGTGGACACTTTTTTCTGAAAAATAAAAATCTTCAACTTGTACAAGTTATTTGAGATAGTTACACTCAAAATTTGAAGATGTTATAAGAACATGAATTGTAGCATTTTGAGTCTAGTTTCTAAACTACTATATTTTTAAAAAATGGTTAAGTGTAAGTGGGTTAAAGATCTAAAATTCCAATAGGTGCTCCTATTTGTTTTTGTAAAAAAACATAGTAGATAATCAGTCGTGCCCCCATTTTTTAGCACTATTTAGTATTTTGAAAACCCTTTGGTAGAAAGATAGATAGGAGCATCTAGTTTGGGATAGATTTTTTTAGATTTTTTAGCGAGTATTTATTTTTAATGATTTTTCAAGTACAAAATATTTTAAATTTTGAAAAATAAGGGATATTGACCGTGCCCCCCAACTACCTCAAAAATATGAAAATTAGATTTTTTGAATATGTATAGAATTAGTCCTAGTTTGGGATTGTATAATTTTTATTCAATTTGATGAGTTAAACAAAAGATACACGATGAAAGATAGACGTGTATAAATTCAAAAAAAGAGCTATAAAAAGACAAAATAATAAGTATGGAAACCTTATACTAGTCAGAAAATTTGAAAAATCATATATTTAGAAAGAAGAAAGTTTATTTGACCTCGTAGTCATATTTTTAATAAATGTGTTGATCATTTTTGTGGGATTTATTATGGAGGAAGACACATTTTAGCATTTTTTGTCAAAAACATGTTGTTTGTTGTGTTTTAAGTAGGTCCATGCCTAGGTTTGGGGATCCAAACCGGATCCAAGCTAAGATATTTCCTTAGAAAATGGAAAAGATGAAACATGTACGCATTATAACGCATATCTGTTTCCTTTTTTATATATTCCTTTCCCTCCAACATCCTTTTCTTCCTCTTTCATGGGATTCTTGTCCTCACTCTGGTTGCTTTTAACATTCTTGTACATTCATGTGTGAATTTTTAGTAGTTGAGGTTGTCCCCTACCCCACTATCTATATTTTACTAATCACGGGGGATAAAAATGACGTAAGGACATGAAGAAGGTCAATAATAAGACACCAAATAAATTAGAAGAGATTAGAATAAAGAAAGTGAAGCGGGATGCAAAAACTTTGTGGAGGAAAGGTACATCTACTATCTCAAATGTACCTGATGTTTTAGAAAATGATGATGAAATACATAATGAAAATGAGGAGAATAATTATTTTGCAATGAGTATTGATAATGAATTGAATGATAATGTTGTTATGGATAAAGAATTTGGTATGAATAATAATATTGAACCTTTACCGAGAATCCAAATGTTAATCTTGAAATTTACATGGAAACACTTGAATGAAGAAAGTAACCTTGCTAATGAATATTTACCTCTAAGAACACCTCCTTCCATTTTGCATAGAAAACCCATTCACTTAATTGAAATTGATGAAAACATTATAAAACCAATGCCTAACAAAATGTCTGAAAGAAATGTGAGAAGAAAATCTATGGGAATTTGGGATAATTACTTTGAGAAATTAAATGATACACAAAGATGTCAATTATTTGTTACGTTGATGAAATTAATTAAGATGAGACCTATAATGAAGACCCTAGGGTTAAGAACATCTAATGTTGATGATCAAAATGTGTCAATTATTGAAAATATACATAAAGCATACCAAACTGTAGGTGTCAACAAACGCACCAAAGATAGTAATGTTACATGGTGTGAACTTACTAATTGTATAGTAATTGATAAATGATGTAGCCTATAATCTAGTATATAAAACCCAGTGCTTTGTGGCATATCACCTAGCGTGAGTGAGTGCTCACCCAAAGCACGCAAAGGTACCAAGCCCCTCTTTATATTTTTTTGTGTAGGATGTTAGTGTGATGAAGATACAACATATTCAGAACCATAAATAACCATAAACATTCCATAATGTCTAACCAGATCTAGATATTAGAGAATCATGAATTAAACAATAACTATAATAAGATTAACCATACAAGAACCAGTTATAGTCATGTTTAAAACCATTATCCATCCAATATACTCCATTACATTAAACACTATAATACATAGAAGCTTCTTACATTACAAAACATCACCATAAGTCATGCGCGCATCAGATCCAACAACATAACTCTACAATAATTCACTACTACTAAACTACATAGTTTAATACATACTTATAGGGGTGGGGAATTTCCCTTCACCACCTACGTATTTCCCAAAATAGGTCACATGCTGATAATATCCATGCACCTTTACATTAACATGCACACATGCAAGTGTGATAATGATAGAAATCCTATAGTTAACATGAATAAGTAATCCTATTATTATCTTGAACTCATACAAGGATTTTTTCATAAGATCATTCCCAAAATAGCATTTACATGTCACATAAGTCTCCATCCCAATGTGTGCTCCACATGCTATCTTCCAAAAATAGCCCACATCCATGAAAATGGCTAAGTCCCAAATTAGCTTGTCCTGACGTGTGTTTCCTTTCCTATCCTTTCGTGAATTCAAATGCACCTTATTCCCAAAATAACATTCTTTGTGTGTTTTCTCCTTATCACAATATTATGTTTTCTCAACAATAAAATAATAATAAATTCTTGATTAGAAAAATAAGTAGAGCTTTGAAGCTAAATAGAAAAACACTAATGAAAGAAATAGGGAGATGCAAAAGTCTTGATTTAGCCAATAACACCGACTATTAGAAATTTTTAATTCTCTAGTAGACTCCTATGGAAAGAAAATGATACATATAATATTCTAAAAGAATTACTTGTAAAGTTTTGGAATTAGAACAAAAAAGGTGTCACCAAATAGAAGAGATGTAGTAAAAAGAAGAACATGTTCTCGTAATCATGAATCGTGTGTAAAAATTTCTTAGATATGACTCAAACACAATTGTTCTCTAAGTTTAAGAATGAAAATTTGAAAATTTACATTAGCCAAATATTTTTTGAAATGAACAAACCATTTTGTGTGATAATCAATCACTTGCGTACCACTCATTTGTTGATACATGCATCATGTTGATTTTTTTTTATAGCAAAACATGTTTGGATGGAACGTGTAATGTATGTGGTGCTTTGCCAAAATTGAAAATTTGTATCCATAAGGAGATTACACATGCAATATGAAAATAATTAGTTTGTTTTAAAAAATATAAATATGTGGCATATCAATTAAAATATGGAAAAGAATCTAAGAGGTGTGAGCTTGTTATATGAACAATTAACTATATCAGAATATGGTAAAATTCAAAGAGAAAATTGTTTATGAGTATGCAAGGCACACACATAGATCTCGATGGGCTGGATGAAAATTCAAGTTAAGAAAGGACACATTCCCACTTGGTACTATTATTTCATTAGTTGAATTTGCAGAGAATTACTCATTACTGACCATAAATGAAGGTTCAATCACAATACTATAACTCAAAGTGCAAGTTTCTATTTTCATGCATATAACATTCATGCACTCTTTGGAAAGCACTAAGAAAGATAAAAAATATTAAGAGAGTATCATTTATACATTAGTGATGATCAAACACATTCTATAGAATATGTGCAAGGGTGTTTCCAGTTGTTTTATGTGAAGTTGGCTGAGAGGAACATTGTTTTCAATCAACATTACATTTAGTCGGATAATTGCACATCACAATTCAAGAATGCACAAGATGTTTTATTGGCTAAGTAGGATGCACATGAAAACAAGTGTACAACATATATAGATTTTTACTAAGGCAGGACATGGGAAAGGAGAGCATGATGGTGTAGGAGCATGTGTGAAAAGATCCCTTATAAGAGAAGAATTAAATTTCAAAGATGGTGTTAAATTTACAGGTGTAGAAAGCATTGTTGATTGGTGTAACAAGAACATGGGCCATGAATCTCAAGAGAGCTCAACAGTTCATAGATATTTCTGGTTGATAGAGGAACAACATTTGGAAAGATATGAAGATTATATGATAGTTATAGGATCAAGTGATATGCACTCATTTCGTAGTTCAAATACAAGTTCTTGCACTATTCATACTAGGTACATGGAATGTTTTTGTATATAATTGATTTTGTGTGGAATTAATGTGAGTCACAACAATGGGTGGATGAATGGACTTGTAAACCTTTAATTCCACTTGACACATATCAAGTTCCATGAGCATTACAACTTACAATGTCTTCAGATCATATGACAACATCACCTAACTTTGACCAAGTCTCTGATTTAGTGCAACAAGGTACATACATGTCATGTTATAAATTTATAAATTATTAAATGATAATATCTTAATGTATTTTAAATTTGAATTGAGTTTTACTTTGTGATGCAGGGCATGTTTTTCTAATTATTGCAAAAAATTTAATGAAGAGGGAAAAAACTACTTCTTGTCTTGTTGTGTAGAGGGAAAATAAAATTGACTTCCATAGTCATTGATGGTGAAAACCTTGAGTATCCCACGGGAATGATAGTCATTGGAATTTGTCTTCGATGATATCCTATTAAAAAATAAAATACTTGGTTGTTTGAAAACTATGAAATACATAGAATATACATCACTATTCACATTTGGTTCTTGCAATAAATATTTAGTTGATCAAATATCGAGGTAGGCCATCAAACAAGAATTTGTGGAAGATTCATGAATAGATAATGAAGCAATTCTCACTATTTTCAAGAGTAAAGTTGATCTTTGCAGTTCATTGGATTGAATTTCAAAGGTATGTTCACTTAAGATTAGATATACATCTACATGAATTTAATTTGAATATTTACTTTAATGATTTTGTTTAAATTTTGTAGGTTTTAAAATTCTATTTAATTGCTTACTAACATGCTTACATAGGTTAGTGGTGCAAAAAAATTCTATCTTCACATGGTTGGCACTGTTAGTAGAGAATTCCTTATTCTGAAGCTAAGAGAAATTAAATATTGGAAACGAATAACAAGCAAAAATTCTCATTTCACCACCTATATTGTATGAAAAATCTCTTCTTACAATTCTCATTTCACCACCTATATTGTATGAACAATCTCTTCTTAACATGTTTCCTAGTACTTGTTCTAGATGCTCAAAATAATGTCTTAGAATTTTATAGGGTTATCAACACAAAAATTCCCTCTAATAGTGTATTACCATGTAATTTAACCCTTTATTATGTTTTGCATTGAAGGATTTTGGTCAAACTCAGTTCTTCTTTCACACCTATCTCCTGCCTCTACTAGCCCTACTTACACACAAGTCTTATTGTTGGGTAAGCACCGATATTTTGGGCACTAAAACAAATCCTTTCCCATCATTTACCATGCTACCCCGATGTGGGGAATAGTCCATTTGGTGCCATGAGCTTCTGTTTACAAAATATTGCATTGGGCAGCCTTATACTGACTCAAAATGGAGTATTTGGCACCATTACAAACAATGGGACAACAAGAAAATCAAATTTCACTAGGGAAAATAGAGATAAATATTTTTAAAGGGTCTTAATATAGAGGTTTAGTTTCAAACAAGACCTTTCAAGGTGCCACAGAGACCGAGAAATCACTCGTCAAACTTATAACTTGTTTTCTCTCAGGCATCTTAAGGGACCATGCCCGATTGATGTTACCGGGAAGCACTAGAATTTTTGGGCAAAATGAAGCCTATCCTAGCATTCACTAGGCCAACCCAACATGTGGGAGTAGTCCATTTAGTGCCACAAGCTTTTATTTGATAAATATTGCATTGAGAAACCTTATAATGACTTAAACTATAGTATTTGGCACCATTAAAAATAACAGGATAACAAGAAAACTAAATTAAACTAGGGAAAATGAGAGATACATTCATATAGGGTCTTAATAGAGAGGTTTAGGTTCAGAGGATACCTTTCAAGGTTTTACATAGACCAAGAAAACACCCATCAAAATTATAGCTTGTTTTCTCTAGGGGTCTTAAAGGACTACGCCCGACCGACGTTTCGGGAAGCACCAAGATCATTGGCCATTGAAAAAAATACTCTCCTAGAATTTAACATAACACCCCAACATGTGGGTGTAGTACATTTGGTTCCACAAAAATATGTTTGCAAAATATTGCATTAGGCAGCCTTACACTGACTTAAACTAGAGTATTTGACACTATTGCGAAAAATGGGACAACGAGAAAACCAAATTGAACTAGGGAAAAAATGAGACAATCATTCGTAGAGGGTCTTAACTAGAGGTGTATGTTTATATGAGATATTTCAAGGTGCCATGGAGATCAAGAAATCACCCATTGAATTTATAACATGTTGTTCTTTTAGGGCTCTTAAGGGACTACACCTGATCGACGTTATCGGGAAGCACCATGATCATTAGGCACTGAACCAAAGCCTCACCCAATGTTTACCATGGCACTTAAACATGTGGGTGTAGTCCGTTTAGTGCCATGATATTTTTGTAAAATATTTCATTGAGTAGTCTTCAATGACTCAAACTTGAGTATTTGACATTGTTGGAAATAATAGGACAACGAGAAAACCAAATTAAACTGGGGGAAAAGCGAGAGAGGAATTCATTATAGGGTCTCAACTTGGAGGTGTAGGTTCATATGAGACCTTTAAATGTGAGATGGATATTGAGAAAATACCCATCAAACTTATAGCCTATTTTTCTCTCAGGGCTCTTAAAGGACTACGCTCGATTGATGTTGCTATGAAGCACCGATATTGTTGGGCACCAAACCAAAGCCTTTCCCAATGTTTACTAGAAAACCTCAACATGTGGGCACAATCCGTTTGGTGCTAGATATTCCATTTGTAAAATATTACATTGGGAAGCCTTACATTGGCTCAAAGTAGAGTATTTGGCATTATTTACAAATAATGGGAAAACGAGAAAATTAAATTTAATTAGGGGAAAAGAGAGAGGAATTTGTAGAGGGTCTCAACATAGAGGTGTAGGTTCAAATAAGATTTTTCAAGGTGCCATGGAGATTGAAAAATCACCCATTGAACTTATATCTTATTTTTCTCTCATGGATCTTAAGGGGACTAGACACGACTAATGTTTCGGGAAGCACTTGAGATTGTTGGAAACTAAAATGAATCCTTTCCTATCATTTACCTGGCCACATCAACATGTGGGTGTAGTATGTTTGGTGTCAAGAGCTTCTGTTTGTAAAATATTACATTGAGAATCCTTACACTGACTCAAACTAGAGTATTTGGCACCATTGTAAACAATGGGACAATGAGAAAACTAAATTTAATTGGGGAAAAATGAAATAGGAATTTGTAGAGGGTCTTAATATGGAGGTGTAGGTTTAGACGATACCTTTCAAGGTACCATAGAGATCGAGAAATCACCCATAAAACTTATAGCCTATTTTTTTCTCAAGGATCTTAAGGGACTATGCCCGACCGACATTTTTGGGAAGGACCATGATGTTAAGCACCAAAATGAATCCTCACCTAGTATTTACCAAGACACCTTGATGTGTGGGCACAATCCGTTTGGTACCATGAGATATTTTTGTAAAATATTGCATTGGGAAACCTTATACTAACTTAAACTGAAGTATTTGTCACCATTGCAAATAATAGGACAATGAGAAAACCAAATTAAACTTGAGAAAAAATGAGATAGACATTCATAGAGGGTATTAATATGGAGGTGTATTTTTAGATGATACCTTTCAAGGTACCATGGAGATCGAGAAATCACATGTTGAACTTATAACCTATTTTTCTCTCAAGGATCTTAAGGGACTATGATTGATCGATGTTGCGAGGGAAGCACCGAGATCGTTGGACCAAAAAAAATCCTCCCTAAGTGTTTACCAAGCTACCCTAGTGTGTGGTAATAGTCTATTCAGTGCCATGAGATTCCGTTTGCAAAATATTACATTGGGTAGCCTTACACTGACTCAAATTGGAGTATTTAAGCACATTGCAAACAATGTGATAAGCAAGAAAACCAAATTGAGTTGGGGAAAATTGAGACATATATTCGTAGAGGGTATCAATAAGGAGGTTTAGATTCAAATGATACCTTTTAAGGTGCCAAAGAGATGAAGAAATCATCTATCAAACTTATATCCTATTTTTCTCTTAGGGATCTTAAGGGACTACACCCAACGATGTTCTTGGAAGCACATGGATCATTAGGATCCAAACCAAAGCCTCCCAAGTGTTTACCAAGCCACCTGATGTGTGGCACGAGTCTATTTGGTGCCATGAGATTTTTTTGGTCTTTGGGGTCTTAAGGGATTTGAATTTGTAGGTCTCTCTTTCTCCCTCTCAATCACTCTCTCTTTCTCATTCTCTCTCTCTCATGTTTTCTCTCTCTCACTATATATCTCTCTTTCTCATTCTCTTTTTCTTTCTCTCTCTTTCTCTCTCTCTCTCTCTCACACTCTCTCTCTCTTTCATTTTCTCTCTTTCTCTTTCTCTCTCTCTCTTACTCTCATTCTCTCTTTATCTCTCTCCCTTTCTCTCCATCTCTCTCTCTCTCTCTCTTTCTCTCTCCCTGTCTCTCCATCTCTCTCTCTTTCTCTCTCGATGAGAGATAATACTATATTTTCTCAAATTCTAATAAGTTATTTACTTCCACTGAATCCTTGCTCCTACTAGCCCTTCTTAACTATAAAGCTTACAAAGGATCTTGACATAGTGAAACTATTTTTGGATACCATTTTGGTTGTTTACACTTCAAGAAAAATCTCAGTTCCAAACTCCAAGTGAAACCTCCAAACTTGCTAACCTCCCTTGGCCAATTAGGTATTGTTCTCCAAATCTAAAATGTCAAAGAAAATAACCATCCAACTATTTCATCCACACTTAAAACCCTTAAAATATGAATGTGAACAATAAGAAGATGCTACAATATCTATTTGGTGTCTATAACATGAGTGTAAGGCCCTCAAATCCTAAAACTTCTCTTAAACCCTACCTAGGGTTTTGACAAGCTTGAGAGGAGTGAAACATACATATACAGTCACAGTCATGATCCAAAGAGAGTTTATATTGCTTCACACCTCCAGTTACTTCTCAAATACATGAGTAAATGGATGAATAATTGTATCTAGCCATCTTCCTTAGAGAAAAATCAACACTTTCATTCAAAGAAATTGATCATACAACCAAAAGAAATTATACATCCTGCATCATTCTCTCATGCTCTCTCTATCTCTCTTTCTCATTCTCTCAATGTATTTATCTCTCTCTCTCTCTCTTTCTTTCTCCCTACCTCTCTCTATTTCTCATTTTCTCTTGCTAGATCTCTCTCTCTCTCTCTCTCTCCTCCTACTCTCTTCTCTATATATATATATATCTCCCCTATTTCTCTCTCTCTCTCTCTCTCATCACACACACACTCTCTCTCTCTCTCTCTGTCTCTTAATTTGTCTCTCACTCTTGGTGATAAATTTTTACTTTTGGTAAATATGCTCTTTATCATTTTTGATTGAAAGAGATGAAATCACTTAAATAATGAATATGAATAGTTAGTCATTATTATTATGAAACCACTCTAATGAAACCACAAAAATATATAAATTCAATAATATATCTTATTTGAATTAAAAATTTGAACCTCCTCTAGAAAAGGTTCTCTAAACATATATTTTCACCTCCATATTATGAGAGTTAAGCTTTTAGCATGCATATGAACATGAATATATACACATGTACACATTGATAAATTGAACGAATAATTACTTGATTAAATAACTCTTTATATGTTATATAAATATTTCTTTAACCAATTTATGACTTGATTTCCAAAATTTCATGCATATTATGTATGTGAACTACTAACACACAAAAGGTCATAAGACATTGAAAACACTAGTATACAACACTAATAAATTCAAAAATATCCATAATATCATATATTTTCACGTGCACATAATATTAGTCTCTAGATATAATTATAATATCAGAAATGTAAGACGATAAAAACATATTGAGTTCCAAATAATATTAACATGCAATAAATACAAATATGTGAATAGGTCATATAATACCAAGTCAATTCCATATAGGTGTACATACAATGTCAAACATGCATACATTGCCATGCACATAGGCATACAAAATAAATGTCATAAGACATATATATATCCTATTCATCAAAATGTATCCCTCTCTTTTCCTTGCTTGAAGAAGGCTCTCCCTTAGACGTAGATGGAGATCTATGAGATGAATTGGGATCCTCCATGGTTTGACTATGAGTCCTCTTACGCTCAAAACTTAATTGTAGTTGAACCTATAAATGCATTTTTGTTGTCAAAACTTTATGTATAAATTTTCAAAATGTATAAGACCATGCTAATGAAACCATTTACATGTACATGCACTTACCACAATCTCTCGGTCATATTGAATCTACATTTCATGCTTAGAAGAGTCAACGGTAGCCTTTGGATCACAAACCGGGTGCCGAAATGATGAGCTGAGGAGTCTGTGCCCTCGAAGTGAAAATGGAAGGGGTTGAACCCTACATAAAAATAAAATTATAAAATCAAACATCAAAATTATCTTGTATAACTTGTAGTCACCAAATCACAAACTTTCTATTACATTTATACTGCCAAATATGTTATTTTATATATGGATCTCGCATAAGAAAAGTATTCACTAATGACCCATCCCCTAGTCATGTTGTTAGTTAGTTGGTCATCATCGTCATTTTTCTTACATAGTCATAAGTTATTTACATAGTTCTGGTCATCTTTCAGGGAGTCTCAGGTGTTGTTATTTGGTCATTTGTCATCTCTAGTCTTTGACTAGGGCACCTAAGGTAACATCTTGGGGCACCCTTGTGGGCCCTGGTCCTGTAATTTTAGGTGCCTCGGTCGTCTAGTACTTGCGTCTAATTTAGAGTTTGAGGTTAGTCTTTATAATTTACCCTCTCATTCCCTAGGTACTAGTTGGCATGTTGGGTCATTAGTGTCAAAATTTGAGCAAGAGATCCCTATATAAACATAACATACCTACTATCTTATGGGAAGACTATCTACTATCAAGGGCTAGCTATCTACTAAGGAAAGGGACTACATTTGGGCATCATTGCATCACACACACTACATAAGAAGGGTTGTATTCATTCTATTCCATCCACCATTTGCATTTTACATCTAGCTATTGCCCCTTATCTTTGTGTCATTGGCGTTAGGGCACCCTAGGAACACAATTACACACACAAGTACACAAAACTACATTGGGTCTGGAATGTAGTGCAATGCTTAGTTATAAGTCCACCATTGTGGTCAACTAAGGTTAGTCTGACCCTTCATATGCATCTTTCTTTTTAGGAATTTGATGCTTTGTATGGGGTTTTATAGGTAGATCTTCATTATAGGTTCACTGACGACATAAAGTGAAGTTACTTGCGAAAATCATGCGACAAGATCAAGACATTGTGAAGATATAACAACATATTCAGATTTAGAGTCTGAGATTTTTGCGAGACTAGAGTGCCCATACTATAGACCAAGGTGCCCATAGGTACCCTAGTCCTCTTCGGAGTTCCCTGGTCCGGTCGGATCTTCATTGCTATAATTTTCTGGGTTATACCATCATACTCCTTTTCATCCACACATCATCTTGTTTAGTCTAAAATCACAACGAGGTAAGTCATTTTTAGGTTAGTACCTTATCCCTCCTATTTCAATTATTTCATTTCATTTAAATATCAAATAAAATTATTTTATAGCATCTATATTTCATTTTCATATCAGTTATTCCATTTTTATTACTAGTTTAGATTAACTTAGAATATAAATATTTTCATATTTTAGTTAATAATTTTGGTGAACCCGTACTTTAGAATATTTTCCCTAGGATCCATTCAAACCCTAATGGCTAAGGATAGTTCATCTTCTTTTCCCATCATGTCTCATTTTAGTTTAACCCTATCTATGATGAGGTTGCCATGTTGAGCTCATGGCTCTCTATGGTAATCCTATTCCTATTCCAGCTCATATCCAATTTTTTTTAGATGGTCAACAATATGTGCCTACTCATTTTGAAGATTATCCCATTGGCATTAGTATTGTTGAGGATCAATAGCCTTCACTTATTATACACCATGTTATACGGCTACTTGTGATCCTCCTTCTGACCTTTCTAAGGAAATTTTAGATGATTCTCTTATTGATTACTTGTTTGGTATTGATCATCATTCACATATGCATATTGATTCTTTTCCTAGTTAGAACACTACTATAGTTCCTTCTCATGATTCTCCTACTTCTGATATTTGCTTCTCATGATACATCTCATACTAGCTTACATACTCCTTCATATTATGTTGATGATCCTATTGATAACATTCTTAGTGACATTCTCATTTCTGAGTCTCTATCTGATACTGATGAGGTGGTTGATAGCCATGGTTCTCCTTCTTTTCATACTACCAAATGTGAATATCCTATTCCATCATTTCCTTCTCCTGAGATTGCATCTAGCACTATGCATGAGTCACCTCCATCTATCACTTCTTCTTCTCCTACCATTTCATCTCCTCTTATTACATCATCTACACCCATTTTTCGTCTTCTCATATAGATGTATCTCCATTGGTCACCTTACCTATTGGGGATGTTTTGATGCTATTCCTACCATTGTTATGGATATTCCATCTATATCATCTACTATAGCTTCTTGACACCTACTCCTAGTGTTCCCTTAGCATCAAATATCCTTTATCATCTCTTGATATTCCTATGATCACTCATAATGGAAAATTACAACCTCTTAATACATTATTGCCATCTTCCACTATTCCTTCATAGGATATCATCTCTCTCATGCATGTTGTAGGTCAATTACAATCTCAGGTTCTAATCTCTCACTTTAGAAAGTAGGGCTTACTATGCTTCTATTGACAACAATTCATTACATGGTAACCTTGTCCCTAAGAAGATTCATAATTCTATTTCCTAAGGACTTTATCATGCCTACATTCACATTTTTTGATGGTATTGGTGACCCTCATGCTCATCTTCTACATTACCACATGCTTATGACCTCTTATTCTAATGATAGATTATTACTTAAGGCCTTTTGATATAGTCTTATTGATGAGGCATTACAATGGTACACTCATCTTCCATTTGGGTCCATTAGTACTTTATATGACATGGAGGATGCTTTCCTCCATCATTTATCATCAAAAAATGGCCCTAAAGTTACTTATGATCACTTACCTACTTTACATCAAGGCTCATTTGAACCTATCAAGGATTATATCTTACGTTCAATGCTTGTATACATCAACTAATATTCCAACCTATAGACCTTGAGAAGCAATTCATTTTTGTCATGGTCTGATTCCCGCACTTAAGCAAATATTACAATATGATACATGTGAGTCATTTATTCTTCTATGCTACAAAGTCCTATGATCTAGAGCAAGATTTTTTCTACAAATGTTATTGATCCTCCACATATACATCTAATTCTATTATATCATCTAGTCCTCCTCCATCAAAATTGGTTGAGCATCCTACATAGTCTCCACCTTTTCCTCACAAGAAAGGAAAACAAGCTCAACCTACTCCACCACACACATACTTCTTCTCCTCCTCTATGACAGGATACTTCTCCTTCCACTCCATCTATGTCGTGTGAGCCATTGCATTTCTCCCATCATGCTAGACCTCATGATGTGTTGTTTTCCTTACTTGAAAAGTGCCTAATTCACTTACCATCCAACCAACATCATCCACAACACAAGCTACAACATCAGCGTGACCAACCTTATTGTAATTATCATTACATAAATGGCCATAGGGATAATGAATATCTTTCCCTTCATGATAGATTGCAACAATTAGAGGATAAGGGAATCATCTCCTTTGGCTCTCACTCATGTGAGTGATCCATCTCTCCTCTACCTCATCAGAGAGTTTCTACTACAATTGAGTCATCTCCTCTATCTGGTGCTCAGGCCATGGTATGTCCACCACCGTAGTTCATTACTCATGTGTGCTCTCTCCACCATGTCCATACATCACTACATCATCACATCCATCACATTCACTTCATCCATCTCATCCATCACATTCACACTATCCACCACATCATGTTGCTCCTTCACATTGGCTTCACATAGCCCACTTTTCGCGCATACCACCGCAGCTCCATATGACATTTAGTTTGGTTCATACACTCATACTACTTCCATCCCACATGCTTCACCACTTCATGCCACCTTGGTCTTTGTAGGTGATTATTATCACCTCACACCCCGATGACACTTGTGTTCTTATGGTTCTTACATGATTGTTGAGGGTTTTCTCTAAGAACCTTTCATCACGTGCTTCATCATTCATCTAACACACTCAATCATTTCCTAGATGACACACTCTTGTTCTTATGGTTGTTACATGAATGTTGAGGGGTCTTACTATAAAACATTTCATCCTTTGTTGATTCATCTAGTGCACTCAATTATTCCTTGATGACGCACTTATGTTCTTATGGTTCTTACGATTGTTGAGGGTTTTTCTCTAACCTTTCATCATCACCGTTGTTCATATAACACAATCAATCATTTCGATGAAACACTCTTTCTTTCCATATTCATTATCTCTGAGGGTTCTTAATTAAATGAGCCTAATCATCCATATTATGTGGCATCTAATTCCCCCATTTATCACATTAAAATATTATGATTACATTACATTATCATGACACACATTCATCACAACACATTAGTTCGATAATCATACACATCATCTTTTTTTACATTCATTTACTATCATCATCATCAATAACTACATGTTACTACATCCAATTAATAAACATTCATATATACATAACATATTACATATGTAATCTGAACACATATTCTAATCCATACATCAACCACATATATACATCACATATACTAACAATATACAAAACATCAACATTCTAACACTAATCACCAAATCATCTCATCATATATATATCGACATCATACAAAATCATAATATATCATAAAAAAATCATCACTGGGGGAAACTCCCCTACATCATATACAATAATACTAATCACACCTCATCATCACTATCACTCTCGAGTACTGTGAGAGCCCTAGAACTAGATGCCTCACCACTAACTCTGTGTGTCATTGTTCATGGCCTTGATACCTCTCCACTTGCCTATGTAATAAGGTTCTTCTATAGATTCTTTGAGAACTACCACCACAAATCCACATATCATGCAAATACATCCTACACAAAGGGACCACCACCAAAGCCTCTTGAGCTTATCGAGTCTCCTCGTGTGCCTCATCCTCTCTCGCTAGCAATATATGATACATGTCGTTGGCTGCTATGGCCACTGGCTCAAATAAATGGGCATGCTCACCCACTATATCATCCACTCACTCAAGTATCCCTCCACCAAGTACATCGGTAGGCACATTCCACATTCAATGTGTGGATGGATGTGTCTACTATAGGGACCAATACACATCGCCTAAAAAAAAATAACACAACACGTTAGACAACCATTACTAAGCCATAATATAACAAAAAAATACATGACATAGCTATATATAGATACTTACACTCCACTACAGTTGCTACTACATTTCGGGGGCATGTGCTTCCCCCTCTCCTACTCCTCCCTGTGGTAACCCCCTACATCTGCAAATAATGGGAACAACAATACCCATCGATGTTCCACCCACCATGTGCACACTACTCCTCTGTGCAACCACATCATCGTCCGAGTCTATTGCCTCTATCACCGCATCTACCTCATTGGCCCTAGAGAGGTAGTAGCTCTTCCTTGTGGGCCCTGGTCTAGCTTCTAGCCCTCCTAGGTGCTCTAATAGCTCTCAACCATATATATGGCTGGGGGCACATCTTGAGCCATGCCAAACTATCATGATACTCTCTCCACCTGAAAAATATCTCCACACCTAGGAATCGATCCTCTAACCACACATAGTCCTCTAAATACATCGCATAACTCTACACATCCTCGGGCCATCCCCTATAGTCATGGTATGGCCTCCATATAACTACCTCGGGCCCCATCCTATCTATCAGTGCCCTGTAGGTATCATGTGTCCATCTTACACCCATGAATATTAATCCACCTCCTTGCATATATCTCTGGCCTATCCCACTCTCCTCATGGACCTCTAATTGGTCTCAACATGGCTATGTGCTCATACAGCCCATACATGTAATAATGTAGTGGCTCCTATCCCACCACCATGCTCATCATGAGTAAATCAGGTATAGATCTCTATATAGGTGGGCCAACACACACCATGCCCACACATATCTAGTACTCTCCTCCTCTATATGATCAACATATATCATGCATCTTATACAAGATGCCTACACCTCCTCCCTCCACTGCGATAGATGAAGCAATCACCATGGCAATGAACTTCCACAAGCGTGGAACCCTAGACCTCAAAATAACATCCAAGCTGATATGGGCCTCAGATAGGTACTTGAATCCCCCAAATACTATCATCTAGCAAACTTGCATATATCTCTCCATATCCTCTAATGGCATCACCTTTACTCTCTCTCCAATAATCGAAACCATAGTATATGATACACATCCTCTAAAGTAATAGTCATCTCCCCGTAGGAAACCAAAATGTGCATGTATCCACACACCATCTCTCACATAGTGCAGTCAACATAGGCATATTATGGGGCACATCCCCATCCATACTATGTGTTGTAGGCCAACATGGTCCATCACATCCCACTCATCATCTGATAAGCCCAAATCAAAAAAGTACTCAATGACACCCACCGTGGAACTCCCTGAGTGAATATCCCTCTACACACCACAAAACAACAAAAACACAACGTTAGAACACTACAAAAATCCAAACACACTCGTTTATCACATTATTATACATTACAAATCTATTTTCACCATTCTAGGCCACATACACACTTTTGGACAGGGTGCCCAAGATGTAGGACTAGGGGGCACCTAGGCAAGGACATTGACACCCAGATCTAGGCGCTCTATCCCAAGGGTCACTAGCAGCCCTCACCACTATTGTCTAGGTCTAAAATGTTGAGAAAATTAAAATTCTCAAATTTGTAAAAATTCAATAAAATGACTACTACACCATACATTTTTCAAAAAATAATGCACTTACCAACTCCATAGTCATGCATGATGGTGACATATGACACCACACCTCTCAAAAATGACTAGGACATGATGCATGCTCTCACTTGTGACATTTTCACTCACTTCATGCTCAATCTCACAATCACATGTAAAAAAAAAATGAAGTGACTAAACACTTTTTCACTTCACTACTTATAGTTACTTTTCACCTACTTTACTATAGTCATTATTTCATGCTTATTCACGTAACTAATACACACCACACTATTTTTGTCATATCTTGAGCGTTTCTACTCCGATTTACACCCCATTTGTGGCATTATTTTAGAATTATACCTACCACCATAACATACACATTACATGCACATTATCTCTCCTTGAATTTTTCTTCCATCCACTTCATACACATTTTTGCAATTTCTATCACTTTCTATCTATTTTGTGCTTACTTTTGGCTTAGCATTTGTTCTTATCATCACTTCCCCTTTCACCAAAAGGGGGCATATCATTGGGGTCATCCTATAATTCCCCTTACATTACCATGTGATTAATCAAACACTACCAACTCATCATTTTCAAACATTTACTAACACACTATGTGACATTTCACCATCGATCCCCTAATGACCTAACTTGGGGAAAAAATATACAATTTTTCTATGACATTTCATCACTTCCCCTAATGACCTAACTTGGGGAAATAAGCATTAAAATATTTTCCATGTGATCATTCACCAATTTCTATCGATTTCCCCTAATGACCTAACTTGGGGAAACTAGCGTAAAATATCTCTACGAGTAATAAATCGAATCAATGAATAAACGTATTCAAATTCTAAAATTGAAATCATATCATTCAATCAATAAAAATTCAACACAATTGGCCTCCTAGATGACCTAACTTGGGAGATTACATCCATTGATTTCCCAAGATGACCTAACTTGGGAAGTTATTCTACATTTCACGTTTGCTTCTAGATGACCTAACTTGAAAGCCATCATTTTGCACTTGCTTCTAGATGACCTAACTTAGAATCCATCACATTGTGGTGACACTTGTGGAGTGGGGGAAAGAGTGCCTTTCCTATACCACTCTTATATGGGTCAATTATTTGATCAAAATTATTTGGATCCAAAAACCACAAATATTTGATCTGAGTCTGTCATTTAAGTGGCTAGATCTTGAGGATGTAGTTAGAGATTAGAGAATAACACACTTTTCTCCCTACACTCTTCCTCTAGTGGAAGGATGCCCAAATCCTTTTTCATTTATTATATACATGCATCCGAAGTTGGGAATTGATCACTCCCTTCCCCATCTTATCATCATTATATGTCATTCAAAATCATCATACATAGAAATCATCACTCTCATTTAGTGCACTTCATCATACTAGTATGATTTTTGTTACATTGCATGGATCAACCTATTGATCCATGGTTTGACATGCTTTATAGTTATTTTGGACATGCTTTTACTACCACATCTATGCATTCTACTATAACATGGGCTTCTTTGAATTTCTCTTAGTATGCATCTCTATCTACTTTATGTTACCAAGCTTTCGCTCACCAACATAAAGTGGGGTAAAATAGTCACAAAATCACACACTTGCTATTACATTTATACTACTAAATATGTTATTTTATATATGGATATCGCATAAGAAAAGTATTCACTAATGACCTATCCCCTAGTCCTGTCATGAGTTAGTTGGTCATCATAGGCATTTATCTTGCATAGTCATAAGTTATTTTCATAGATTTGGTCATATTTCATGGAGTCTTAGGTGTCGTTATTTGGTCATTTTTCTGTCTCTAATATTTGACTAGGGCACCTAGGGTAGTAGTGGGGAACCCATGGGCTCCCTGGTCCTTAATTTTAGGTGCCCTAGTCCCAACAACACTGCGTCTAATTTTAGAGTTTGAAGGTATCTTTATAATTTTCCATCTCATTCCCTAGGTATTAGTAGACATGTTGGGTCATTAGTGTCAAAATTTGAGCAAGATATCCCTATATAAACATAGCATACCTACTATCTTATGGGCAAACTATCTACTATCAAGGGCTAGCTATCTACTAAGGCAAGGGAATTCATTTGGGAATCATTGCATCACACACACTACATATGAAGGGTTGTATTCATTCTATTCCATCCACAATTTACATTTTACATCTAGCTATGCTTCCTATCTATGCTACATCATGACGCTAGGGCATCCTAGGAACACAAATTACAACACAAGCACACAAAACTACATTGGGTCTGGAATGTAGTGCAAACACTTAGTTAGTAAGTCCACCATTTGTGAGCTAAGGTCTAATTGGTGATGACACATCCTGAACCCCTCATATGTATCTTTTATTTTTTTAGGAATTTGATGCTTTTATAGGGTTTTTAGGTAGATCTTATTCATCATAGGTTCATGATGACATAAACGAAGCTAATACAAAATCATCACGATAAGGATGAGACATTGCAAAGATCTAGCAAAATATTTAGATTTAGGTCCTGAGATTTTCTATAGACTAGAGCAGTGCTTATACTACGGCACTAAGAACCCATAGGTGCTCCTCGGTCCTTCCAGATTCCCAAGTCTAGTCGATCTTCATCTGCTGCAATTTCTTGGGTCGTACCTTCATACTCTGCTTTGTCCACACATCATCTTGTTCATTCCAGAATCACAACGAGGTAAGTCATTTTTAGGTTAGTACCTTATCCCTCTTATTTAAATTATTTCATTTCATTTAAATATCAAATAAAATTAGTTAGCATCTATATTTCATTTCATATCATTTATTCCATTGTTGTTACTAGTTTAGATTAACTTAGAATATAGAATATTTTTCATATTTTAGTGAGTGTTTTGTGTGGTCATAAAATTTATGAATAATATATCACATCAAGTTAGTTGAATATATCTAATATATATACAAAAAAAACATATAGACATATATTTGAGTAAACAATATATATTTATATATGTGAATTTACAAATTTAACATTCTAAATTACCTCTCGTGAATGTATACATTGACATGGTGATCGCAACTTGTGGTTGGGATGCTTTGACTTCCTCTCGCGCACTATAATATTAATGCATACATGAACATATATATATATATATATATATATATATATATATATGTGTATATATATATATATATATGTATATACACACACATGTGTGTGTGTGTGTGTGTGTGTGTGTGTGTGTGTGTGTGTGTGTGTGTGTGTGTGTACTTTAATAAATTTGACCAAGTTTAAATACAATTATTTTGAAAATTTAACACACACACACACACACACACACACACACACACACACACACACATTGTACTCAAATATTTTTGTAGCACATAATAAAAAATAAAAAATAATTTTGAAGGTGTCATCGATGTCTACAATCTAAATGTATCACTCAAAAATGTCGTGCATAACCACATCATTATGTGTACCACGAAACTTCACCAAAAAATAGTCTGCATGAAACTATCATCCTCATTAGGTCCAATACATATGCTACCACAAGATGTGCAAATATGTGGCCTCATGCTACTACTACCTAGAGGAATCCTCTATCTACCTCCACCAACATCAGTTTCAGAAACCTCCCTCATATGTTGGACAAGGGTATCAGAGAACACTTGAAGCACATGTGGTGTATCAATCTCTATTATATCCTTCACTAAGGGACTATCTCAGGATGAGGGGGATTTTGGATGGGGACTCTAGCATGTTGAATATGAGCATGATGTGCACCTAGTCTATCCTATGTAGAGCCTTTTCCTCAGCCCTAAAACTCATGGTAGTCAAAATAGTTGGGGATCTCATTGAGGATAAACTCACAATAGAGTTTCCTAAAAAATTATAATGGAACCTAATTGTTATTGCAAGGTGGTATATCAAATACCATCCACCATCGGTCCCAAAAATTATTTTTTATTAAATTGTCATTGCAAAAGTGGATTGGAAAGAATTTTCATGAAAACAGAACTAGAAAATTGGTTCTAGGGTTGGTGAATAATGCACAAATGAGGTATTTTGTAATTTGTTTTTGTTTTACATCTACATATGATAATTTATTATCATAATATTCCCTATAATACTCTCTATAGGATGTCCACTGATCAATTTGACTCATTGATGTATCAACTTGAGCCAATAATGCCTCCAATGTGTTTACAAGTGAGGCACGGTGGGGGTTTGTGGAATGGGGATCCCTCATTAATTTAATCAATTCCTCAATTTCAAGCTTATTCTCCACTATATGGGTAGCTAAATCCTCTTGACTACCTAGAGGATCTACAAAAATTATAGGAGGGATAGGAGGGATATGAGGATTTGTAGGGTTTTGTTCGGATATGGGGGAGTCATGTAAGAATCATAAAAACATGTATTTTATTAAAATATATAATACAAATATCAAACAATTACCAAATTTGATTGCAATTGAGAGAAAATAATTTTCTCTACCTCTTCTCCATTGTGACATCATTGAATCCACCTTGATGCAATCTTCTACGTGATCTACCAAATTTTTGGGAGCAAAAGGGTTAAAGAGGAAACACAAGTGCAAGGTTTGTAGTGAAATTCACATTCGAGGTTCATAAAAATGGAGAATGTATTTGGTTTTTGATTTAAAGTTAAAGGAAATGCGTATGTGTTATAATGTGTATGCATTCCCTAAAATGTGTATGTGTTTTGTAAAACACGTATGTGTTATGGTTTGGTAATTACCAAACCAAAATATTCCCCATCCTTATTCTTTTTTTGTTTCTATCACATTTTGTTCACTTTTTGGCCTCCCGCTTCTATGCACTTACCCCCTAACGAGATGGTATCATTGGAGAGACTCTTTGATATAGATATCCCACATGAAAAACATGGTTGTAGACTTCTGAAGCACATTAAAGCATTAATCTCAATTTAGGAACTATAAGTAAACCCCAAAACATTATTATTGATAAAATATGCACTCGATGAGAGGGAAAAGCTAAGATCCCTGCTAAGTGAATATAAGGTTGTAATAATATGATATTATGAAGATTTAAAGGTCTTTGATCCAAAAATAATGACTCACACCATTCCTCTCAAGGAGAATCACAAGCCCTTTAGGAAAAGTAAGAGGCCTTTCAATACCATTATTAATCCCACCATTCATAGATATATTCAAAAAATACTCTGTACATATTATTTTCCCAAGTAAGATATTCCACTTGGGTGGCCAACTTGGTCCCTTTTAGAAAGAAGAGTAGGGAGATTAGGTTGTGTGTAGACTTTAGAAATATGAACCAAGCTTTAACAAAGGCTAATTACCCCCTTTCATCCTTAGATGAGGTCCTACAAATGGTTAGTGTTGCTGAAATTATTTCCTTCTTAGATGGATTTTCAAGATATAACCAAGTCCTTGTAGATGAGAGGATAGATTTAAATTTTCCTTCACAACTAAATGGGGAACCTTTACCTATAGGAGAATGCCCTTTGTCTAACAAACATTGGATCCAACTTTCAAAGGGAAATAGATGAAGATTTTAAAGGTTTGGTAGGGAAATGTATTATCATTTACATGGATGACTTGATTGTGTTTTCTAAAGATAGATATCAACTTTAAAGCATTTCAAGAAAGTCTTGAGCAGATGTAGACAATTTGACATATCTTTGAATCCAAAGAAAATTATTTTTGCTCGACATGAAGGTAAATTATTGTGACACATCATCACCAAAGAAACTATCAATGTTAACCCTAGTAGATCCCAATAAATTTATGATATTCCTTTTCCAAACAACAAAAATGAGTTAAAGTCATTCTTTGCTAAAATTAGTTTTATTAGAAAATTAATTTATGGCTTTGTAGAGATTGTCAAAACCACTAAATTACATGCTAAAGTAGAACACCAAGTTTTAATGGAATCCTTAGAAAAGGATAATTTCCAATAGATCAAGTCTTTCATAATGCAAACTCTAGTTCTAATAAACTGGATTTTAAACAAGACTTATATCTATATTATTTTGTTTGAGAACATACCATATGAGTTATTTTGAATCGGAGGAAAGGATCTAGGGATCATACCATTTCCTTATCAAGAACCAACATGAAAGATAACGAGTTAAACTACCCAATTTTGGACAAAAATCCTATGCACTTGTCAAGGCAATCAAGAAGTTAAGACAATACATTTTAAGGAACAAAATACATGAAATAGTTCTTGATCTAGTAGTTAAACAAATTCTTGGACAAAAAGAGCTAGGAGAAAGGAAAGGAAAATGGATTTCTAAGCTGTAGGAGTTTGAATTAGTGATTGAACTAGCTAAGATTGTTAAAGGATAAGGCTTAGTGAAAACTATAACACAACTAGATCCCAACATCAACGTCTTCCAAGAGGATCAAGCTAAGATTCCTCGGGATCAGTGGTATGAGTACACATCCATTTTATAATGTATGTCTAATCTATGGTTGCTTTGAATAGGATCCAAAGTGAGCTTTAAATCTCAAAGTATCACACTATATGTTGAAGTAAGGAGTTCTCTTTAGGATGAACCATCATGGGATTTACTTGATATGTGTGTCAAGAAATGAGGTAGATCGGACAATGTTTAATTTTCATGAGAATTTGGGAAGTAGTCATTCGTTAGGAGATGTCATTGCCCATAGTATATTAAGAGTTGGATATTACTATCCTACCATTTTAAAATATGCTCACAATAATGTGAGAAATTGCCACCAATGTCAAGTCTTTGCAAAAATACAAAAACATGCAACAATGCTTTTACAACTAATCATTGAGAGAATACCTTTTTGCTTAATAAGGCCTAGAATTTATAGGAGATATCAATCCAAACTCCTTTGAAAATCATAAGTTTGTTTTAACAACCACTTATTACTACACAATATGGGACAAATTTATTTCTACAAAAAGGAGCACAACCCTAGAAGTTATCGAGTTCCTAGAAAATAACATCAATACCATGTTTGGCCGCCCTTTCTCTTTGGTATGTGAAAATGGACCAACATTTCAATCCATTGAATTTATAAAAATGGGCATATAACCATAATATTACCTCAAATGTCTCTTCAAACTATTACCCCAAAGGTAATGGAGTGGCAGAGTCCACTAATAAAAACCTCTTGGACATGATAAAAAAGACAACCACAGATAAGGAAAATACATTAAACTCACTCCTCAAATATGCTTTATGGGTAGGTAAAATCATGATGAAATCAACCCTCAAGACAACACATTACTTGTTGGTTTATGGGAAATAACATGTGTTCCCCATCACAATTCAGTTTCAACACATCAATTTTATGTGAATACATGGGTGGGGAGACAAGGTAAAAACAAGTTATAAACTTAATAAAAATGTATTGCAATGTCTTGTTAGATCTTATTGTATTTTTAATTTGGGTTCAAAGTTAATGCAATAAAAACACTATTGTTTCTATATTTTTCACCCAAAAATGTTTTCCCAGGATAAAATTTGTCTACATATTATTTGACATATGTATGTGTTGTGTAGATCTATAGTGTAATAGCTTCTCTCAACTCATTTATTGATAATATATTTACAAAAGTATTAGTTGGGTAGGTAAAATTCTAACAATACAAGTATACTTGATGATATGTTAATAAAACTTATAGAGATACAAACTTAAACAACTAAATATCTCTATATAGGTAAAAACATTATACACACAATGCATGATAACTATTTTATAATGACATACTATCTATGATACAAAAGATAATTTATTTATTTTAAACAATATTTGGTTTCAAGAATCATATATCCCTATTGATGTATTAATTATTTACAATGTTAAAAATATGTATTTATGCACTATTAAACTAACATGTTAAAAAAATCAATTAAAAAAACTTGTCCTCTAATAAACTCATTTTCCTTCACCTATATCTCTTAGAGCCTCAATTAAGGCTCTAAGATGGACCATGTGAAATGCTACATTGATTTCATCTCTATCAATTAGATGTACACTTTTGTGAAGATTATTTATTTGTAAATTTTTGTATTATTCATTGCAATGATGACTTTGGTCTCGACAATAGTTGCGAGCTACTTCAACATGATTTGGTGTTTTATATTATACTTTCTCATATATTTTAATAGGATTTGTCTATATTTATTGTGTTATCTTGATGGTTATAACTGTTTATCTTAAGTTGAATGTTTTAGTAGGTCAAAAGAACATATTGATTTGGTATAGTCATTGTATTTTGGATTTTTTAATTAATTATAATATAAAGTTAAAGTATTTTTACCATCATAGTATGTTTTTTTCTTATCATAGAGTCCAAATGATATATGTTAATCTAAGTCTTGTATTCATTTGGTATGTCGATATAGTCATAATCTTCATTTAGTAGTTTGTCTTTGTTTAAATTAGGTGTTCATTAGCAATAGTTTACTAATGTAATTTAAGCTATAAAACTAATAGCTTTTAGTTATTGTTAATGTGTTTAAGTGGTGTCATGTTAATAATCAAATAATGGTTATATATTGTCAATAGTCTTTTTCTTAGTGGCCATTTTTGTCTAAGTAATGCCCGTATGTGTGAATTATCTTGTCAAAGTAAATAAAGTCACAATCGAGTGTCAAATTTTGATATTGTAATGGATGCATTTTCAATAGAAATCGACATCCAACAAGTTTCACATTATGGGAGAGAAGTTATGAAAATAAATACAATGTGGAAACATTTGAGCCTTAAAAGGCATATTTCCGACAAGCAACAAGAAACCGGAGGTCAGAGGCAATGGAGCATAGAGGGCGATGAATTCCTCTCATCAGTCATGAACAACGGGGCAACATACAACACTCGATGACACATTTTTATAGTATTTCAGTTGTTTGTTTTGAGTGGTGTATGTAGAAATAAAACAAGGTATTCATTCCCTACTAAAGTTTAAAATGAGGAGAATGTGCATTGTGGATGCTGAGAATAGTTGTATAGGAGGGAAGTTGAATGAAGTGATCTCTCGACTACTAAGATTATCTAATTGTCGTAATTCTTCATTAATTGGTAGTTGAAAGAGGATTCACTAGAAGTGAAAGTGGGAACTATTGAATTCTCATATGTAGGTGTATTGGTGTAAGTGTGATCATCTGATGATGGATTAACTGTGGTGAAGCATGTGATCATGTGCAACATGATCTAGACAACAAGATATAAGATCTAGCCAATGGTATGTAGACCTAAAAGTATGTGATGGAATGTAAATTTGTTTCCAGTTCTTGAGATGTGCTTTCTCCCCATGTAAACACTAAGGGGAGAATGTTGAGGATTAGTCTTTACATTGGTATTTACTTTGGTAATTTAATATTTACATTTGGTAGGTTATTTAACAAGAGGTAAATATTACTTACAGGTTTGTTAGTGATATGTAAACGACAATAGACCCCCTATTGTTTTACTAGTTTACAACACGATCAATTACTTTATCAACTTTCACGATTTGAAATGAATCTAAAACTAATTTAAATCTGAATTTTAAATGTTTATAAACTGATCCAAAACTGAATTTATGATCAACAAAATCAACTTATTCATCAGTTTGATCAAACCATCAAGATTTCATTTTACCAATTTCTTGTGAATGTCATATGACTATAAATACGTATTTTAAAATTAAAATATGACTGATCAAATGCATAAATAAATAAAACAATAAAAATAGAAAATTCAAGTAAGTAGACGACACCGATTTGTTTACGGAGCTCAAAATTTCCTACATCTCTCGGGTTCATTCAAACCAATCCATTAAAATTGTCAAAACTACAAGTACAATCAAAATTACAATTTACAATAATATATCTAAAACATACAAATTCATGCCCTCGGGCCTTCGTAAGACTCGGTGATGCTCAACATTCTTCCTCCACATTCTCGAAGCACTTGCGAAATCTCTTCCCTCCGTTCTCTATCAACAAGAAATTTTCATGCCTTAAAATGACATAAAAAGACCTCAAATTAGGAAAATTATATATGCACTAGGAGCATCTCAGAATTCTAGAAAAATTTCTAGTTTACACTAAGACCTAGAAATTCCCTAAACTACTCTAAAACTCAATTTTCCAAAACTGCTATATTATCTCAAAAACACAATCATTAACATTCCTTATACAAAATGTAACTTACTCTTTTATAGGTTTATCTTGACATAATGGTCTAATGGTTGGAATACATTATAGTAAAGGGTTGGTTGGGGGTTCGACCTGCCCCAACCACCCACCACCCACTCTTTCTCTATTTTTTGGGATTATTATCCCACATTAAGCAAAATTAGTTTTAACCAAGCCTTTATAAGGCCCACCACCACCCAAATGTTATGTGGCTTGGGCCACACATCCTCCTTTTTCCCTATTTTGACTATCCCTATGGGACAAGGAAAGAAAATGTGGCCAAGGCGAGCATGTGCTAGCTTAGTCGATGCTAAGTTTGGCATGTTTGATCGGTTGGTGGGTGAGGAGTTGGTTGGGATGTGGCCGAGATGGCTCAATGTAGGCATTTGCTAGGTTGGCTTGTTGAGGTGGCAAGTTTTGAAGTGTCACCTATTCAACTCGAACTTGAATGTGAAGCGCCCAAACTTGGTAGGTTGGTGATGCGTTGGCTCACCCCATGAGCTCAAGACATAGCTCGGTACTCTTGCACTCCACCAAGCTTACCCAACTTAGTTAGGGCAACTTGGTCTTATAAAAACATTGGAAATAATCCCACATGTACCATACAAATGCAATATGTGGTATTTAAATATAAAATTGTGACAAAGTGACAATATGAATATATGGAGGAAAATACACCGATCTTCAAAAAGAGTGTTAACCTGGCCGAGGGCATCCAACCAAAAAATAATAGGGCCCACCTGTCTAAACTCGAGTGTCGAAGACCGGAGGTGAAAACCAAAAACACCCCTTTACCATTTTTTTTTATCATTTTTGCACTGCCATGTCTCACATGCTTTGATTGATTTGCTACCCTCATTTTTCTCCTCTAACTAGGAACTTCTGTAGTTGGTATCTTGCTCAAACAAAGTCCATTTTTCATGTTTAAATAGGTGATAGAAAGCTCTCCATTGAGAAGGATTTTGTTCCACAAAAGCTATTTTCACCCATTGAAACTGTCAATCATCTTCCTGCATCTCAAAAACACACAAGATCCATATAAATAACATTGTAGGAAAAATTTTACTACAAATTTTTGAAAATCATATCACTAAATTGATTATTTAAAAAATAGACAATCTACATGCCAACAAGAAGCTAGAGTCCAATTGATTTTCCTCAGAATCGCCAACATATGCAAACAACATAGATCAATTTGAAAAGACAAAAAAATGCCAATAATAGGTGAATTTTTAACTGAATCCTGTAGAACTTTCAAATCACAATGATTGCAATTGCCATCAAAAAATTGATCATCTTAAAAATAGACAATCAAACTCCAAAAAGAGGAAACTATCAAACTGATTCCCTGTGACATGGCCAATCTTTGCAAATACAATCTCACCAAAAATAGATCAGTAATAAATAGACACCAAAATGCCAACAACTAGGCTAATGTCCACTCTGACCCTATGAAATTTCTAGATCACTACAACTAAAAATATGTTTGTTAGTGTGATCAAAATGTATTCTAACATTGTAACCATATTTAGAAATCACATTTATTGCCCACATGGGTCTTACAAAACATGTGATTTAAAAGTATGACAACAACGAAATTTCACATTGTGATCACAATTACAAACACTGCCCAAAATATGGGTCTTAAAATGCATCCAACATATACATGCCAAAAATAGATGCATTCCCAAAAAAAAGTCACTTTGAAATTAGTCCGAACATTACCAATGTGCCCAACAACCTACGTAAACTATTGTCAAAAATCTCCAAAGCTGAAAATATGAGTTTAATTCCTTTTACCCAAATTGTACCAGAACTCAAAATGCTAAATAAGGAGATTCAAATGGAGTTTTTTCAAATTTTCAAATATAAGAAGATAATGAGCATGATGAACCTGTCTCTCAGTTCCTCTCATGAATCAACTCCAAAATATTCAAAGCTAAAACAACATGAGAAAATTTTTTCCTTTCAACATACAATAGGAATCCCATATAACCAAATGCTTTGAATTATTTGCATGTCATTAACAATCATCAACTATGCAAACATAAAACTAAGGAATTGTTTACCAATCCATTTCAGCTTGGTTTTACTTCCTTGATTAATTGTTCCCGAGTTGTTAATTGAATAGTTGGTTTTTCATCAACTTCATTATTTCCTATCCTCTAAATAGGAATGTAAACCATTTTTGTCTTACCATAAATTTGATGGCATGATGGATGAAGTTTCCAACATGTTTCAAACCGATGTCCACTCATATGATAATGAGTACATAAAGTACTCTTCTTGGGATAGGAAACCTACTTGCCATTTATTGCCTCTAAATGATGAGATTGGTCTTTAGCATTGAGTTCATATGGAAATCCCTTTTTCAATAAATACTTTCTCTTCTAACAACATGAAACATAATGATTATTTAACCCATAAAACATGCAGGGAAAAACATGCCACATTTTCTACATATCATAGCCATATTTTTCAAACTGAAAGAGAGGATTAGAATTTTTACAACAATTTCCATTTTTAGTGCTCAAAGGTGTGCTGGGTATTTTTTTGTGGTGAATATTCATAATTTGGAAAATAATCCATTTTAGGAAAATTTGAAAAAGCAAATTTTTTGGAGTAGGTCAGTGACTTGTTCACCTAAAATTTACAATATATATTTTTAGGGGTCACTTCACCTACATTTGAAAACATCTCCTATAAAAACCTAGGTGATTCACCAGGTAGTATACTACTAACTTACTACTATTTTACTAAGGTACCGACATATCAAGTACTGTGAACTTGTAGGGTAGGTTGTTGATGCATGACATGAGGTTGTTTATGTATGGAAGGAAGTTGTTGATGCATGACAGGAGGTTGTTGATGCGTGAAAGTCCTATGTTGTTGATGCACGATAGGATGGCGAAGGCTGCAGACACACGATAGGATATTTTTGTTGCACAACAATAGCCTTACCGTCTGACAACTGAAAAATATCTTGTCATGTGTTTGTAGCCTTTCTATCACATGAATTGAAAATGAAAGCTTCTTTTAGGTGAAAAACTTGTACACAAACCCCAGAAAATTTTCCATGTTCGCAAAAGTGGTTTCAGGGATATTTGTCAGGAATATTCCATCTTTGATTTCCCATAGGTCTCTTAAAATTAACCATGAGGTGTGTAAGAAGGAGGTGGTATCTCATTACCTCATCTTTGAAATTTATCACCCAATCCTTCATCCTATGATGATGAATCAACAATTTCCTACACATAATCTTCCTGCAAGACTAGAGGGGTATTCACTTGGCTATACTAAACTTATCTCCCTTCAACGTTATTAGAGAAATCTCCAATTTCCATTTCCACACCTTGATAACCCAATATTAGAAATGAGGATGATCATCTACCTGTATTGGGTTAGAAATACCTTGGCCATTATTACCAAGGCCTCTTCCATCAAATCCCATTTTAAGCAATAATTTAGATCCAATGCCCTTAGTATGTTTTTCAAAATCAACAAAATATTACTTGAATCCAAATCTGAATCTAAATGGGAGGAAGAACAACATGGCAAAAAAATTATAATGTATTCATCTGTCATAGTTTCTACATATGAAGTGGAAGGAAAATCCTTCTTCTGCTCACCACACTACAATATAATCAAGAGCTCATCTTTGGATTACTCGATTTCAATCGCTCAACTTGTTCTTCAAGGGAGTAGAGATTGCATATAAAGAAAGCATTCTCATCCCGATTATTTTTTCATGCTTTCAAGCTCTTCCAGCCTCTCTCTTTTCAAGGATTTACCCATAGCTACTTGCAAACAACTTGTACTTCCCAAACAATGCACACTGAAAAATGGAAGATCAAGCCAATAAAGTCTGCAAATCTGATGGAGTTAGAAAACCAAACTGATATCAAATGCAAACTTAAAGTAGAACACTAAATTCAACCAAGAATGATACAAAAACTTGACTTGTAAATGAAAAAAGAACCCCTATTATTTTGCTATTTTACAACATGATCACTTAATTTATCAACTTTCGTGATTTGAAATGAATCTAAAACTGATTTAAATCTAAATTTTAAATGTTTATAAACTGATCCATAACTAAATTTATGATAAAAAAATGAACTTATTCATTTGTTTGATCAAACAAGCTAGATTTCATTTTTTACCAATTTCTTGTGAATGTCATAACCGATTATAAATATGCATTTTCAAATTAAAATCCAACTGATTGAATGCATAAATAAATCAAAAAATAAGAATGCAACATTCAATAAGTATACGACACCATAATTTTTATGGATTTTGGAAATTTCTTACATCTTCGGGTTCATTCAAACTGATCCATTAAATTTGTCGAATCGCAAGTAGAATCAAACTTACAATTTACAATAATAGATCCAAAACTTGTAAATTCATTCCTTCATACCTTTGAAAGAATTTGATGATCCTCATCATTCATCCTCCACCTTCCCGAAGCACTTGAAGAATCGCTTCCATTTTTATCTATCAATAAACAACTTTTGCACCTTAAAATGAGATCAAAAGAACCTCAAATTAGGAAAATGATATATGCACTATGAGTGTCTCAAAATTCCAGCACAACTTTGTAGTTTACATCAAGACCCAAAAATGCCCCTAAAATTCTCTAAAATTCAATTTTCCAAAACTTATCTCGTTATCCCAAAAACATAGTCATCAACATTCCCTTATACAAAATGTAACTCACTCTTTTATAGGTTTTCTTGATAGGATGGTCTAAAAGTTGGTATATATTTTGTTAAAGGGTTTGTTGGGGTTTGACCCACCCCAACCACCCATCACTCATGCTTTTCTTTTTTTTTTGGGATTATTATTCCACATTGTATGAAAGTAGTTTTAACCAAGCCTTTATAAAGGCCGCCACCACCCAAATGTTATGTGGCTTGTGCTATGCTTCCTCCTTTTTCCCTGTTTAAATTGTCCCCATGGGACGTGGCAAGAAAATGAGGCTAAGGCGAGCCTGTGTTGGATCAATCGGTGCTAAGTTTGTCATGTTTTCTTGGTCTTCGTGGGGGAGGAGTTGGAGAGTTGATTGGGATGTGGCCAAGTTGGCTTAATGTAGGAGGCTAAGTTGGTAGGTTATTGTGTGTTGGATGTTCAACTCAACATTGGAATGTGAATCTCCCAAACATGTCAGGTTGGTGATGCGTTGGTTCACCCCATGAGCTTGGTACATAGCTCAGTCCCTTGCACTTTACCCAGATTGATCACTATCTTGCCCAACTTGGTTAACAACTTGGTCTTCTACAAACATTGAAATAATCTGATTGATTTAATTTAATTTGAATTAAATCTAAATTATAGAGTAACTATTGTAATAAATAATATATGAATGCTAAAATACAACAAGACACAAGTGAATAACTATGTATGATGTCAAACCCTAAGCAAGAGAGGGAGATAAAATGACTTAGCTAATTTTTGAGTGAATACAAAGGGATTTAGGAAATGTAAAGTTCTAAACAGACTAAAAACAATGTCGTAACTACTCACTATAAATTCTAGAACTCAAGAAAATATCCTGGACAGGGGTGCTCAATGCATGGTAGAGGTGCTTGGGCACCTTTGGTGACCTGGATCTAGACACCGGTGACTATATAAGAGCTCTAGATATTCCTTATTATGTGTTACAAGGATTTTGGTGTTGATTCATGTTGGACACTTGATACTCACTCATTGATCGCTGAAGGTACCTATAACATGCAAGAAAGAAGTTCACCTGAACATACCCACAAACCACATCAAACCTAAAAATAAATATGCAAGATGGGGAGTCGACTGACTCATCGGTCACCCGAAGAGTGAACTTATAACTCGAGCACTATACTACATCTCATATTCCATGTAGTTGTGGTGTGTGTATGTTGAAATGATTCCCTAGATGCCCTTGTGTAAGTTGCACACCGATATCGGGTTAGATCTAGAATGTAGAAATGTATAACATGTGTGGATGTAATATAATAGACTTCCCCTTCCTACATAGTATATGTAGAAGTATGCAACCCTTTTCCCTTGAATGGATGCTAGATGGATGCCTTTGAAGTGCTTTAGTGCCCTTGGAATGCAATCTTAGGTGAAAGTAGTAATGCTTAGTGCTTGGTCCTTCATTTTGAAAACATAACTATGTATTTATATCATTCCCTTATTTCAATTTCATAATTAAAAATTTAAAGGTCAAACCATAATTGAAAAATATGACCAAAAGATAAAAGAAACCCAAAAAGAGTGAGTAATATAAGAAAGGGCTTGGGGTGCCCATGAGGGATAGGCATGCCAGAGTGCTTCGTCTTGACTGGTGCCGACATCTCAAGCCATACAAAATAAATAAGTTAAGTTCCGATTGTGTCGTATGGTGTGCAAGGCAAAAGAGAATGTGAGAAACCAAGAAAATAGGCCAAATATCATTTTCAACCACTAGTTTTCTTGCTTAGGTATCATGTAAATGATAACATGCTTTTATGACCTAGAAATGTACCCAAGTGCATGATTTTTGTCTACATATGCCCCCAATTTATGTTATTGAGTGAATACTTAATAACATAAAGTAGATAAGAGTTACATACCTTATGATTCTATAGAGTGTGTAGTGAATAGCATATCGAGTGGACAAGTGAAGCGTGGAGTGATTGCAAAGTGAAGCGTGAAGACTATGAAAGGGAAGTGGACCCTAGGGGTGAAGCATGTGTATTGTAATGTGCACTATGTAGCTTGTGTGAGATGCTTTTGTAAGGTTGAATCTATAAAATAAGAAAAATAGTAGTCAAAGTTATGTATGTGAAAAATTAGAATAAAGTATGTAAAAGTGTGTAAAAAGGAAAGTGTGCACATGATATGTAAGAGATTAAAGGATATAAAAGTGTCTTGTTTCTTGAAGTTACTAATTTGAATGTTGAAGGTGAGGTTTTGGGTGATCTCATGCCAAGAGTGAGTTTTTTGGGTGATCTCACGCCAAGTGTGAGTTTTTGGGTGATCTCACGCTAAAGAGAAAGTGTTGGGGAGAGAGGTCTAGTTTTACTCTCCTTCCATGACTCTGCCCAATAAGCACCACTTCTAATGGTATATGTAGTGCCCAAATTTTTATATCCTTAGTTGTTTGTTTTTCTCTTTACTCATAAGCATGTTTTGGTAGGGAGTTGATATAGTTTGGACATTACATTAGGATAATTGATCATATTATACATGTATGGAGATTTAGGCGTATAGTGCCAATTTAGATTGATTACTATGTTGACACCTTATCTTATGATGTCACGGATACTAACTGATATGATGTTGTTTGGACCTTAATTATATTGATGGATACTTAGTTTAGTTGCATGTTTGGATTTTATGGATGTATGTCGCTTTATCATTATGGCTAACACATGGGGAATTATGTGTAATTATGCATGTTGTCACATTTTCAATTCCGAATGATGATATGCTAGTGTAGAACTCATTGATTTCTTATTGAGTAGTTGATTCACATTTTATCAGACATGTGCGTTTAATGTGTGCAATGAGTGTGCAGGTGACAGGTCACAGGAGAACATGGGATTCAGGCAACTACACAATTTTTCACAAGTAGCCCACGGGGCTAAGTCCTAACCATGTTTATTGTATGAGACCTTAGTATTAGATTTCATTATTTTGGGCACCATGAGTGACCCTCATTTGTAATGTGTAGTAATCTCTTGTTTAGGATGTAGTTGCTTATTAATCTTGTTTTGGGGACTTAATGGCCCCCACTTGCATTAAGTTTTGAGTTTGTATAATGATGTATTTAATCAAAAGGGATTAGGGTCACATGTGAACCCTTGGGTGGGCCCCACATCCTCTACACTTGTGCCCAAATGTGCCAAACCCGAAATTGGGCTATTTTAGGCATTTTTAGTGACCCCTTTTTAGTTTGGGAGTTCACTTAGCATGAAAATGGGCCCTTGGACCCTACCTAATAGGTAGGGGGGCTTAATTCCAAGGCATAGAGGGAGTTTCCCTCCCATTTTTCCTCCCTTTGGTCACATCCATGTAAGGTGGATGGGTATGTGTGTTTTGTTAAAAGTTGCACAAGTTTGTTTTGTTGTTCATTTTGAGTAATTTGGGAGAAGAGGGTTAAAAGCTATTTTATCCTTTCTCTCTTTTATCTTGGGAATCTTTGACCTTGAGGGAAGAGAGGGGTGACACATGTCACCCCCTCATTTGTGAGGATTTTTTTGTTGGCTCCTCTTCAAATTCTCCTCATGGGGAAAAAGAGAACTTTTTTTTGGAGCTTTTTCTTGGAGGCTTGTGGATTTTAGAGCTAGAGCTTGCTTGGATAAAGAAAGGGAAAAGTTAGAAGTGGAGAGATTTTGGAGGTAGGCTCCTTGAGTTCATTTTTGTGTTTATTTCATATTATATATTAGCCTTGTTTGTTTAAAATGTGTGTGCTACTTGGGTGTTACCATTTGTTGTTATGTGTGTGGTTTTATTTTCCTCCATCCATCATATGGCATGATGGATTTTTGGAGTTTGTGGGGGAAGAGAGAGGGATTTTTCCCTCTCAATCCTCATGGCTTGATGGGTAAGCCATGTAGAATTTTATTTACTCCCCTAAAATGGATTGAGGTGGGGAAGGTGGTTCATATGGTTTGAATCCCCTTCCCCATTCTTGGCGAGGAAACCCCTTTTGGGTTTGAAAATCCTCCCAAGAAGGATTTGGTGAATGGATGGAGAAATAAGGAGGGTGTGAAGATCTTTGTTTTGTGCAACCAATGTTGGTTACACTTTTGGAATTTGGAGAACTCTTTCTTCTCTTCCCCATTTTAGAGGTAGAACATGGTTTCTCCTCTTTTTCATCTTTGCAAAATTGGTGTTTTGTTTTAATATTTGTCTTGTCTTTATGTGAATGTAATGTTGGTTGTTCTCCCTTACTCTTGTGTAAAGTTGTGGATAGTAGTCCTCTTTCCCATGGGCTTGGGGGAGGCTAGCATGCCTTCCAACCTTGGAAAGGCATGTAATGATGCCTAAAGGTTGGGTGGTTAAACAAGCTCTTTCTCCTTGTGTTGATGGCTATGTGAAGAACAAGACTTGGAGCCTAAAGCTTGAAGATGGTTGGATCTTATCTTTGGTGTTTATGACATTTTCTTCCCCAATTTTGGGAGTGTTCAACTACTTGTTATCATGTAAATATGGCTATGTCAAGAGACCTATTCTTTGTAATATCCCTATGTTGGGATATGGATGGTATTTTAATAACTAGTGTTGTATTAGTTTTGTGTACTTACTCCTTATTGAGTTGAATCTTCGTTGGTATTGTTTTTACATGATAGTGGCTTTGTTGTGTATTTGATCATCTCTTTAAGAAAGAATCTTGTGTATTGAGAGGTTATGTATTTTGGGAAAATGTTGCATATTGAGTGGAAGATTCTTGGAAATGAAATATTGTAACAAATATCTCCTTTAATGTTAACTTGAAGTAACTCTTATCTTTTGAAAGAAAGTTGCTTTGTGAAAATAATGTTAGTCTTGTAATAGTTTACTTCCTCACAAAATTTGGTGGTTTTAAACCAAGAGATGAAATTTGTTTACACTCTCCTCTTTATATGAAAACCTATTAAGTGTTGCATTAGAAATTTAATTCTAAGATGTGGAATCATAGTAGCAACTTATTTTGTCATGTTTCAAGCTCCTTATCTTGATTGAAATACATTTCTACATGTTTTTTTTTACATAGAGCAATAAATCATTTTGGACTAGATTCGAATTTAAAAAAATAGAATAATTTATTAAGATTCATGGACCATGTTGAGACAAAAAAATCAATATATAAGGAATATATTATTCAAGTTATTTTTCCTTACACCATATTGTAAAAAAAAAAGAAAATAAGTAATGTGTGTGTGTGTGTGTGTATAAACAAAAAAAGTTAATAAAATATTGATTATTGTTTAAAAAATAATAAATAAAAAAATATATATTTTTATTGCATATGGGGAGGGGCCGAGCCCTCCCCAAACCTTGTGCTACCTCTGTCCCCACCCCCTACCCACGTGGTCACCACTGCCCACCTCCACCCACCTCTACCGCTGCAGACCACCACCCCCATGCCGTCGTTGCTTCCCCATGGACCCCCTACCTTCCATCTGTTCCCCCTTCCTCCTTTCCGCGCACCCTGTCCTCACGTGGATCCCCTTCCCCTCACACCCCCGCATACTCCCCTACCTTCCATGCAATTCCCCTTTTCCCTTTCCACGTTTCCCCACACTTCGCACCCCACCACTTCTTCCACTAGCGCAACCAGAGATACCGCACATCCTCTCTAACCTACACCTCACAATACCACAAAAAAAAACATACGTATTAAATATTTAGGGTGTTTTGTTGAGTGGATCTCTCCCACAAATTCAATAAGGAAGAAACAAGCTCCATAGATCCTCCTCCACCTGCAAGAAGAAACAAAATGAAAACCAAAAGGAGAGAAAGGAAAACATAGAGAAATTTAGGGCAACTTTAGGGTGGATTCAAAATCAAGGGCCAAGATTAGATTTGATCCAAGGGCCCATAGTCAACCCTACACATTTTAAGTCATGGGCACTTTATGGGTATGGGAGGGAAAATTATAAAAGGGGTGTGGAAAATTAATAAATAAAGGGGAAAAATAATAAACTTAAAAGGATGTGTGTATTTATTTTGGAGGCCATAGTAAGCTAAATAGAATAAACAATTAATTTGTTTTGGGCTATTATTAAGGATGAGAAAACTAAAGTTGTATAAATTAAATTATTAATGGGAAACAATGAAGTAGACATTAGTATTATTTTAGTTTCACCTTTTAAAAAATAAAAAATTTACCCAAAATTTGTAGTCATTCTTGGTGTGTTTTTCGGTGTCCCGAGGTGGGGCATTACAATATATCCCAATTTGTTCGATTATCCTAATTTGTTTTGGATTAGTTCCGATTATATTGATCAAGGAGATAAAATACATTCTGTGATCAAGGCAAGTGCTCTGTTACTATATAATTACTTTGAAGAATTCTATAAAATGTGTTGATATTAGAAAATGACTATTTCCCCAAGACATTAACGCCCAAGGAGGAGGAAAGGAGAGCCCAGATGCTAGTGTCTTGTTCTAGGCATTGGTGTCTATATTGTGTTTTGGACCCAAGTCATAGATTTTGGTCCATTATGTAACTATGTTCTTGTGTTGATTTTGTAATGTGTAGATCTATACTATAGCTTTGAGCTATTGTAGGGGTGATTTTTTCACCCAATGTATGCCCCCTTGTTTGGGGCACATGCGACGTTTATAGGAGAATGCGGTCTAAAGGAGAGGACCTCGATGTTGATCAAAAGTAGATACCCGTAGGGGTAAGGGATGTGCTTGGTAGATACTAAGGCACATGCAAACAAAGTAGGCTAGTATAATTTTTAATAGTAAAAGCTAGTATGCAATAGAAGACAATATAACAAGCAAGTGTTTAGATAAGATATACTATGAAAATGCGTTTCAAACATTAGACATCACTCATAATGTCACAAGACAATTAGGGTCAAGAAGCCAAAATCATACATCATACAATTCATAGGCATAACCCATAAATAATATCATATAATGGAAAACAAGATCAAGTAAAATATATCGATAACCATGGTGGCATATAGTCCCGCAAAAAATTCTACACATGAAAACACCCGTTAGGATGTTAGTAAGATAAATAGTATGTTTAAGCATGGAAATATCGTGATAAGTAAGTGCTAGTAGTAAATGATGAAACAATAGAAGATGTAGTGTGTGACATTAGTCAATGGTAGATTCCCAAGGAGCCTTGGTGGAATTGGTAAAAGGTACAATTCCAAACATCATTGCATCATGTAGGAAACAATTCCTCAAATCAAAACAATAGGAAACTATTTAGCAAAATTATACTTGCAGAAATATAACAACATATATAAATAATGCACAAAAGAAGACAAGACAAGATTTAACGTGGTTTACCCAATGTGGGTTACGTCCACCAAGAACTTGCTCAAAGTTTATTAACAAGAGTAAAAACTCTCATAATATTCTCTTAGTTATAATTGCTAAATAATCACTCATGAACTCACAATATAATTCCCAAAGATGCTAAACCACATCTAAGACACAATTGACACCCAATTGCTCAACCTTGATCACTCTTGATCACCTCTTGATCACTCAAGATATATTCAAGATACAATAGAAGCCGCTAACACCTCTATTTATAGGATTACAATCCTCCTAGGAAGTTCTAAACCAACCCTAAAAGTTAGAAAGTTGTAACCTTTCAACTTACCATGGTTGGATTAATCGTCAATATGTCAACAACCGTTAACCTCTAGTTAACAACAACTTAACAACAAATACGTAGCATGAAAAAAACATGATCGTAGAATGCTCTTGAAGTATCCAAACTTAACTCTTCGAACTCCAACACTTCAATTCTGATTCTAGAAGAGCAAAAATAGGCTCCACACACCAATAATCTCCCACTTGGAGATTGTTTCCACTAAGAAAAGTTCTCAACCCTTCATTATCATCCATGAAGGCCAATCAAAGTTGAACACAACTTTAACTTCTCCTCAGTGGATCGCCTTGGTCATCATATCTATAGGATTCTGACTGATATGAATATTTTCCAACTTCAACTTATCTTCTTCCAAAGTTTCCTTGATGAAATGATATATCAGCTGAATGTGCTTCATCCTAGAGTAGAAAGTGGAGTTCTTCACCAAATGAATAGAACTCGACCATCTTGTGTAATATCCCATCTTCCTTCTTATGCCCTAACTCATCAAGAAAGCTACTATAGACAAATTATCTCCTTACTCACCTTGGTGGATGCAACATACTCAACCTCTATGGTTGATAAAGCCACAACATTTTATAACCGTGAAACCCATATCACCATGCTATATCACCAACCGTAAATATATAACTGTTGTGTTCCTCCTGTTTTCCAAATCTCTTACCCTATCTCGAATCTACATAGCCATGCAATGTAGTGTTCGATCCACTGAAACACAATGCTTCTCCCATCGTACCTATTAAATAATGAATGATCCACTTCACTTCCTACCACTGCTCTATACCTAGATCAATCATAAACATGCTCAATGCTCCCACTGCATGGGTAATATCAGTCCTAGTGCATACCATAGAATACATCAAGATGCCTAATCGCCAATGAGTATAGTACTGACATCCTGGATTCTATCCTCCTTAGTCCTGGACTCTACTCCTTTGATAATTTAAAGTGGTCTCGCAGAGGAGTACAAAACGGTTTAACATCCTACATACTAAACCTCTCCAAGACCTTCTTTATGTAATATTATTGAGATAATACAAGCTTTCTATCCTTCCTGTTTCGAGGTATTCTTATACCAAGGATTTTCTTTATGCGCCCTAAATCCTTCATAGCAAAGGAGTCGCCTAATTGCTTCTTGAGTACCTTTATTTCCTACATGTTCTTCCTTACAACAAGCATATCATCCAAATATAGGCACATAATAATAGATATCCATCAAGAAAATTCTTGATGTACACACAATGGTATGAGTGACACCCGGAGTAACCTTACTCCCGTATAAAACTGTCAAATTGAAATTTGTACTACCGTCGTGGAGCTTGTTTTAGGACATAGAAGTTATTCTTTAATTTACACACTAACCTATCCTTCCCTTTGACCTCATAACCCTATGGATGCTACATATACAATTCCTCCTCCAACTCACCACAAAGGAATGTAGTATTCACATATAACTACTCTAAGTGTAATTTTTCTATTGCTAGTAAACTAAGAACCATCTAATAGAAGTCATTTTAACAATAGGAGAAAACATTTCATCAAAATTTATACCTTTCTTATGTGCAAATCTCTTGACACAAAGCTAGGCCTTGTACCTTTTATGCCTCCATTTCCTCTTTGATTCGTACACCCACTTGTTATGCAATGCGCTCTTGCCCTGGGTAGCTCCATTAGATCCCAAGTCCGGTTCTCTATAAGAGATCTATGCACTTCATCCCTCGGCCTACTCCCACTTCTTCATGGCATCCACCTACACTACTTCCTCAAAGCACTCTTGCTATCCAATGTCAATGAGTAATAAATAATTCAAAGATAGAGTAAAACGTTTAGGTTCTCTTCTTACCCTAGAAGACCTTCTCACCTCAAAATTTGGGGTTCCCGATGAGTAGGTTCTTGAATTGGCTATGACGGAACATGATGCTTTGAACTATCCCCTTAGACACATTCCCATCTCGTAATGTCCTCTAAAATTGTGTATTCTTTCTTTGATTCCTCTTTTTGTTCCCTGAATCGATCTTTACACATGAATTTTCATTAAAGACAATATCTCTAGACCGAAATATTTTCTTGTCCTTAAGACTCCAAACACGGAAACCAAAGTCATCCTCACCATAGCCAAAAGAGGTGCATTTCTCGACTTAGCCTCTATATTGGTCCTATCATCTTTATCAATGTGAACAAATACCTCCCATCCAAATACTCTAATAAACGAGTAGTCAATTTTCTTACAGATCAAGCCACCTTAGGTATACCTCCATCCAAGGCCATAAAGGGTCCTATGTTAGTAAGAAAATAGCTATGCTTACATCTTCCACCCAAAACCTAAGTGGAAGCCTCACATGTAACCTCATGCATGTAGCATGCTCCATGATTTTCATGTTCATTCTCTCTGACACTCCATTTTCCTGTGGAGTCTTCAGAACCATCCTTTTCCCGCGGATCCCATTTATTGAATAGTAATCAAGAAATTCATTGCTATAATACTCCCCTCCATTATCTGACCTGAGACATTTCAACTTGAGACCTATTTAATTCTCAACCAAGGATTTCCATCTTTTGAAAGTTTCAAACACATTATATTTATTTCTAATACAATATACCTAAACTTTTGTAGTTTCATCATCAATGAAAGTGACATAATAACATGTACCACCAATATATTTTACCTTAGTTGGCCCTCATACATCCGTATGCACCAACTCCAACTTACCCTCCTTCCCTGGTAGGTCTAACCTTGAGGAATATCACCCGCTTTCGTTTCACATAAACACATTCCTCATAGTAAGTCCAAATCTAACTCCTTTAATCTAGAAACATGTCCTTTAGAATCTACATGCCCTTTTGACATATATTACCAATTATCCGGTGCCACAAAGTTGCATCTCCATCCGTAATAACTAAATTACAATAACCAGTACCACTAGTTAAATACAAAGTACCAATTTTATTACCTCTTACAACCATAAGAACTCCTTGGTAACCTTCCAAGAATGTTGTAAAACTAACCGTACAACCATCACTACCTATTTGACCAACTGAAATCAAGTTTGCCTCAACTTAGGCACATACCTAACATCCTTAAGTAGCCATGTGTTCCCACTCTACATTTTCACCTGAACACAACCTTTCCCTACTATGTTGCATGGTTCATCATCACCACAATATACATGTACAAAATCACCTTGAACAAACTCATTTTAGTAATGTCTATGTGGGGTGGCATGGAAAGAAGCCACTAAATCTAACACCAAATACTCAACAATATTATCTAAAGAAAGACTTAAGGCATCTTGAAAAACATCATCTGATGCCACATTTACCTCCTTAGTTTCCTCCTTGTTATTCTTCTTATCCCAAAGATCCCAAAAATCTTTCTTAGCATGACCAAACTTCCCACAATGCCAACATTCTAACTTGTTCTTGGAATTTGACCTTCCCAATCATTCGACTTCCCATAGTTACCTTTCCCTCTTTTCTTTTTGTCTCACTTAGCTCTCCACCATCAAAACATTTTAGAAGTAGAAGAATCCCCAGAGTTCTTCCTTCACATTTCCTCACTCAGGATCACACCTATCACATCTTCAAACTTCAACTTTGAATTATTAGAGACCAAATTACTTACAACCATAACCAAGTTGTCCTAGCTATCCGGAAAGGAGAAAAAATCAACAAATCCTTGACCTCATCATCAAATTCAAATTTTTATGAGTTTATAATACTCAAAACCGTATTAAATTCATTCAAATGATCAACAACGAAACCATTCTCGAGACATCTTCATATTAAATATCTTTTTCATCAAAAATATTTTATTAGAGGTAGAGGGTTTTTCATATAATTTCCTCAATGCATTCATGAGACCTTATGTGGTTTGCTCGCGATATGTTGAAAGAAGTCAAGATGTAAGACATAACTAAATTTCCTCGAACACCTTCTATCCAAGAACTCCCAATCTTCATCCTTCATGGCTGTAGGTTTCTTTACTTTTCTAGCTAAAGGAACATGGAGGTCCTTCGATATAAGTAATCCTCCATCTATATCTTCCATAAACCTAAGTTATGCCCATTGAAATTCTCAATCCTCGATCTTCCCTCATTTGCCATAGCTCCCACTCAAGCTAAACTTTCCTTACAATTCACCACTTCAGAAAAAAACCACCAAAGCTCTGATACCATTGTTAGGAATTAGAGAACAAATATGCAGAAAAAATTCCTCAAATCACAGCAGTAGGAAACTATTTAGCAGAATTATACTTGTAGAAATATAACAACATATGTAAATAATGCACAATAGAAGATAAGACAAGATTTAATGTGGTTCACCCAATGTGAGCTATGTCCACCAAGAACTTTATGAGATTTTATTAACAAGAGTAAAAAAATATCACAGTCTTCTCTCAATTATAATCACACAAAAATCTCTCATGAACTCACAACAAAATTCCCAAAGATTCTAAACCAAATCTAAGACACAATTGACACCCAATTTATCAACCTTGATCACTCTTGATCATCCCTTGATATTTTAAGACTCAAGACTTCTTGATCACTCAAGATATATTCAAGATACATTAGGAATACCCTACCTCTATTTATAGGATTAAAATCCTCATAGGAAGTTCTAAAGTTAACCATATAAGTTAGAAATTCATAACCTTTCAACTTCCCATGATTGGAAAAACTATCACAATGTCAACAACCAGTTAACTGCCAATTAACAAAAAATATAGAGTGCGAAAATAGAACACAATTGTAGAATGCTCTTAAAGTCTCCAAACTTAATCGCTCAAACTCCAACACTTCAATGCTGATTCCAAAAGACAAAAAAAAAGCCACACCCCATAGGGTATAACCCAAAAATAATAACATATAATGGCAAACAATATCAAGTAAAATATATCGATAACCATGGTGGAAAATAGTCCTCCGAATAAAATTCTACACATGAAGCACCTGTTAACATGTTAGTAAGATAAACATTATGTCTAAGCATGGAAATATCAATGAAAACTAAGTGCTAGTAGTAAATGAGGAAACAATAGAACATGTAGTGTGTAGAGTAGTCAATGGTAGATTCCTCTAAGAGCCTCAAAGTGGGATCGGTAAAAGGTATAATGCCAAACATCATTACAATGTGTACAAACTTGTAAGAGACCTACATTCATTTCAGAGACCAAATGAACATGCATGTATATATAGAAATATAATGACATACTAATGATCTGACTAGCATGGAAAAAAAGTGTAACATGTAGGTAGAATAATATAGCAAGAGTAAATGCAACCAAGATATGAAAATGTGTGTATGGGTCTAATGGTGTGGGGAAAAAAATGTGAAAATGATTGGAGCAGGATGCCCCTATGGATGTGTATGAGATGAGGTTCATTTAAAGGAACCCTCAATAATCAAGAATTAATCATAGAACAGAGAGTGTCATCGATTAATGAGTTTAGCATGTGAGGGATAGATGCCTGGAAAGATATATTATGAAGCACTAAGTGTAAAGTGCGTATGTGATGTGAGGTTAATTTTATAATTTAGACCCTAAAGAGTCGAGTATGAACTGTGGAACTAGAGTGCGTCATAGAGTAATGACAATACAATATGTGTATTAAAGGGTGTGAAAGTGTGTAGTAATATTAGTTATGATGAACAACGCACAAAGTGTAGTAATTAGAAGGGGGAAGAAAGTTTGATGCCCCCAAGTGTGTAATTGGAAAATTAGCAAGTAAACTCATTTAGGAGATCATCATTGTCGGGATCGTAACCAATTTGATTTGGATTAGAGACTTGGTATGTGATGGTGTGGGGTTAATCATATAAAGAGCATTTGTGACACAAATTGTAAATACTCATAACATATTCTTCTTCAAGAAAAGAGGTTGAGGAAAATTATGTACATAACAAAGTGAGTTAGATTTTGAGTATAACCAAGGAATGAATCATTTCATATAGAAACATGGCCAAAGGGCATAAAAATGAGGTCAAGCCAAAACTATCTAAGTATGAGTGGGGAGGAGCGAGGAGTACGTGTAAAGAAGATTGATAAATGGAAGATGCAAAGGCCATAGGAAATGGTAACAAATACACATTTGTGATATAGGTGAGGAGAGTGGGGTGGTGGGACGACATCGAAAAATGTGAATCCTAGGCATGCATATAGTTTTAGAGAAAGTGGGGTCGAATGGAATATGAGGCCAATAGGAATCACGTATGAAGAGAGTGCATGTGAAGGGATCAAGACGTGTTGCAGAATGAGTTTGGGGAGATGTAGTAGGTGGTAAGATGTCCAATGTATGGATATCCCCTAGAAAGGTATCATGGCATTAGTGGAAGGAGGAGGTTTTTGAATTGATATTCACCAAGGCCAATAACAACAAAAGTATTTTGAAAATAAGATTAATCTATCTTGAGAGGAGTAAAGTTGAGATTGAGCAAAGTATCATCATTAAGCTCTATGATATTGACATCGTCATCATAATCATCAATGCTAGCATTATCTTGTTGGATAGTGTTATCAAGGATATTGGTAGGGCTAGAGCTAGATGTAGAATTGAGAGGATCCATAACAAGTGTGGTAGTGGTAGTTAGAGAGGTAGATATGGTGGGTGATAGGAGATCAATAATATGTGTAGGGATGGATGGAATGCATGTGGAGGTAGAAGATGGATGTGAAGCACTAGATTGACCCACATCATATGTACTGATAGTATGATATGGAATAGGCTGCAATGGAGGTATGGGCATGGTAGTGACCAGGTCTATGTGGAAAAACTTGAACGGATCAGGGTCAAAAACAATGGTATGCTCATAGCCATCATGTAGGAATTTAATCACACATATGAATGGTAGAGGGAACAACATGCATGACATGAATCCATGGTCTACCGAGTAAGCAATTGAACTGAAATGATGCATCAATGAAAAATAATAGAGTAGGAACAATTTTAGGCCCAAATTTTAGAGGTAAGGTGATAGTGCCCATGCATGTGTGAGTAGTGGAATCATAGCCATGAATGAGAGTAGAGGATTTATTAATTAAATTATCAGAAATGTTCATTTTCTTGAGGAGAGATAAAGCACATAGATTTATAGTGGATCCATTATCAATGAGTACACACTTGATATAAATGGATCCAATAGTAGTGGTGATAAGAAAAGGTGAAAAAGGATCACTAGAAACCAAAGGAGGGATATCCTCATCATTGGAATATATGGCACATGGTAGAATTTTAAGGGAGTGAATGAGATGAGAAAAAGAAACATCAGAATTATTACTTTTAATGTGGATGAAGCAAAGGGAAGCCTCTAATGTATCAAGATAATCAGGTATACTTTGTAAAATATCATAGAGAGAGATTTTGGCTGGTGTATTCTTAAGTTGCTCAATAATGTCATAACCTTTAGAGGTGGTGGTAGGAACTGTAGAAGTAATAGGTGGTGGGACAAAGATAGGTGGAGCTGTAGGAAGACATGTGTGGTGAGTGGTGACTACATTGATGGTTGGATCATGCATTGGAGTAACAAAGTGGGGAGGGTGTTGGGTACATGGACCCGCATAAAATCAGCAATAGTGGCAACCATGCCAGAAACCTTGGTTGGAGTATAAGAGGAATAAGAAGATTGATCCATGAATTCAAAAGAAGGGGATAGATTTTGATGCATTCTCAGAAGGTAGGGTTTGAGAAATTGGGTTCACCAAATGATTTAATTTAATTTTAATTAAATATAAAATGCAGAGTACTTATTGTAATAAATAATGTATGAATGTTAAAATACAATAAGACACAAGTGAATTAACATGTATGATGTCAAACCCTAAACAAGAGAGGGAGATAGAAGGAATTAAGTATTTTTCAAGTGAACATGAAGTGATTTGGGAAAGGTAAAGTGATATAAAAACTACAAACAACATCATAACTACTCACTGTAAATTTTGGAACTCGTAATCCAGAGCTGCACAAGGGCACCAAAGTGTAGGACAGATGCACTTGGGCATTGGTGACTGGATCTCTGGGTATTGGTGACTATGAAATATCTCAAGATTTTCCTTCTTCTATGTCTCAAGGGTTTCACTATTGATTCATGTTGGTCACCTAATATTTTATCCTTTATCACCAAAGGTACATGTAACCTATAAGAAATAAGTTCACTTGCACATACCCACAAACCACATTAAACCTAAAAAAGAAAATATAGAATGGGGAGTTAGATGACCTGATGATCACCCGAAGAGTGAACTTACGATGATCACTAAAATACATCTTAAAATCTATGTAGTTCTAGTGTGTGTGTGTGTGTGTGTGTGTGTGTGTGTGTGTGTGTGTGTGTGTGTAGAAATGATGCCCTAGGATTCCCTTGTACAAGTTGTATAATGATATAGCTAGATCTAAAATGTAGAAATGTATAAAATGTGTGGATGGAATAGAATAGACTTCCCCTTCCTATGCATAGTGTATGCATAACTATGCATCCCTTGTCCCTTGAATGGATTCTAGATGGATTCATTTGAAGTGCTTTAGTTCCTTTGGAATGCAAGCTTAGGTGATGGTAGTAATGCTTAGTGCTTGGTCCTTGATTTTGAAAATATATGTATGCATTTATATGATTCCTACGTTTGAATTTCATAATTGACAACTGAAAAGCTGACCCATAAGTGAAAAATATTCCCAAAAGATAAAAGAGACCTAAAAAAAGTGAGATTTGCGAGTAAGGCAAGAAAAGGTCAAGGGAACCCAAGAGGGATAGGAGTGCCTGAGCACTACCGTGGTCTGGTTGGGTGCTAGTGTTTGAAATCATACAAGATAAATCAATTAAGTTTTTACTTGGATGTAGGGCGTGCAAGACTAAAAAGAAAGCAAGAAACCAAGAAAAGATGCCAAAGATAGTTGTCAACCACTAGTTTTCTTACTTAGGAATCATGTAAATGATAACATGCTTTTAGGACCTAGAAATGTACCCAAGTGCATGATTTTGTGTCTATACCCACATGCACCATATAAATTTAATATGTGGCATTTAAATATAAAAGTGTGACAATGGTAATATGAATCTACATAGAGGCAAAGGCACCCCTATGCAAAAAGAGTGTCTTGACCCTCGTTATGGGCCCTTAGCTAGAAAATAGTAGGGCCCACCTATCTAAAGTAGATTATCAAAGATCGAAGGTAAAAAAAAACACCCTTTTTCCATTTTTTTATATCATTTTTGCACTTCCACGTGTCATAGTCCAATTGGTTTGGTGCCCCTAATTTTTATCCTCCAATTGGGAACTTATGTGGATGGTATCTTTCTCAAATAGAGTCTATTTTTCATCTTCAAATAGGTGAAAAAAATATCTTGGAGCCTTATACCATACTATAATTATTTTGGGAGATTTAGGGAAAATATGTCCACTAAATTGATCTCCAGATCAATTAGTAATTGTATGGGTAATATAGTAATATTATATTAGATAGTTGATATTATGTTGTTAGGAATAAAAATATAATGTCGCATATGGTTTGGAGGTTAATTGGGAGAGATATTGTAGGGACATTAGAATCCATGGTTATAGAAAATATCCTCCTATATATATGTAATGGTGTTCGAAGGAGAAATGTAATAGAAAAATATATTAGTATGATAATTATAGTTCTTTGTCTAATCTCTCGTGCATTTGTTTGGATCCATTTCTCAAAGTGCATGAGTTAAACTCGTGTAAAGCTTCTATAATACCTATCACTAAATGATATTGAAAAATATTATACTTTTCTAAAATCATATTGCTTCCACTATTCCTCTTAAAATAAAAAAATGATGTTATGAATTTGATGTAGTGTATATGGAAAGCATAAATTGAGAAGCCATAAATATGAAATCTACACGAATAACATCTAATAGTAGCTCTACATTTGAATCACCAACAAATTTAAAAATGAAAAAGCATGGAAACTTATAACTTAACCTAAATAATGGTTATAATTACATGACATGTAATAGCCCAAGATTCATTTGATGATGATGATGATATGTAACATAGTTTAGGCCCGATCAAGATATGAGACTTATTTGTAGTGTCCTAAAATTTCTCCATGACCTTTATTTTACATAATATGTGTTGGTTTTACACATTTATATGTTTATCTAATTTAATATAAATTGAGTGATATTAGTACTTTAGTAAACTTATGAATCTTGAAACCCCTTCACGTATCTCTAAAACAACCTCCATGTCATATATATATATATATATAATATATAATCCCAATATTTGGACCGTATTGTATAGTCATAAAAGCTTGTTTCCCATTCCATATTTAGCCAAATAGGCATGTTCTCCCTTCTCTATATTTCATATTTCTAGATTTTGGAAGTCAAAATATACATGCCATTGTTGTGAAATTTGAATTCAAAGTCATTTATAGATAAACATATTTTGTGAATCATTTGGACACAAGCACTATTGATTAAATATCTAACATTGAGTGTATTATTGCTACACAATACACATATTTTTAATTCAAATATTACTAATTATTTTATTATTTTACATTAAGGAGTCCATTCTCACTATAAACACCAAAATTTTATATTTGGAACTTTGGAAACATCAACTTTGATATACTTTGAAATATTCTTACAAACTTTAACAGAACATATATTTGACTCTTGAGCACATTTCCCTTTATTAGTATTCCCACATGTTGTCTTAGTCACAATTATTTGAAAACTATATATATTTAGAATAATCTTAGAATATAATGAACACTTCAGTAATCTTGTACATATATTATCCATACCTAAAATCCACTTTATTCACTCCTATAACACTATCGATAAACCCGGGTAGTTTTAGTTTGCCACAAGGGTTTCCTTCTACTCAAGTGTCCTAGGGACTTAAAAACTACTTTTGAAATAGGGTAATATTATTTAGGTCATCCTAGAAACCTTCTCGGGTCATCTATGGTGTGTAATTAATGAAAAATAACCTATTCATACAAAATTTCTATTAGATTATTACTTTCCTTTCACATACTTAAGAAACATACTAGACACTTGAAAATATCTTGGAGTACCCACACTAAAATGAGGATAATTACTAAATCAATAATATTTAAAGGATATGTGTTAGAGTTTTCCATAGATCCACATATGAAATCAAATAGGTCAAATTTGTACAACATCATACATGAAATTCTAAGTGAATGTTGATTGTTTGAGTACATGAATATACACACACTCACCTCAGGAGGGAAAACTACATACAAATTGACCCATTGTGAGAATATTGGTATATAGGAAACCATCGCCACATCATTAAGGATGTGGCAAAGGATATCTAACAAAAATTCTAACCCTATTTAAGGGTCCCTTTTGGTCTTGCAAACATGATCAGATTTTGGATGAAGAAGAGCATAAACAAGTACCATTACAACATTAGAAGGAATCCCTAATATATCTAAAAGTAGGATACAAATATAACTCAAGCATTCCTAAAATATACAAACCCCAACTAACTCCTATAAATTTATAATAAAGTCTATAGCTTCTAGTTTACTACTTAGGTATGACTCTATTGGTAGTGTCTAGATAGTTTCTCATACCTTATACTCAATATGATCACCTAATAAAGTACTTTTAGATCATTTATAGACATTGAAACACATTTTGTGATTGAAATACATCTGAATCATATAAGTAACTCATGTATTTCGATTATCTTTTCATTTCAACATCAAGTAATTGTAACATCTACGTGTAGTAATAGAGTTAGATTATTATGTTTAACTCTCTTATTCTATTATCTATTTTAATCCTAAATTTTAATTATATTTCCTATTTTTAATGAAAAATAAGTAAAACATTTTGGTGAACATGTTATTTGAATTGAACATGGAGAACCCTAGGTTTTATTTTAGTATAGGGTTTCATGTTTTTTACCCTTCATAGGGTTTTATCTCCACACTGGATTTCATTATTCCTCAGGATTTGACCTTTTAGGTCTAGGTTTTATTTTCCCCTTATTGCAATTAAAAATCAAAATTTTCCTGGTCCTAACCTTTTTGATAATTTCATGAATACACTCTATTCCATCTAATAAATTCACATCTATTACACATATACAATAGAGTGTTATATTGAGTTGTATTGTAATTGATCATATTTAGATTCTCGTAACTCAAACACATTTTTATATACCAACAAAAATGGTTTACATTAATGAATTACATATTATCCCTTCTATTGATTAAAACATTGATAATTATCATATGGATGTAAAAAAACATGTTACTAATGATATGTCATAACTTGAGAATACTTATGAGGATCATGATGAACATAATGAATATTGTGGTAAAATAAATCTTGGTGAGGTTAATGGTGTAGATATTGAGAAAGTATTAATGTTTTCTAATCATACAAAAAGTTAATAAATGATTCAAGTACATATATGATATCTTTAATGTAATCTTAAAGGAAAAAAATACCAAGGATATTACACACGAGGAACTACATAAGGAACCTTTGAATGATACTAATCTGCCTTCTAGAGGCTCACATCCTACATTATGTGTTTATAATAATACCCAATTATTTATACTATTCATGTTTCTACACTAATTTATACATAAGTGATGCATAATATACCTTGAATGGGGGCACCAAAAGCTACTCCTTAGATACCTACAAGTATTCATACATAATATATAACTTATTTTGCACTCTATATCTCCACATAACTTATTTGTTACCACTAATGCTTGCACTAAATTATTTATGCAATAGCTCTTAGCTCTCAAAGATGAATTAGATTAAATGGAGCATGGATATGATAGAGTGCGTCATGAAATATGTTTTCAAGTTTTATAACATAACCCTTTGTTCCTATATATTTCAAACTATTACCCACCTACATAAGGTTTGTTGCATCTGAGATTGCAACATTTGATTGTAAAGGTGCCTAGTAACAATATCTTAGAGCATTTTATATAATATTTCTATATTATGTGGGCACCGATAGATTAGTAACAAATATATTCCATGAAACTTGAAGGACTATGTCTCACAATGGTTTTAAGAACTCATTTGTAAGTTGGTACATGTTTTCAATCATTTTTCTAACAATCTATTAGCCCGCTTGTTATCAAAATTAGTGAGAAAGTATTTTATACTCAAATTTCACAACTAAAGAAATGACCTAATGAGAAAATAATGGCTATGTAATCTGTTACAAGAGCATGCTTTCTAAAATGTAAAATCCTATAGATGACAAAGCATTACAAGGCATTTTAAAATGTAGCCTAATTTCTAGACTTCATGATTCTATTATGTTCAAATGCTTTCAAAATATTAATGACACATGTTATACAATCAAGGAATACGAGGCTACTTTTATTTCCATGAACAAAATAGATGATGGGAACAAACCCCCACATATTACAATACCAAGTTTCAAATAAAATCACATTTAAGGCTAAGGATATCAATAATAAACAAGAGGCTATGATAAGATTAACTATGGTTTAAAAACAAAAACAAGATTATATGTGCTTCTTTAAGGAATAAATTTACATGATTATCTAAACTTCCACATAAGGTATTACAAAGACTTCTTGAGTTCATCCATATATATCTTCATCCACATGTGAAGATTGAAATGAATAAGCCAAAATTTAATAACTTTAATGATTATTCCTTTTCTAATTGGAATAAATGCACGTTCTATTCAATTCATTATAATTTTTCCTTTAAGTACAACATCCAAGATTTAATGGAGAACAAAACTATCAAACCTAATTAAAAAATCACACCTAAGGTGGCACAATCTAATGTAAATATCAAGATGATCATTGACCCATTTCCAAACCACATTGCACAATAACTAAGACTAATCGTAAGATTCATGTGACTTATGATACTTATCCTCCACTAGATTCTTACGCTTCTAAATCTAAAGAGGAACATCCTATAAATGACCTTATTGGTATAATTATGAGTGAGATAATAGTGACATATGATTAAATTTTATGAACAAATATCATTAATGATGATTTGATTAATACATTTTGTTCATATGTTATTTCATTGAATCACACCCCATACAAAGTGTTAATGTGGACATTAGGGTGATTAAAAATTTGTATAAAATGAAACTACTTACTAGTCTTGGGTACACATAAAGAGTCTTGTTTGATATGAAAAATATAGTAAAATGATTTGATGGGAAATATAAAACAATCTTGGAAGCATTTTTTACCACTTATGGTAGGACCTATGACTATTTCTAGTTGGTTCTTAGTTTTGACTAATATTAAAATATTTGACATGTTATTAGGATTATGATTTAACAAAATTAAATCTTAATAAGAGGACTAGAGTAAATCAAATATATCAAAAACACATAATAAATCCTGATACAATGATGAGAAAGTATAACCAATGAGAGTATAAGAGTGACTTAGTTGATATATGGTTGTTTGGATTGAATCTAGGTTAGACTGATGGTGGAATAGGCTTAGTCTAAACTATGTGTGCTTCATCTTGAAAATAATGATCTGGAAGTTATTCTAGATAGTACCACCCAAAAGGGGGTAATATCACCTCGGTGGTAATGTTTACATAGGGCGATAATGTCTTAGTGATGAGTAAAAATTTATTTCTTTTAGTGTTTGATAATGTCATCTTCACTTCACTCTTTGTTTCATATACTTCACTATAGGGTTATCTTGTTGTATATGTACTTGAAAAAAACCCTAACTACATGAATAAGACTCAAACACACGTTTGAATAAATAAAATATGTATATGGTTAATTCTAACCAACCTTGATGGTCACCCCAATGTGATTGTCATTAAGTGTTGCACTACATTTTAGAATCAATGTAGTTTTGGTGTGTGTGTGTGATAGAAATTATGTCCCTTGAAACTAGGTTTACCTTGCGCGATTTGTACCAAGATAGCAGGATAAAACTACTTTTCCCTCAAGTTAATATTTATCATGAAATTTCAAATTTCCCATTGCTATGCAATTAATGATGCAACCTAATTATAGTCATTAAGTTTCCCCCTTTTCCCTAAGCATTAGATAGAAAATAAGTAACCCTAATGTCCATTAAAATAGTTAGTAGGTTGTGTATATATATGGTTCCTTTGCTTGAGCTTTGACATTCACAATACTAGAATATGACCTAAAGTGATCAATACAAGTTTAGAAAAGATAAACAAGTGGTGTGTAATTTTAAAATGTAATAACACAAGTGAAGGGGTAGAAGTGCCCACAGAGGAAAATATCATCGACTGCTACTATCCCTCATTGGATGTTTGTGTCCAAAAAAAGATAAATTAAGAAATGTTTAGCTGAGTAGCACATTATGTGACATCCAAAAGTAATGGGATAACTACAAAAAGTGGAAAATGAAAGCATGGAAAGGTAAAATAATGTCAATGTAAAGAAAAACAAGTGTTATCAATGTCTAATTTTCTTACTTAGAAATCATGCATATAATGACATACTTAAGGCATAATGTAATAGTAATAAGTCCATAATTTTGTGTCTACATTTTCTCCCACTTATTGTAGTGAGTGAATATCAGGTAACATAAAATAGATAGGAAGAGTGTACCTTGTAGAGATATGAAGAAGATTGTAATCGATAACATGCCGAACAAAAATTGTAGAATATGTAACGTGGAGTCTAAGAGGGGATAAACACCCTAGGGTGACTTACGTATGTAGTGAAAATGATACCTACATCTGTATCTGAATATTTCCTTCGCTTGAGCATTTTGTTCTTGAGATTTCTCCTTGCTCCAGCTTGTGCTTCCTTTTATCTATATAAATATGGACCTACAAAAGAAGAAAAGCATAGTCAATATTCACAGATACGAAATTGAACTTTAACTTATATAATTAAGAATTCTATGCATATAAATGTGTAAAATAAATAAGTGAATCAAGGATAGATTACACTTGAATGCCGAGAAAAAAAGATAAAATGTCCCCGTGTATTGTTTCCTTGGAGAAATTTACCTTGGAGATGGTAGGATGGGTCGGGATTGATCAATTCCCAAACCAATGAAAATAATATTAGGTTTTAGGCTTGACCATGAGGAAGAGTTTTAGGAGAGTGATCAAATTTTTCCTCCGTCCATGATGCTTACCCAAACACCCATAGATAAGTGCCATTATAGATGGTCACCAACCTAATATTAATTGGTCATGGATGAAACTTTGTTCCAGATATATCTTTGTCCCTGCATATGCTCTAAGTTCCATTCCTTATTAGATATCGGTAGGAAAAATGTAAACTGAGAAAGAAAAGTAATTAGTTCCCTTACCCAAAGTATGAAACATGATATTTATTTTGTTACTTTGTTCTATATAGTAAACTAAAAATGAATGTATTTTGTAGGATTTTGTGTAAAAATGTCATCGATAAATTGTGTCAACTGTCAAATGCATGTTTTTACCCAAGGAAAAAACTACCTAGGTGGGACAATAATTCCCATCTATCGTTTGATTTGGGTGATTATGTCCACATATTATTTTTGGTCCATGTTTATTTTTGAATTATTTTTTGAGTCTTTGTTCTACCCAATTATGCTCTGTACCATTATGTCTTTGATTTTAGAACTACTTATAGGGTGAAATAATCACTGATGCCCCCCAACATGTTTAGGGTGCAAGAGAAGGATCAATATGAGCATGACCCAGATAAGAGGACCTAAATATGATGTGTACATATAAATAAGGATTCCTTAAGGGGAATAGGGTATATGCATGGTAACAACCATGACACATGCAAAACAATGGAAAGAAAGATAATAAGAAGTGTTAGTGATAAACAATCATGGCATAATGTAATAGAAACTAGTCAAACATGTAATAACACATCAAGAGGACAACATAGTAGCTAGTGAAACATATGGGAAACCATTCAGGATGTAACAATACATTCAATACCTTCAAGAACATACATGAAAACAAGTAATCATAGGGCATACCCCACAAAAAAATGGAAAACAAGTCAAAATCATAGAAGAAAATACACAAAAAAACAATATAATTAGATAACCATGGTTGGAAGTAAGCTTGTAAGACAAATGTTACACATGAAGTACCCATTAACATGTTATAATAATTAATAATATATCAAAATATAATATATGAATTAAATAGAAATAGAATTAGTAGATATTGCAACGATAACACATAAATTTGGAAAAGGTAGAGAAGGTAAATGTTCACAAAAGCCTCAGTGGAACTAGTAGAGAATAGTGTCAAACATCATACATCATGTGATAACCTACATATATCCTGTATTCACCTCAAAGTACCATGTGTGAATGTGCATGTGTACATGTAAGAGGATAGAACATACTATGAATCTAACTAACATGATAGGAAAAATACAACATAGAACAACATATACAAGCAAAGATACATCCAACTAAGATATAAGATGAAATTTTAATATTTTTGCAAATATTTGAATGTTTTTTTATTAGAATCCAACTAACATGATAGGAAAAATACAACATAGAACAACATATGTAAGAAAAGATACATCCAACAGAGATCTAAGCTAACATTTTTATAATTTTGTAAATATTTGAATGTTTTTTTATTAGAATATGAGATCCTATGACTATGGAAGGGAAGCAAGGTTGTCCCCAATGTGTATGTGTGTAAAGTGAGGTTCATGTATGTAAGTGCACCCTCAATAGTCATGTTTAAACCTAGAATAAGAGTGCGTCATTAGGTAGTAAGGGGAATTACATGCCCTCGTGTGTAAGTATCATAGTGATTTATATAATGAGGACAAAGGAAAAGGTCCAACAATCTATTAATGTGAAAGAGGAATGCATGTGAACATGATCCAAGGACCTAGTGTCATGTGAAAGTGCATGTGTCATGACGTGCAGAGTAGGACTATGTCATGCATGTGGAGAATAAGATCATGAAGTGGACCTAGATGTACCATGTGTAACATGTATCCTATGTGGGGACCTAGTCCTATGAGGTGGACTATGGGACCGATAAAGACATCATGGGTGAGAAGCAGAAATCATATGTGAAGGAGATCTATCCAAAGATTTAGAACTAGAACTAGGAGTGATATGAGTTATAGATGTTGTGCCATGGGACCATTATCACTAGGTGTAGAAGTAGTTGTACTATGGGTAGTAGCAAATGAAGATGTGGGAGTGATAGATTACATAAATAAAGGATTCCATGGTGGGATGTCTTAAATAGTGACAACATGATGCTCATGTACAAACTTGAGACATAAATGAACTAGGGATGGAATGAATTTAGAAACCTTAAGCCAAGGAAGTCCTAATACCATGTCACAAAGTGTAACCTTAGATCCAACAAAGAAAGGAATAGAGAAAGTAATAAGCTCACCGGTGATTGGGAGAACCACATGCCTACCAAAAGCAGGTGATCTACGTGTAATTTGGGATAATGGAAAGCTAATAGATCATAAGAAAGATAGGAAACATAAATTAAATTTAAAATAAGGATGCACTTTAACATTGTTAGAAACATGAATACCAACATAAGAATCAATGTGAAGTCTATGGAATGAAAAATAATCATGAAAATTTGCATCAAGGAAAGTAATAATAGATGGGGAATTTTAGTAGTACCAACAAGAAACCCAATAGGATGATAAAAATATGATGTGGTTAGAACCACATGATAAACATGATTAGAAGAAGACTCATGAACCTATTTGTCATGTTTGGGTGACATATCATTGAAAATATTAAGTTTTCCAATATCATTTATAGATTTAAAAATAGTAGGTTTAGGTAATTTGAGTTCATTATTATAAATCAAGTCTTGAATCAAATGTATAAGCTTAAAACATCTATAAGTAGAATGTACATTACATTTATGATAATCACAATGTACTTTTTATCAAAATTCTTACCATGAGAACGATTAGGATCTAACTCAAGAGGGGATGGAAGAGAAATCAGATTGCTTTCAATGAGCTTAGGAAACAAGTCGTGGGGTGAGTATGAAAATATAGTAAAAGTACATCATGTAGGTTGTATTTGGATATTTTTTGGTTGAGATACAACATTAACAATAAGATCATGATCATTATATTTTCTCTTAAAGGCATATTTTCTTTGGAATTTGTTACTAGATTGATTGGAAGTATTATCACCATACTTAATCTTTCCCATATAAAGTAACTTGTTTTCACATTCTTTAAGAGTATGACATAAATGATAAAAAGAATGAAAAGAATAAAAGAACACACATTCTTGTAGAGGAGGCAAGAGAATTTGGATAAATAGATCTTACAATTTAGATTCAACCAATACATTTTTCATTTTAGTAAGATTACTCTTATAACACAAAACATAGTCACTAAGATGCTCATTAGATCCTTGTTTCATTTTATCCATTTGTGCATATGATATTTTAGTTCCAATGTTCATATAAAAATGTTATAGGAATAAATTTTCTATAGGAGTGAAAAATTTATCAGAGTATAGAAATAAATCATAGAACCATCACAAAACATTCTCCTGTAAGCTCTTAGGAAACAACTTTGTCTATAAAGTATCATCATAACTATAGTAAAAACATGCAACATGAAAGGATCTAAGATTATCTTGTGGATCTCTATGACCGTAAAAAGATGAACCTTAGGTGAAACAAAATACCTGGGGAAGTGAGTAAGAAGAAGCCTCGGGTGCAAGAGGACTATGTAGGAGAAGTAAAGAATCACAATATGGAGAGGATGGATAATATGTGTGTTATAATTGATGAATTTGAGATTTTAAATCATGGTACATGGAATCTAAGATGTGGGTTCCTGAAGAGGTACTAGGTTGGATATGCAAAATGATAGGGAAAAAGTGAGTGTTAGGTGTGGGACTAGGAATATGGATGGTGGATGTCCCCATATTGGTGGTGGGAGAAGAAAGTGGAATAAAAGGGGTGGTAATAGTAGTGAGCCCTAAGTTACAAATCATAATGACATGAGAAACATTTTCATGAGCATTCTTGACAGCCAATAAAACATCTAGAACATGTGGGATATGAGTGGGATTTTCATGTAATGTGGAACAAAAATTAGTGAGAACATCAAGTTGATCTTGATCAACATTAGTGTCTTCATCATAAGAATGTTCACTATTAGAAGCTTCTATCTCGTTAAGGGGTATATGATTAGAATTAAGGAGAGGATCATCATGTGTAGATTCAACCATAACATTGGAATGATTGCAATTAGGCAGGAGGATCTCAAAGTATGTTGTAAAGGACCAAATCAACCACTATGGGTAATGGGCATAAAAGAGAAAGTATGCAAAACCTATAACCACTAGGGTTTGGAAAAGAATAGATTTGATAAAGAGCATGCAAGAGTTGGGTTCACCAAATGATTTAAAAATAAAATCTTAATTAGAAGATTACAGATAAATTAGATACATCAGAAATACACAATATATCAACATGCAATGATGAATAGGTATAACCAATGAGAGGATATGGGTGACTTAGCTAATATCCGGCTATCCGGATCTGAATCGGGATGGATTGATGGTGGAATAGGCTTATTCTAAAGCTGTGTGTTCTTCATCGAAAAATAGTGATATGGAAATTATCCTAGATAGTACCACATAAAAGGGGACAATATCACTGAGTGCTAGTGTAATGGTGATGAGTATGGATCTAGTTGTTTTAGTGTCTAATAATGTAACCTTCACTTCACTCTGTTTCACATCCACTTCTCTTTAGGGTTCTCCTATAGTATATGTACCCACAAAACAAATCCTAACTACCCACACAATAATCAAGCACACATTAAATAAAACATGCATATGATTGAGTCGAGAATGACCTCCATGAGTCACCCCAATGTGATTATCACCGAGTGATACACTACATTTCAGACTTGATGTATTTTTTTTGTGTGCACGATATTAATTGTGTCTATAAACACCTATAGTTTGATCAAAGCACTATTATTCCTAATATTGCACTAATTATTCTACTCCTTGAAAATTGACGACATATCGTCAGTTGGACCTATCTAACTCCCCTTTCTCAACCCCCTTTTGGTCGTATTCCTCTTATAAACCCATTGAACATGATAATATAGCCTCTTATTGGCTAGGTCCTCTTCCAATTCCTTTTCAAGATACTTATACTAGCCTCCTAGACTAGTAATCCATTCCATTGGATTGATTAGACCTCTCAGAACCCTTTCAAAATCCTAATTACACCCTAAACATGGTTAACTAGTCTTAAACCATGGTCAATATCTTCTAAACCTGGTCAAATCTTACTTTGACTTGCTAAAGGTGCTTTTCGGATTTTTCTATTTTTCCCACATGCACCCAAATATCCCACTTTCCCAAATGGAAAACTATAAATAGCCCACTACCCCCCTCTCATTTACAAGAACAATTCTTCCCTCTAACATAAACTATAGTATTATTGCTAGGATTAGGATTTTTATTTCATCTTATTGAGCTATTTTCTTTATCCTTTGTAACACATCACACACTATAGAGTAAATGGGAAGAACCATTGGCCTTGAAGCCATTAATGGTGAGATCCCATTCTCTTAAGCACAAACTGATTGCTTAGATCCTTATTAGGCTCACTTATTTAAGCTTTCAAGAATAGAGGGTAATTATATTTGTTAAGTTTTCTTGTTTGCTTCAAACTAATGCATGCAAAGTAGGAATCCTTGTTTACTTCTTAACTGATGGTCCATTGATTAGTTTTGCACAAATATTTGGGGTTCTTGAGTGTTCTTACCCCATTCCATAGATTTTAACCTTTCTTTGAACACATTTGGCACGCTCGGTGGGAACTTGAAGTCCATCCTCCATTTATGGAGTCTTTTCAAGATATTTATTTTCAGTTTCTAACAACTTTCATGTTTTCTAGGATAAATATCTTGTTATTTACATGATCTCATATTTTTAGTAGGTTAAATCATCCTTGATCATGTATTTTTTTGGGTTTGAGCTAGAAATAGGATTCTTTGGCTAACCTTTAACCTATTTTCTTTTGAAATTTTTCAAAATCCGTGAATTTTATAGGTTTTTCAGGGAGTGCGCGCAGTGTCTTGAAGGGGTGCATCTCTGTCGGTACCCTAGCTTGGTGTTGAGATACAAAGCATATCCGTTTGTTGTACTACTAGTTGAAAATACATTTTAGAATGAGAAGTGTCTCCGTTGAACCTTCGGTGTCTCCGTCGACCATTGAGAATCTCTGTGTCCTTAGACACGTTGGTGTCTACTGTCATACTATGTTTTCTAACATTTTTTTCCTACAAGCATACCCATTGAACAGAGAGTGTACGCATCAAAACCCTAATGTACATGTCTAACATGCCCGCATAGGTGTTTGTACTCCCTATCATTTCTTCTGCCACGTTTTGCGTTGGTTGGGGTGTGTTGTGTCATTCGAGCACGCATGTGTCTATGTTAAAATTTGAATATTTTCCCCGAGGTTGTAGGATCATTTTTTCTAAAGTTTTCTAAGATTTTTAAGGACTAACAAAGCAAGTGCAGGGTGTTGAATAATTGTTTAAACTAGCATAAGTGTTTTTCATTCCTTAAACTAAAACAAGGTTTGTAAAGTGCGTATGCTCTCTCCTTGCACCTTCTAGGTGATCTTGGAGATCAAAAACACTTGTACAACCTTTTGTCACATTTGAAAACACTTGTTTTATGCTTCTAAAAGTGAAGTACTTTCCATATAACTTGTTTTAGTGGAATTTTCACATTGCATATGCTCTTCCTTCGCACCTTTTGGGTGATCTTAGGAATCAAAAGAAACATGTAAATTCTATTTCTTCATATTGATATTGAATGAAACATTACTAACCCACCTCATACAGGTCCTAAATGCTTGTCAAAGAAAAGGCGTCAAAACAAGACAAAAACCTTCTAATACACATGTTTTCATACAGGTTGCCAAATGGTGTGCTACTTAAAACCACATTAAGTTAAGAAAGATAAAAAACACACCATTTCACTTCACCTTTGTATTGCAGGAGTTAAAAAAAAGGGTATGTCCCTATCCACTCAACTGGAACATAACCCCTTTGGCATAACACCTTAAGCTACAATAATGGGGGTGGTTCCAGGAACCCTAAAGTAATCCACCGTTGAGTAACCTCATGGATGAAATAGATGCACTCGCTTACCCACTTGACTAGTATGCATTGTGTGAGTTAGAGTCAAAGATTTTCATCGTATCGTGGTTCTAGTGACATGAAACTAAACACACTAGTTTCTCATTGTATCAAAAGGGGGTACGGTGAAACCCGAGATACTCCTAAATCAATCATTGCAAATCTACATGGGAAAATCACACTCACATTAGACAATCTTTTGACACCTAGTTGAGAGAATCTATTAAGAAATCCATTTTATCTTGTAGCCCACTTTGCTAGTCTATTGTATCGTCAAAGCCATCACGAAGTAACGACTCACTGGAGTCCGAACCTTGTTTCTCAGACAAGGAAAAGATCCCACGTAAGTTTGATCTAAGTTCCTTTAATCACGGGATTAAATGAAATCTCACTTAGCTCGGTTTCATTCTCATCTTCGGATGAGGTGAAAATCTTCCCAAGTAGCACTTAGTTTATTTTCATCCTTTTAATCTATACCCTTGCATTCTCTCCATTCATTTTTTTAGGTGAGAAGGAAAAATACCTCACACATTTTATCAAAGATAGTACTCACCACTTTTTTATTCATTTAAATCCATCCATGTTTTTGGATGGGTTGTTAAACATCTAAAGTGCATAGGTACGTTTTCATATCTTTGATAAGGTCTTTGATCTTGGTTTCAAGATCATCTTCACTACCATGATTTCAGTTCATATTTTTATCTCTCCTTAGGTTGATGGTTTTTTCTCGCATTCTAATCACACAATGTTGGTACTTACATTGGGTTTTTAGTTTCTTGAAAATTTGATATAAGTCCCTTTATTGTGTAGTTATGTTGCTCGCACAACTAACAATGTATTCCTATACTCATACTTTGTTTCAGCTTTCGACGTCATCTAAGTATTTTTGAGGGTGTCGATATTGCCTTATATATACCGAAATAATGTCATCTTGATACTAACACCTTGCTTTCTTGGTTAACATATCAGGATAGTGTTGTTACGCTATACATACTCACAACTTCCATTTTCAGAAAACTTAGCTTTCATCGGCATTCAAACTAGTTTTAGTATACCTCATTGAGGGATCACGTTGGTACCACTTTAATATTTAGGCCTTGTTAGAATTCTAACTCGATCTATGTGTTAATGTGGTGTTGGCACTATTCACTTTGGGCCTTTCACCGAGAATCATAGTTAGGGTATAGACTTGGCAAAATGACAATTTGACTAATCATTGCATTTGAGTGTTCATATGAGTGTTTCTTGAGTCATAAAAGCAAATCGCATAGACATTAATTTTAAAAATGACTCGAACATACGCCTAGGTTCCACATAAAATTCAAAAACATTTAGATGGAACCTCGCATAACCTTTTGGCTGAGTGATGCCTAGAATCATGAAAATGACATCCAAACCAACTAACCATGACTTAGGAGAGAATCTTTTGAATTGTTCCCATTTAGCAAATAACTTAGCACCTCTCTTTTCACAAGTTAAGGATGTTAATCCATTGATCGATCATAGTGGAGAGGAGTCTGACTCTTCTAAAGAACAACACCAATTAGACTTAGGCCACTTTGATGAACTCCTTTTTTATAACAGGATCAAGTACTCGCAAGAGTCTTAGAACTAGGGGCTAAGCTTCCGCAAGAGCGTAAAGTGGAAACTAAGGTCATTAACCATAAAGTAGAAGAGTGAAGATCCCTCTTGGACATAGATAACCCTTTTATGTAGGGTACACTTCCACTTTGGGAAACATCATAACACCATTGAAGGAGACCCATCTAAGCCACTTGGTGATCAATGACAACCTTATTACAAAGCTTCATGTAAAGTGAAGATTGAGTGCAAAGCCTCACCACCTCCCAAGTTCGATGAGGAAGAGGACCCTTTAATCAAAGAAGAGATCCTCCAGAAATAGATCCTAAAAATGAGCCAAAAATTAGCGAACTTAGGCTCTTCAAGTAGGAATGTATACAAAGACAAAATCAAGGCAAAATCTAACGAATTCCACTTTGATCCATATAGTGATGTGAACTTTAAAGTAGCTAAGGCATAGAGACCAATGTCACCCACCAAAGAACAGATCATTGAATGATAATTATAATTAATGAAATATGTGCTACTTACTACACTACAAGAGGGAAATGTAGGACATAATTGTAAGTATTCATATGAAGAGCTATGCCCTTACTCCTTCGATAAGGACATGTTATGGGAAAATTCCCAAAAAAATTTACGGTGCCTAAATTCGATAAGTATAAATGCAAGAGTGATCCTCATGATCACATAAAATATTTTTATATGGCTTGTCAAGAGGTCACCTACAATGATAAATTCTTAATATGACTCTTCCCTCATAGACTTGGAGCATTGAGATTAGAATGGTTCTATATCATACCCAAGGGCTCCATTACTATGTGGCTTGCATTAGAAGAAAAATTTGTACGAAATTATTCCTATAATATGGAAAATGATATCACAATCAAGGATCTCTCAATATAAAACAAAAACCCAATGAGACATTTGTAAGCTTTTACAATGGTGGTGAGGATTCACAAGCTACTTCCCTTGTGCCTTGCTAGAAATAAAATTGGTAAGCATATTTGTGACTAACTTAAACTCAGAGATAGCCTTCCATCTGAAAATACACTGTGGCTCAAACTTTGAAGAAGCTATAGAGAAGGGTAGTCAAATTGAGAAAGCCCTCATCACAAAGGGAACACTCAAACCAGTTATCAAAGACAAACATGAAGCAAAATCCTTAGATAAACCGATTTTAAAAAAAAACAAGCATGTCATTGAGGATGGCATTACAAACTCTAAAAGAGTCCAAGCCATGTAGAATGGTTTGCTTTTAAATATTTCACAAGGGCCTCGGCCCAAGGTACCTACCAAACGTGAGTTCACACCATTAACAGAATCCCTATCTACCATACTGAAATAGTTAGATAATAAAAACATGGTTAAATCCCCAACCGTGTGAAAATACCATACCCAAAGAATGCTCCAAATCCAGTTTGGTTTAAAGAACATGAGTATTGTGACTTCCACCATGTTAAAGGGCACAAGAGAGATAGGTGTTTAAGACTGCGTCATTACATACAAGACCTCATTAAAGAGGGAAAGATCATTGTAGATTCTCCCCCAACTCAGGCCAAGGTCCAAATGAGAAAATGGGTATCTTTAAAGAGCCCTTTCCTAACCATGTGGATAAGAAGAAAAGGAATCTAGATCATGGACAAACCTCCAATGATTATAGGACTGCCACTTATATTTATCCCACTAATGACAGTCCCTTCGATTCTCTCATAGGATGTATTCATTCATCTGATGAACATGTCAACACTATCCGGATCTTAGAAAAACACTTTATAGTAGGGATGAGACATACTTGTTTAATCATACAAGATCCCCTGCCTATCCCTCAGGAAGGTTAGTACAATTTGGTAGACTAGTTGGAGAAAACACTTGCTAGGATATCCATTCTCGATCTCCTCAAAATCTCTACTACCCATAAGAACATATTATACAATACATTGTAGAGTTAGAAAGTCTCAACCGATGTATATTCCACACATGTGCAAGCCATGGTTGCACACCTTAATGCTAATGATCACATCACTTTTGATCATGCTGCAAACGCGTGTAATGAACCAAAGAATAACTTACCCTTATACCTAGAAGTGGTTGTTACTCGTCGCAAAATTAAGAGAGTGCTTGTGGATTGTGGATCCGGTCTAAACATTTATACTTTGAAGCTGGTTAAGAAACTAGGCCATTTAGAAATGGATCTAGGTGCCAAAACTATCACGATCATGGCCTATGATAATGAGGAGCAAGAGTCAACATGCACTATAGTAATTCCAATGGAAGTAGGGCCAACTTGTCATGATACAATATTCCATGTCCTTGACTTGGACCTACCATACAACATGCTCTTAGGATACCCATGGATCCATGCCATGCGAGCCATTCCTTTGACTTTCCATCAATGTATAAAAATGTGCCATAAAGGACAGATAATCACCATCCAGGGTGATCTAGAACCATTTACACATTATAGAGCCTTGCACAAATTTTCTCATGCACTTATGAGTGCCCTTCTGCAGACATTGTCGTTCCTTTGCAAATAGAGGCTATCAAGGAACGTGTGGATCTAAATTCACTCACTCCTTGCAATCAAGATTTTCCTTCTTTGGTCAACCCTTTTACATCATGGGAGGCAACATCGACAAAGTATGGCCCAAGAAATCCATTCACCCTTGAACAAGCTTTATTAATATCAGATTTATCGGTATTTCTTAGGACAAGAGGGAAGCACTATTTTCAGGTTCAAAAGAACTCAGAAACAATGCCCTAAACCATTAGAGAAATTCATTCCTAGTGGTTTCTTTTTTGAGGAAAATATGTTAGGGGATCCTACTTAACAAAGTGCCAGAAGGAACCATGGCTTCATGCCATTAGGCACCCCAATATGTCAAAGGACACCGCATGATGTTTTTCATGGGTTACAAAGGGATGGGATGTGGTATCAATGTGCAAGGGCGATTAGAACCCATTCCTATCCCTCACTTCAAATAAAATAAAAATGGTCTTGGAATATGACCTCATGATGATCTGCCCTTGGAAATCGATGACACCTCCTCTGAGCATGAGAGCGATTCATCTCATTCGATAGCAATATAAATTCCCAATATAGTCTCTACGAGGATCTTGCCTCAACTAACTTATTTCTTGATTCCACTATCCTCACCTTATTCGAATTTAGGCCTCAAACCAACTACTAACTAACCCTTGTATATCTCAAACTTATATATTGGGATCAACAATTTCACATGCCAATTTATTTCTTTGAGAACGAAGAGGAATTCACAGAGTTCATGGGGCTCATGGATTCTATTCCAGCTGGGGATCATAAAAGGGATTTTCAATCCAACTAGACACCTATGCATACTTTGGGGAAGAGGCAGGAATGTGTGGATGTTTGAATAAGAAGGTGATATATAAGAGTAAAAGTAATTTAGAGAAACCTTGTATAAAGAATAAACACTAGTCATATAGTGATAAAATCTTTGAAGTTCTCATAGAAAAACAAAATTAAGAACCTATGGAAAAAATGAGTTATCCGTTTAAAGATGATGATGAGCTATCTAAGGTGATTGATCTTACTCTTCCCTTGATCCTACCCAGATGGAAGATGCTTCAAGATTCTTGTGGAGGAAACAATCAGTGTTAACAATGGATCAAAAGAGTAACCTAGAATGATAAATTTGGGAGCTTCACTCTCAACTCAAGAACAAAAGGTTTTTATAGATTTGTTAAGAGAATATGGAGATATATTTGCGTGGTCATATGCAAATATGCCTGGGTTAGACATAGATTTATTCATGCACAACCTCATGGTACACCTAGATGCTAAACCCATCAAAAAGAAGTTGAGAAAGATGCACCCTAAAATTGCACTCCTTGTCAAAGTGGAACTGGAGAAACTATTAGCTACTGATTTCATTAAGCCCATCGACTAATCAAAGTGGATATCTAATATAGTCCTTGTCTAGAAGAAACCTATTGGCATAAGAATCTGCATTGATTTCCATGATATCAATAAAGCATGTCTTAAGGATGATTTCCCCTTACCTAACATTGATATGATAGTGGATTCCACTGCTGGTTATGAAATTTTGTCCTTAATGGATTGCTTTTCAAGTTATAACTAGATTGATTGTAGAGAAGACCAACATAAGACAACCTTCATCATTCCTTGGGAATGTTACGTTATAAGGTCATGCCTTTCGGACTCAAGAATTTTGGGGCCACCTATCAGTGTGCCATGACTGTCATCTTCCATGACATGATGAATGACATCATGGAAGATTATGTTGATGACATCCTAGCCAAAGCTAAAAGCAGAGGAGAACACCCTAAAGTGATGAGACATATTTTTTAGTGTCTCTAAGATTATAAGGTTCTCTTGAACCCTAAGAAGTGTGTCTTTGGCGTCTTATCGGGAAAAATTCTAGATTCATTATTTCTCAAACAAATTAGGAGTGTATAAGGAAACTTAGGCAATCCGCCGCTTTATTTCACAACTTGTGGATAGGTACCACCCATTTACGCATCTACTAAAGAAGGATGTAACATTCAACTAGGGACCAAATTGTCAAAAAGCATTTGCATTACTAAAACAATACCTTATTAACCCACCTATACTCATGCCACCTACCCTAGGTGAACCTCTCCTCTTGTACATCTCTGCTACCCAGTTTTCTATTGGTGCACTTTGATTTCCCAATATGATCTAGACCATAGAGAAAGGGAATTTTACTACCTTAGTCACACTTTGATTGCCTATGAGATGAATTACCCATAGATTGAAAAGGCTTATTTGGTAGTCATATTCACCTTTCAGAAACTTTTCCATTATCTTCTCAATAGTAAAACCAAACTAATATCCAAAGTTGACCCTCTCAAGTACCTTTTATCCAAACCCACCCTTACAAGATGAATGGCTAATTGGATCATTCTCCTAAGTGAATTTTATATTGAGTTTATAAATCAAAAGTCCTTGAGAGGAAAAGTTTTTGTGGATCAGCTAGCAGAAGCTCCTCTACCAAGGATGGAACCTTTGTGTCTGGATCTTCCAGATGCATCTATGATGTATATTGAAGAGTTTGTAGAATGGCAAGTCCATTTTGATGGATCATTCACCTTCCATGGATCAGGGGAAGGAGTAGTGCTAATCACTCCCATAGGTGAGGTTATCCCAAGAGCATTCCATTTGGGGTTCCCTACACTAACAACATTATGGAATATGAGGCACTCATTGTTGGCCTCAAGCTAGCTATTACTTAGAATATCAGACAACTGCGAGTCATTGGAGACTCCCAACTTATCATTAAACAAGTTAATGATGAGTATAAGGTTAAGGATGAGAAGCTCATTCCATACAAGAAAATGGTCGAAACCTTGAAGGAATACTTTACACAGATCATATTTGAACAAAATCCAAGGTCGCATAATAGATCAACAAATGCTATGGCTATAATTGGATCATTATTATGCATTCCACCTCAAGAAAGCAAAATGCCTTTCTTTGTAGAGAATTTACAAATGCCCGCATATGACATGCCGAGTTGTGTTTGGCATGTGAAATTGTTGGCCAATTATCCCCATGGTATTACCCTATCTTCCGATACCTACAAGATGGCACATTTCCCTAAGACATTATCCAATCTAAGAAGAAATCCCTTATCCTCTGTATAGCCCATTATACCCTCCTAGGAGGAACCCTCTATCATCATGGATATGATGTAAATATGCTTGGATGTTATTGATTCAATCCACATTATTAAAGAAGTACACGGTGGTATTTGTGGAGTGCACACTAGTGGTATGGTCTTGGCTAAAAATATTGAGAGTAGGCTATTATTGGCCTACCATGGAATCAGACTGCTATAATTTTGTAAAGAAATGTGAGCTATGCCAAAAGTATGGGAACTTAATACATGCACCAACACAGGATTTGAAACCTATCGCAATGCCTTGGCCATTTTCTAAGTGGGGTCTGGATCTCATAGGGAAGCTCCATCCTTCTTCTTTAGATGGTCACACCCACATTATCACTGCCACCAAGTATTTTACCAAATGGGTAGAGGTTGTGCCTCTTACTTATGTCACCGGTGTACAAATTTATAAATTCATTATGAACCATCTCATCTATCGTTATGGTATCCCCTCCACCATTGTCACTGATAATGGTAAATCCTTCAAAAATAAAATGGTTAAGACATTGTGTCAACATTTCCATATTCAACTCAAGTGGTCTACCCCTTATTATCCCCAAGGTAATGGACAAGCCAAAGCTACCAATAAAACCCTTATACGAATCATGGAGAAAATGGTAAGTAATATTGGCCATAATTAGTACTTACAGATACTCCCGCCCTATGTTCCTATCAAAATTCCATTGCACTCCCTCCTGGTGCAACCCCATACTCACTAGTCTATGACACTGAAGCCATCATACCCTTGGAAGTGGAGCTTCCTTCCCTAAGGATATCTCTTTTGAATATCTTGATAAAGATGAAGACTATAGAGTAGCTTAGCTTATAGAGCTAGAAATGTTGGATGAGAAGCATATTGGAGCACTTAATCACTGAAAGTCTATTAGAACATAGTATCAAGAGGGTATAAAGAGGATAATTCATCATGAGTTTGATGTAGGTGATCTAGTGTTGAAAGAAAATCAGAAGAATATTGTCAAAGACAGAGAAAAGAAAGGTAAGTTTGAGGCCAACTAGCTAGGACCTTATGTGGTGGTTGCCAAGTATGGATCAGGAGCATATAAACTTGCATACTCGGATGGTGAAGAGATTCCAGAGCCTATGAACACCATGCACCTCAAGTGGTTCTACGCTTAAGCATGACGAGAATATCATATAAGAACTAAAAATAGAAAAAAAAAGAAAAAACAAGAAAAACATGAGAAAATTAAGAAAATAGTAAAGAAAAAGAAGGTCGTCCACATGTGAAAACCATGCAATTGTGGCACAAAGTGGGTAGGTATTTGGGTGAAAACGGTCTCTCGATGCTCAAGGAGGATTCACCAGTCACAAGTCACTCTTGCATCAGGATGGGTAACCCTCACCACTTTCTAGATATAACTTCCTTTTCTAGGTCTAGGAACCCTACTGAATCCATCTTCATCGAGCTGTGATCTGGCTTATTTGCTCTTATATCTACATGAAGGATGTGCCTTTGTATATTCCCATCTCATGTTGCAGGAACCTTCACATTCCAATTCCTCATACATATACACGTGGTATTCCACCTTTTATATATCCCCACATCATGCTGGGGGCATCCACGCTTCTTTTTCCTTGTACATTTCTTTCCAAACATGACCTTAGAAAATACAAAAACATTTAGAAAAAGGTACACCAAAACCTAAACATTTGGAAAATCCCCCTTCTAGGGATGAAGCTACACTAACCTTCATAACATTGTCTTAGGGAAACCTAAAAAAAAACATGAATAATAGCCTTGAAAATTTATCTTTCTAAATAACCCAAAAACATTAGAAAATATATCAATTATGTCCCCACGAAAACAAGGTAATAAGTTAATTACTTTTAGTTGTTGGTTTGTATAGTTTTGATTGAGAGTACTTTTTCATGTGATGTGGTGATTCATTTGTTTTATCATAGGTTGGATCTTGTTTGATTTAATTATGTATATAACATTAGGTTCATTCGTAGCTCGTGTGCACCTTTTTGGGATTCATTTTTGAATGTCAATTTAGTGTATTATTAAAATTTTCTTGGGTTCATTTCTGATTGCATTTTGTTTTGTTTGTGTTGTTTTGTGTATGTTTGTTTAGTCTTGTTAACTTTATTTGTGTTTTCTACACAATCCATTTGTTATCACATCTATCATCTACCATTTCATCACATATAAATATCATCTGATATATCATATATACAAAAACACTAAGTTTTACATCATGCATGTATACTAAGCTAATCATCACATATCATATCATCAATGGGGGCAAGAGGGGTTACACATAATAACAAATCTATCCCCCCACACCAATATCATCTAGTATCATCCTAAATGCTAGAATAGAAAATAGAAACATCCCATAAAATCCAAAACATATGATACTATCTATAGATATATCATCAATGCACAAAAACATGAAACATAAACATCTCTAAGGATAAAGTATGTCACATACATAAGAGAAAGAGTGTACATCATGATACAATCATCTCTGAACATAAATCATCATCACAGGGGCATAATAATAGCATGACATAACAAAATCATCATCGAATGTCCAAATAATACATGTATAAATGTTTGGCTCAAAATCAAGTATACATCATCGATATAATATGCCATCTAAAAAGGGAATGCATCAAAACTCAGCCTTCATCAAGAGGCATCAAAATAATGGTACATCAATCTATACATCGATCAAAATCAGCCTTCATAAGAGGCATGTATATAATACATTTGTACAAAAGGTAAAGTAAATAACTCAACCACATCTCGCACCCTCTCCAGGGGCTCCGGGTCCATGACCTAGGGGATGAAAGAGTGGTGGCTGTGATGGACCAACACCAGGGTACCACCCTCTTGTTTGGTTGCATACTATCTAGCCGGCTCTGCCTAGCTAGATGCTCTGCGAATGGATGTCAGACGGATCTAACTGAGTGACCTAACCTCTCGTGACTAGAAACCCTGTCATGCTCACACCTAATCGCTTAAAAAGGTGCCACTTGTTGCTTTATTGGGACTACTGAAATAAGCAGTCCTATAGTATAAGGCCTCACCGCTGGCCCTCATAATATCATGAATCATATCAACGTCACCAAAAGAAGTGGTGTCCCAAATAGTAGCGTCTCGTTCTCTTACCAATCATCCTCTATCAAAGCATGGGCATGTCACATGGTGAAATCCTCTTGATCTCTATCCACCGTAATGGTCTTTACCTAGGCTCGGGCCGATCTCTTTGAATAATAAAACCCGTGACTATGCTTGGGTGTGGTCCCTTTGTGTGACAACCATCGCACATGAGTCTGTGGTGATGTAAAAGACTCAGTATCTGAGCCCCATGTCCTACCAACAGGCTAATCTAGTACTACAAGGCTACACCATCCCTCTCCTTGAGTGGCATGTGCTCTAGCCTGGTCTCTCTCGGTTGTAAAAACTTGTACCTAAGCACAAACTTGATCCTACTCTACCGTAAGGGCTCAGAATTCTGTTTAAGAGTAGCCAACTACCCACCATTGCCACCACCCCCTAGAGCATGAGGTAACAAACCATGCTCTAGAAGTACTTGTTGTAGAGGGGCATATATCCCCACTAGAATGCTTAATGGAGGAAACTCTATGTCCCGAGCCTTGGGTACTGTCTTTTCCAGAGTCGTGGTCCTTATCTTTAATTTGTTGTAATGGAGGACCCTGTTCCCTCCCCCAACATGACACTAGCCATCAAATGGATCATCATCAACACTATCATCACCTCCACCGGTTCCGCCCTGTTGGCCGTCAAATAGGACTTTTAAGAAGAGCAACAGTCAGGGGACAAGAAGTCCCTCCTCTTTAATGGGAGAGGTTCCCTTATTCTGAAACGAACTTATTTACAAATATACAAAACATGATTTGTTGGTTAAACTTGGATACCACGAAAGTGTTTTCTATGAAGGTCATCAATTACAAAAGGACTGAGGAAATGAGAGCATGGAAAAGAGCAGAAAGGCAAACATGCAGAATTATAGATATCAGAGTAATTCTTTATGTATGCGAAGTCACCGTGAATTGAAAACAAGATCATTCGTATAGAACAAGTAAGATGGAATTTAAAGACACAAAGTTCTGTAAATAACATCTGCCAGAACGCAAAGTTTCTTAACGTAACACAGATTCATTATCAAGGAAACAAAGTTCCTTCTTGGTTATGCAAGATCACCGTGCTTGCAAAGTTGAAGAGTATGCAATCGATGAGACTAACGAATTTGAGATAAATGATCTTCACAAAGAAAACAAATGAAAGCTTAGAACAGACAGAGATCAGATAGACAAAGAAAGGAAAGTCCTTCTGTATTGATTTCTCTATAATCTATTTACACTTGCAGAAAATATGCCAAGTTCTTCCTCCTTTTACCTGTGGCGTAGAAATGCCGTTATATAGATTACAAATCAGTTACCCTTCGTAACCGTTTCTTTAATCAAGAACCGTTAAGGACTGCCAACCGCAATACCTCAACCTATTACAAAGAAAATGGAAAAGAAAGGGAAGAGGAGAAAAGAACAAGGAGAAGAAGACAGGTGGCCAGTCGCTGAGAGGGACCCACTGACTTCGAAACCGCTGCTTGAATTTTCTTCCACGTATCAGCTATGTCCTTGACACACCAGAATTTTCATCTTGAGGATGACAATGAATATCTTTGAAAACTGATGTAACCAGCGTCTTGAGAGCTTCGTCCTTCTGCCAGCTGTCCTTGAAATTTGATCTTCGGATTGATAGCATCAGAGCCGCAACTTAAATTCATATTTTAGCATATTCGGGTCGAGCGGGAAAAACTAAGTATGAATTGCATTAGGTTCACTTGGGACATGTGAGACACGAATGCGCGAAACACGTGGCTCGGGCGATTCGGGTGAAACAGGGAGAAGACGCACAAATGCATTTTAGGACATTTGGGACGAAAAGCGCGTGAAGGACGCTTGTTCGGGTGTTTCACCGAAATTGGAACAGTTTGCATTTTTTGATTTGGGACAAAGAGCTCTGAGGTATGTGACTTGGGAGTTTCGGCCAATCGGGGAATAGAGAGCAATTTGGAACTCGGGACAGTTGGGACAAAATTGCGCGAAGGACGCGGTTCGGGCTGAATCGGCCGAAAATGGAACAGTTTGCCCGATTAACTTTGGGACATTTGGGACATGAAAGCGCGGTTCGGGTGAATCGGCCGAAAATGGAACAAAAGGCCCATTTGAACTTGGGACATTTGAGACAAAAAGTTCTGGAGTACGCGACTCGGCCGGTTCGGGCGAAAATGGAACAACTCGCACTTTTTGATTTGGGACATTTGGAACAAGAAAGTGCGAAGTACGCGGTTCGGGTGATTCGGCCGAAATTGAAACAACTTGCACAATAAGTTTTGGGACACTTGGGACAAAAAGTTCCGATGGGCCCAAAAATGGAACAACTTCGGGGATTTCGGCCGATCGGGGAACAGAATGCACTTTCGTACTTGGGACAGGCGGGACAAAAATGTCCGACAGGCCCGAAATACATACAAAATGACCCAAAACATAGATTTTCTCAATTTTCACGGCTTAGGCACTTTAGAGAAAACACTCATAACTCAAAATTTTGAAATTTTACTTTTATCAGAGCAGGGAATTTTGAGTGGACAACAGCTGGCTCCTTCTGGGGATGACTTGGCATAAATTCAAGGAATGAGACAAGGCAAGAACTTAGACAAACTTGGTGAAGCAGACCAGTGCCTTATCCCTTGGGCAACAGAGTCAAAAACAGACCAACACAGAGGGCAACACACAAAAACAACAGAAGGGAAACACACCAAAACAACAGAAGGAAAACACTGTACAGAATATACAAAGGGACTCCCTAGTCACCTAGGACTTGAACAACTTCAAATACTGCCCACTATAAGGAAGTGGGAGGGGCGAACCATCCATGTAATCAAGATAGAAAGAGTTCTTACCAGCAAAGTGTCTGATCTTGAAAGGTCCGAGCCACAGGGAATCAAACTTTCCATGGCTGCCACGAGGTTCATGTCTTTTGTCCCATAACAGCACGGTGTCTCCAACTTGGAACTCTCTGAACCTAGCTTTTTTGTCAAACAGGACCTTTACCTTCTGCTGGTGAATGAATATCCTATCAGCAACCTCCAATCTGTCTTCATTCAGTTTGTGCAGGTACATGATCCTTTTATCTAAAGCATCCCTGAAACTGGTATCTTCAATGGCCTTCATCAGGTGCAAGGCCGGCAGTTCCACTGTTACTGGCAGTTGAGCTTCTACTCCATACACCACTTGAAAAGGGGACATTCCAATGGCTCTTTTAGGTGTGATCCTGTCTGCCCAAAGAGCATCATATAGCTTCTTGTGCCAGTTTCGTTGAGACTCATTGACCAACTTCCTTATGATAGTCACCAGGTTCTTGTTTGTGGATTCTGCTTGCCCATTTCCCTGGGGGTAATAATCTGAAGAATGAGCCAGAGAGATGCCATACCCGTAGCAGAAATCCATTATCTCAGTTGAGGAGAAGTTTGAAGCATTATCTGTTACAATCTTGTTAGGTACACCATACCTTACCAAGATGTTCTCTTTGATGAAGTTGCATACCACTTCAGAAGTAGTGCTCTTGACTGGAATAGCTTCCACCCATTTGGTGAAGTAGTCAGTGGCAGTTAGCACATGAGTGTGACCAGCACTAGAAGTAGGGTTAAGTGTACCAATGAAGTCTAAACCCCACTGTTGAAATGGTTCCTCAATCACAACTGGCTTGAGAGGCAAAGAAGCCAATTTAGGTCTTCCCACAAAATCTCGACAAGCCTCACATTTATCCACCCACTCGATGCATCTCTCGAATAAGGTAGGCCAAGAATATCCTCCTAGAGTATCTTGTGAGCAAGTGACCATTGATGAATAGTGCCCTCCACATGCTGATCATGAAAAGTTGAGAGCAATTTTCTCTCGTTGTTCCTTGTCCACACACTTCAAAAATCTCCCATCTAAGCCACGCTTGAACAAGGCATTTTCCCACAATACATATCATGACTGACCTCAATTTATAGTCCTCTTTTCTTTGGTAGTTAAATGAGGGGGTCATTTCCCATAGGTGAGAAAATGGGTGATGTCAGCATACCATTCATCAACCGAACTCAGGAACAGAAACAGTAGGAAGGTCAGCTTTCTCCTCCAGCAACTCATGTTTGGCCCTTCAGCAATGAGCTCACAAAGACCTTTTCCACGAACCAGCTTGGTCGGCTTAATGTCAATGTCATACTCTTGGACCTTAGCAACCCAATTCCCTCTCTTGGATCCAAATTCTTGTTGTGTGAGAATTGACTTAACAGTGGTATCTGGAACCAAAGCACCATGGAATGAGAGTTGAGGATGTAAAAGCGAGGCTGCTTCATAGCTTTAACTACTATCGCAAAGCATGCCTCTCCGTCATGGTGTATTTTAGCTCATGATTCTTGAGGATATAGCTCATGAAGGCAATTGGTAGCTCATGTTTATCGGAGTCTTCTTGGGTTAAGACAAAGAGCTGAGGTATTATCTCAGCAGATAGCAATAGATGATGAAATCTTTCTTTGAAATCGGACAACAGGAGCCAAAGCGGAGTTTTAGCGATAGCTTTCTTGATACCCTCAAAGGATTCCTTTCCTTGTAAGACCAACCAAATGTTTGCTTCCCTTTCATCATCTGAGAAATATTCAAAGTTAATTCAGCAAAATCAGGGATGAATCTTCTTAAAAAATTGATCTTACCGAAGAAGGAGTGCACGCCCTTTTTACTGGTTGGGAGAGGAATTTCTTTGGATGGCTTGAACTTGTTCAGATCAATCTTAATACCATCCTGGAGACAATGTGCCCTAATAGTTTTCCCTCTGTAACACAGAAGATAGATTTTTTAGGGTTCAGAGAGATTCCATGCTCTCTGCATCTCAGCAGAACTGTCTCTAGGTGATCAAAATGATCCGCTCTTGTCTTGGAAAACACTGTCAGGTCATCAAGGTATATGAAAATACACTTCCCTTTCAAGCTTCCAAAAGCCAGATCCATAGCTCTCTGGAAAGTGGCACCAACATTAATAAGCCCAAAAGGCATTCTCTTGTAGGCAAAGGTACCCCAAGGAGTGGTGAAGGCTGTCTTGTGTTGATCTGTAGTATCAACCTCTACCTGATTATATCCAGAGAATCCATCAAGCATAGATAACATTTCAGATCCTGTTACTTCTTGCAATATTTGATCCATCATAGGCAAAGGGTAATTATCTTTTAGAAGCCTGATTCAGGTTCCTGAAATCAACACAGATGCGGATCTCACCATTTTTCTTCCTGACAGGCACAATATTTGCAATCCATGTCGAATGGTGAATAGGAAAAATAATTTTAGCCTTCAACAACTTCCTCTGAATCTCCGAAAGATGGTGTCGGCTATTTTTGGGGTTGTATCTTGCCTTTGTTTCGCTTGAAATGCTTAATTCTGGTTTGAGAGGAATCGAGTGCTGCATATCTTTTGGCTTGAAGGATTTCAGATCTTCATAAGAATATGCAAGAACGTCCTTATACCTTCTTAGAAGATCAATTTCTTTTCTCCTTTCATCTGCTGCACAACATTTTCCAATATTTACCAAACCTTAGGTCATTAGAACTCCCAATATCAATCTTATCATACTCACTGATTACGAGGTCCGAAGAGAAGCTTTAGATTTCACATACCTGTCATGCTTATCAAATAGTTCCTCCAAACTCACCAACCCTTTAGGAATCTTGTTTCCTTTGAGATTGATGCACCCTTCCTGATCTGTTTCTTCTCCTTGGGTGACGGCTTGGTCAGAGGACACACTCTCACGAGGCAAAGTTATCACTTCCTCAAAATACAATTGTTCGAAATTACCCTTGAGTTCCAGGAAGGAAAGCAAATGCTGGTCATCGTTGAAAACTTTCCAGTTATTGGTATTGTCAGGTACACTAGGCCGGTGGACCATTTCAATAGTGAACTTATCCTGAGAGAATTCAGGATGGGGAATCAGTAGTGACCCTGAGACAACCAAAGTGAATCAGCCCCTTCATTGTTCTTTTCTCTAGGTATTGCTTCAATAGAGAAAGCATCAAGGAATTCAATGGAATCCCAAACCTGATTCCGGTAATGCTTCAGCCTCCCATTTTTTACCTGAAAGAGGTTTCTGACCTGCTTCACAATCAACTCTGCATCACCACGAGCCAGAAGGTTCTTCACACCTCGTTCTTTGGCCACTTGCAGTCCAAGAATGAGAGCCTCATACTCTGTTGTATTATTAGTGTTTTCAAACTACAACTTAAATGAAAAAGGATGTAGGCATCCTTCAGGTGACACTAGCAGGACACCAGCTCCAGAACCAGCTGAGGAACAACTTCCATCAAATTCTAAAATCCAAACACCATTGGGATCTTTAGGTGCTACTTTGGAGGGTTGGATTTCATCAGGGGACAGAATCATGTAATTACCATGCCCCATATCCTCATAGAGTATTTGTGCCTTAGGATCATCCGTTTTCTGCACAATATACTCAGACTGCTTCTCAGGTAGTAACTTCTTCATGTGTCCATTGACAGGTATGAGTGCATGTGACCAATCCATTTGAATCTCCCCGCCCACATCTTTACAGAAGTTTCTACTTAGCAACATTCCATAAGAAGGAGGAATGTCTGCTACTAGGATGGTAGCCAACACTTTCTTTTCAGGCAAGGCAAAGCCACTTGTGCATCTTTAATCCTTCCAACCAGAGGCACTTCTTTACTCTCCATAGAGTAGCAAGATCCATAAGTACGAGTGAGGGTTAAGCCTAAAGCATGAGCTACTTTAGCTGGCATGACATTGTCCGAGGCTCCTGAATCTATGACACAATTACTGAGTCTATGGCCAGCTATGAGAAGTGTTACATAAAATGGTTTAATTTTGTCACCAGGCGAGGTGACAGCAGCTACAGACTGGGCTGTGGCGCAGAAGGAGGAGTAGGTAGAAGGCCTTTAGAAGTGGTCTTAGAGTTGGAATTAACAAAGTGGATCATTTTGGCAAAGGCTTTGGGATGGGTTTGATAGTACTCAGCTTCTGAGATTTGTACCTTGGTCTTTTTCAGGTGATCAACAATATCAAAGGATCCAGAAGTGGACGGGCCATCATCATTTGGAATTCTAGGCTTATCAACTTTAGGAGAAAAAGAAGAAGCAACTTTGGTAGCGGGATTGATAGGACTCACCTTCTGTGTAGACGAAGTAGGGATAGGAGATCCTCTTCTTGCAATTACAGGGATAGTTGCCGACTGCTCCTTGGATTTCTTAGGTGGCTGGGTCACCTTCTCCCTCTGCTTTGTCTGTTCTCGAGTCATGACAGCAAAAGATTCGCTGTTCATGTCTGCTACCACTTCATCATAATCATCAATGCCCTCAGTGGTAAAGAAATTCACTCGAGATCCCTCAAGTTCCTCTGCCTCATCATCAAATTCTCTCGCAAACTCTTCGCAAGCTTCGTTATCTTCATCATCATCTGGTTCTTCCACCTCGTAGGTCGCATTGACAGGGACTCTAACAGGAGGTCCTTCAAGTGCTAATCTTGTTTGAGAAGTAGGAAAACAATTCCTGGGCTGGAAATTTCTCCTCGGAACGTCTGCATAAGGAGCATGCTGAGCCAGTTGTTTCTTTATAGCAAGAAGATCATTTTGCAAGCTTCGAACTAATGGGATCGATGTTAGGTCTAGGGGTGGAAGAGGAAGAAGCAACAGACTTAGATTTGGAAGTGTCTCTTCTCAACTTCCCTGACATGATCAAGTCATCCTCGACACTAACAGCCAGTTCTTGATCCAGAACTAACGTTCCGAGATTAGCCCTTCTTAGTGCATAACTAACTTTGGGCGTTTGAGCATTTAGAAAGAAACATTTTTGGATTTGATCAACAGGTCGGGTATTTATAGGAATTTTGTTGATCAGTCTGTTGAATCGAGCCACAAATTCTCTCATGGGTTCTGATGGATCTTTCTTTATCTGAGAAATTTGGGCAAGCAGGGCATGCACATCTTCTGCCGGCTTGAAACGGTTTTCGAACTGAGTTCTCATTGTATTCCAGTCGGTGATGGCACCAGCCGGAAGGTGATAGAACCAATCAGCAGCATTATCCTGTAACGTCTCAACGAACAGTCTTACTGAGACGTCTTCATGTTCAACTCCCAAAACTCCACATGCAACTATGAAGGCTGCAATATGTTCATCAGGATGTACTTTGCCATCGCCTTTAAATTTGGGGAAGTTCTTCCGGTTACCTCTGGGTAACTCATGCAAAGGCTGAGTAAGGGCCAGAGGCCCGACACGTTGACCCCATGGCAATTGTGCCGCCATTCTTGGAAAAATGGCTTGGAGAGGAACTTTAACACCGGCGAGAGTCAAAGCTCGTAGATTGGGACTAGCGAGGTTCTGAAGGAATACCACTCATAGGACTTCTATCTTGAACAGGTGGAGTGCTCGTTGAACGAGTTCTTCTATTTCTTGTTGAAGGGAAAGGAAAACCCTGCTGCTCCAAAAGCTGAAACTGAGAGTCTTCAATACCAAGGGTCCTTCTCCCTCGAGTAAAATGTGGATTCGCGATCAAAAGATGATCAAAAATTACGAACCTGGAATGTGACTTTCCCCGTGAGTCGCCAAAAACTGTTGGTCGTCAAATAGGACTTTTAAGAAGAGCAAGCTTGATCGGGGGACAAGAAGTCCCTCCTCTTTAATGGGAGAGGTTCCTTATTATTCGAAATGAACTTATTTACAAATATACAAAACATGATTTGTTAGTTAAACTTGGATACCACGAAAGTGTTTTCTATGAAGGTCATCAATTACAAAAGGACTGAGGAAATGAGAGCATGGAAAAGAGCAGAAAGGCAAACATGCAGAATTATAGATATCAGAGTAATTCTTTATGTATGCGAAGTCACCGTGAATTGAAAACAAGATCATTCGTATAGAACAAGTAAGATGGAATTTAAAGACACAAAGTTCTGTAAATAACATCTGCCAGAACGCAAAGTTTCTTAATGTAACACAGATTCATTATCAAGGAAACAAAGTTCCTTCTTGGTTATGCAAGATCACCGTGCTTGCAAAGTTGAAGAGTATGCAATCGATGAGACTAACGAATTTGAGATAAATGATCTTCACAAAGAAAACAAATGAAAGCTTAGAACAGACAGAGATCAGATAGACAAAGAAAGGAAAGTCCTTCTGTATTGATTTCTCTATAATCTATTTACACTTGCAGAAAATATGCCAAGTTCTTCCTCCTTTACCTATGGCGTAGAAATGCCGTTATATAGATTACAAATCAGTTACCCTTTGTAACCGTTTCTTTAATCAAGAACCGTTAAGGACTGCCAACCGCAATACCTCAACCTATTACAAAGAAAACGGAAAAGAAAGGGAAGAGGAGAAAAGAACAAGGAGAAGAAGACAGGTGGCCAGTCGACTGAGAGGGACCCACTGACTTCAGAAACCGCTGCTTGAATTTTCTTCCACGTATCAGCTATGTCCTTGCCACGAGGGACACACCAGAATTTTCATCTTGAGGATGACAATGAATATCTTTGAAAACTGATGTAACCAGCGTCTTGAGAGCTTCGTCCTTCTGCCAGCTGTCCTTGAAATTTGATCTTCGGATTGATAGCATCAGAGCCGCAACTTAAATTCATATTTTAGCATATTCGGGTCGAGCGGGAAAAACTAAGTATGAATTGCATTAGGTTCACTTGGGACATGTGAGACGCGAATGCGCGAAACACGCGGCTCGGGCGATTCGGGTGAAACAGGGAGAAGACGCACAAATGCATTTTGGGACATTTGGGATGAAAACGCGCGAAGGACGCGGTTCGGGTGTTTCGGCCGAAATTGGAACAGTTTGCATTTTTGATTTGGGACAAAGAGCTCTGAGGTACGTGACTTGGGAGTTTTGGCCAATCAGGGAACAGAGAGCAATTTGGAACTTGGGACAGTTGGGACAAAATTGTGCGAAGGACGCGGTTCGGGCGAATCGGCCGAAAATGGAACAGTTTGCCCGATTAACTTTGGGACATTTGGGACATGAAAGCGCGGTTCGGGCGAATCGGCTGAAAATGGAACAAAAGGCCCGTTTGAACTTGGGACATTTGAGACAAAAAGTTCCAGAGTACGCGACTCGGCCGGTTCGGGTGAAAATGGAACAACTCGCACTTTTTGATTTGGGACATTTGGAACAAGAAAGTGTGAAGTACGCGGTTCGGGTGATTCGGCCGAAATTGAAACAACTTGCACAATAATTTTTGGGACACTTGGGACAAAAAGTTCCGACGGGCCCGAAAATGGAACAACTTCGGGGATTTCGGCCGATCGGGGAACAGAATGCACTTTCATTTACTTGGGCGGGTGGGACAAAAATGTCCAACAAGCCCGAAATACATACAAAATGACTCGAAACATGATTTTCTCAATTTTCACGGCTTAGGCACTTTAGAGAAAACACTCATAACTCAAAATTTTGAAATTTTACTTTTATCGGAGCAGGGGAATTTTGAGTGGACAACATGCCCTCATCAAAGACTAGAAGGCCCCACAAGGGGTGCCCTAACTCCTACCTCGTAGGCCACTCTAGGAATAGTCAAGTGGTGCAGATCACTCCATGGTACCAGGGGGCATACTCGCCATACTGATTAGGATCTCTTATCTCATCTCATGGGTACCCACATCGCTGGTACTACCTATAAAAATCTAGTCAAAGCCCCGCCTTTCGGCTATCTATGGCCCCATATCAAAATACTCTCTAGCCCTATGAGCATACCACATATCTGGCCTAGGTACATCCTAGGTAATACCAAGATGCCTCTAGCACCCGCCCAATATGTAAATCTCTCACATATAGTTGTGGTTGCACATCGAAAATGTTCAATGATCCAAGATCTTGAGCTCAGGCCATTGTCTACCACTTGAAATGTCTATAAGGCCTCCATACCATGGCAACCTGTTGTAGGTCATCCAAATCATGGTGGTAGTGGTAGACATCTCCCATGTGTGGCTGCACATTGTCTCCAATCGGAACCTAGCTCATAGTAGAAGGCTCCTCTAGAGTCCGAACTCTCAAAAACCTAAGGGACGAACACAACGAAATGTGGTCCCATGCCCAAATATGTAGAAATCTAGCTGGTCCTACCATGTTTTGATGGTATTATGTGATCAAATGGAGGTCCTAGTATAAGTGTTCTAGAATGCACCGGATTTTGAGTAGTATGTTTCCCCATCAATCAAACATCGTATCACTCCAAGGAGACTAAGTAGAAATGAAGCACTAGTCTTGTCGGGAGTCAAATTTGTGACAAAGGATATCATGTAGACTACCACACGATCAAGCTCTAGGTCCTCGATGCAGAATGAAAATCTAATAGTCATCCCATGACACGGTATCGTCAAGACACCAAATAGCTCAAGGATACACCGATCAATGTCGGGATGGTGACGAGTATATTGGATAAGTTAACCCTAGATATGGACCCATATGATGTACCATACGCCCTCTAGCAGTGTAATAGTGATCTCACCGGTCGAGCCAAAAACACTAACTCTCATTGTGCCACCTCTCGGTTATGGCATTGTTAAGCAAACCATGATCCGAGGGTAATCTATGGCATATCGACCATGTAGGCCAATCTTGTGACGTATAAAAAAAATCTAATATCATCTTGTCATCATCATCGAATCGCACCTCTATCACCGCTAAGCCGATTGTACCTCTTACGGGTATGTAGAACGGGAAGTCTCCTCTGTAAAATAAAAAGGGACACGTGTTAGGATCTAATTTTCTATCCACTCCTATCAAATTTTCTATCTAATTCTTCTTTCATTCATCTAGTATACTAACTTTCACCTTCTCCTATGAACCATCTAGTGTATTTTTCATATATACTTAGCTATTTTGGTTATAGGGAAAAAATCCCTTCTCTCCCTAGCATGTATGCCTCCACTTTGACTCTGTGTGCTTGTCTTGGCACATGTGCGCCTAATGTGCATACACCTCTTCTTTGATGCATATGCACCCTACCTAACGTGTACACTCCCCCTCTATTCTTCCTATTCTTCCTACCCTACCCGGAAGACATATGAACCCAACGCGATGCATACACTCGCCCTCCAACGTGCAAACATGCACGTCCTTGTTTACCGAGCCCCATTTGCGAGTGCCATCCCTTTTTATAGATATGCAGGCATGTACCTATTTTTCAACATGTACACATATGCGTCCCTGTATTTCCTTACGCATGCACGTGTATGCATCCATCAAATCAACGCATGCACGCATGTGCATATGTTGAAAATGTTAAAACTACCCCTAAAATTACAAAAAACACATTAAATGCAAAATTGACAAAGGAGAGATAGGGCCCTCACGTAAGGTCCATCCCTGGGTCCAGAAGAAACTCTTAGATGTGATGTGCTTGTCTCCGTCTTCTCGATAGTCTCACCATATCACTCCAGGGATATCGCTCTTACTTGCTATAAAAATTTGCAAGAGCTCTGGTACAAATGAACTGGTCGTGATTGTTTTACCCCTCGGGTGGGTATATTAAGCTGCCATGATGCCCCTGGGGCATGTTTTCTCCATCGCAATCACCCTAACCCTTCTTCTACTCACTGAAATGATTATTTTTGTATTTAAATAATTATTTTTACTAATTTTTACACGTTGGAGCACTCAGTGCCACCATTTGGTCACTTCTTCAACCTGGAATGATTTACGAATATTCTAGGTGCCTTTTCTATAATTTCTCTTCTATTTTTCCTTTTTCTTTTTCCCATCACAATGATTATTTTTATAAAATAATTATTTTTTCTTGTATTTCTTCTTTCAGGACATTTGTTCACTATCTTACGCCCTTACTGATGCCATCAAGCCAGTTGCACATGCTTTTAGTATATCTTTTATCTCTCGTCCAAATTTTTCCAACCGATCAAAAAATTAATTAAAAATTATAAAATCATCCCAAAAAAATCTTAAAACTTTAAAAATGGACTAAAATTGGTAAAAGACTCATTTACACCTGAAATTTGTGTCTCTCGCATGACATTCATCTCATATCTTGCTGGCATTTTCACATGTTTTGAAACAATGACTCGCAGATCACCTAACTCTACAATCATCTTACAAAATCTACGCTGCTTACTTCGGTTGTACTGCGGGGCAACTTTGTCGATTTGCACGGTATTATTTTCATCATGCACGTCACTTTTCCATTGGACCCAAGTGTCCTCCATCTTTTCCCTTGCATATACAAATTACGGGGCATCATTTTAAACCCTTGTCATTTATCAGAGTATTTGGGACTACATATCGATAACAAATTATTTGTGCAACTATCTTGAAAGTTGTTAGTTTGAGTGTGTGTAATTGTACATATTTCCCTATCAGATGAGTTTGTTTACTTCTCGTATTGCATTGCATGTTTGTATATTGCATGGAGGTGCTTTTTTAGTAAGGGACGGTTGTTTGTATCTTGGATTTTCATGTCATTTTACGCTTCTTTTGTATGCTTACACTTTAATAAAGGCTGATGATGAGGATGCTAAGCAAAATGATGATTAAAAATTGTTTGCACTGGTTTGTGGATAGCTCAATATCCCTTTTTCTTGTTGTTCTCTAATCTTCTCTTCACACTTTTCTCTCTTCTCTTCTCTTTTCGATCATCAATCAAGTTCTTACATCACCCCATTGACACTAGGGGGCATCCCTTTAGCTAATTATTTTTTTCTTCTACCCCTTCAAAATATTTCTACTTGGTTATACTTATATACTTTCTTTGAAGTAACGTAGCTACATCAACTCAAAGAGGGAAAATGTAGACACCTGTAGTTTGATCAAAGCACTATTATTCCTAATATTGCACTAATTATTATCCTTCTTTAAAATTGACGACATACCGTCAGTTTGACCTATCTAACTCCCATTTCTCAACCCCCTTTTGGTCATATTCCTCTTATAAACCCATTAAACATGCTAATATAACCTCTTATTAGGTAGGTCATCTTCCAATTCCTTTCCAAGATACTTATACTAGCCTCCTAGACTATCAATCCATTTCATTGGATTGATTAGACCTCTCAGAACCCTCTCAAAATCCTAATTACTCTCTAAACATGGTTAACTAGTCTTAAACCATGGTCAATCTCTTCTAAACCTAGTCAAATCTTACTTTGACTTGCTAAAGGTGCTTTTTGGATTTTTCTATTTGTCCCACATGCACCCAAATCTCCCACTTTCCCAAATGGAAAACTATAAATAGCCCACTACCCCCTCTCATTTACAAGAACACTTCTTCCCTCTAACATAAACTATAGTATTATTTCTAGGAGTAGGAGTTTTATTTCATCTTATTGAGCTATTTTCTTTATCCTTTGCAACACATCACACACCATAGAGTAAATGGGAAGAACCATTGGCCTTGAAGCCATTAATGGTGAGATCCCATTCTCTTAAGCACAAACTGATTTCTTAGATCCTTATTAGGCTCACTTATTTAAGATTTCAAGAATAAAGGGTAATTATATTTGTTAAGTTTTCTTGTTTACTTCAAACTAATTCATGCAAAGTAGGAATCCTTGTTTACTTCTTAGCTGATGGTCTATTGATCATTTTGCAAAAAGCTTTGGGTTTCTCGAGTTTTCTAACCCCATTCGATAGCTTTTGCTACCTTTCTTTCAAGAACACAGTGTCCCTTGAAACTAGGTTTCCCTTGTGCAAGGTATACCAAGATAATATGATACAACTATTTTTTTCTCAAGATAATGTGTGTGTCATGAAATTTAGAACTTTCCTTCCTATGTAGTGAACGATGCATCCCGAATGTAGTCCTTAAGTTTATTCTTTTTCCCAAGTAGTAGATATAAAGTAGTAACCACATCACCTATTACAATAATTAGTAGGTTGTGTATTTATATGATTTATTTACTTGAATTTTAATATTAACAATACTAGAAGCCAACCAAAACTGATCAATGCAAATTTAGAAAAGATAAAAAAGTGGCGTGTTATTTTAAAATGTAAGAACATAAGTGAAGGGATAAAAGCACCCATAGGGGAAATAGCATTGGACGATACTATCCCTCAATGGGAGTTATGTTTAGAAAGCTCCAAATATGAATCAAGAAATGTTTGGTTGAATAACACATTATGTGACATCCAAAAGTAATGGGATAATCCCAGAAAAGTAGAGGATGAAATCATGGAAAGGTAAAAAATGTCAATGTAAAGCAAAGTAAGTGTTACTAATGTCTAGTTTTATGCTTTGAATCATGCATATAATGACATACTAAAGGCATAATGTAATAGTATTAAGTGCATAATTTTGTGTCTATAGATTACCTTGTATATACTAAATATGTGCGATCTAATATTTGTTACATCGATTCCTAAAATTCATCCACAATAAAAGGTGGTTAAAACTTAGGTTATTTCTTATGAATACCCTATTCATCTAGAGACATTACCTCTTATGATTCCAAAATAGCCTCTTGTGAAACAAGATAAAGTGTAATATATATGAAATTTATTCAAATTCCAATCCAATGATAGCTAACTACCTTAGTGAAATTACGATATATATAATTCCAAAAATCTATGGGAACATGGTATCTGTCTCCTACTAGAGTTTAGTATATAGTTCCATATCCATCACACCTTATGGTAGTCATACAAAAATAGTGGCAATAAAACTACCTTGCAATATAACAAGAAACATTACAAAAAGTTAATAACATAAACCAAATTGATATACTACATGACCTATCAAATAAATTGCTTACAATCAACAATAATGGCACCTATATCTACAGCAGAGGCCTATCCCTAGATATACCACCTCTATACCTATGTCTCTATCAAGTAGTGAAACCAAACCACACCTCATTCATCACCTTGGCTTGGGGGAATTTCCTAAGAGAATCCAATATCATTGAGAATAAAAGGGACCATCTCGATGCCATCCACTACTACTTTATGCATCGCATCAAGGTGTAACATATACTATCTTCAATCATCATTAATATCACGAGTTTGAATTCATGTTCTAGCATAAGGGATGAATATGTAGTAGTTATCCCCACTTTATCACCATCATGTCATGATAACTAAAAAAATTCTTCCAAGCATATGGTTATGGGGAACATCTTACTTAACCTTGAAATGCTAAGTCACACACTCGGTGGAATGAATTTGCATCTCTAGAAAACTATTCCTCTATCCCCATCATAAATTTAATGTGAAAATACTTTTACCATCCTTATCCTATCCAAAAACCCTATATGGTATCTATATGATCTGACATGGATTTAATCTAACAATATTAACCCAATACTTCATTTTTTCAAGTTTTATACGTTATGAAAATACACACCAATATGAAAATATATGACGATAAGATAAATCATCATAGGGATAAACCATTAGATGTATCAGTTCTATATTCTCATATGACCACATAAGCAATAATATGATGAATTCGAACCCATTGTAATGCTCTTCCAAATAAAATAAGTAATATTATCATAACAAGAGATCATACAATTGCCTCATGCATTTTGATCCCCCACTCCACAATGACGTGTATTATGTTATACACCTTATAAGTTATTTTGGAACCCCCACCATATAAATATATGAAATATTCTACAAATACACATAAATTCCTACAATTGTGGACCATTAGATGTAATAATATTATTGAAAAAAATAATAGAGATAGTCCTACCATTATACGAATGATTAGTTCAATATATATGGTATCATCTCACATAGCCGCTAAAATTTATAGATTATAAACTACACCTATCACCGACTATAAGGAGTCATATAATCTACCATATAACCTATAGAGTTAAAGTCATCTCCCTTATTAGGAGATATTTAGTATATGTCTACATTACACCTCTCAACAAGTGCAATCATTAGATATATATTATAAAATATCTCCCTTATAAACACAACATGTTTGAATCCATATTGTTCCAACGTAACTCAACTTGCTGCATCTAGGATAATCTCTATGATTATCACCATGTGGAAATCATATCAATACTTTAACACATGTATTTCTTGTTGCAAAATAAAAAACACACAAGCTATATTCAATCATAAATTTGGAAAATTTGTGGATAGAATCACTAGATGAAATGTTGAGCTATATTGGGATCAAACATGAAAATATTTTAAAAAATTAAAAAGACTCATCATTAGTACCTAATGACTTTAAATTTTAATAAATTTTACACATACTAGATCACAAATTGTTTACATACATAGGGTTATCTGTAGCATCTCAAAATACAGGTCTATATTTCCTAAGGTAGGAGACATGATCATAGGATCAAAGTAATAATATTGATATCATAAGTAAAAATAAATCATATTTTACCTCCCAAACTGACTTATTTATAATCTTACTTGCTCTTTATGTAGAAACTATACACTATACATCTCCACTCACCCTAATTATCTACCTATAATATTTCTTGTGCAACATCTTAATCTATGTATATCCAAGTGGGAGGTTCTTAGTGGCATTATAGTATTGATAATGTTCTCTTTTGTGCCATATCATCCTTCTTAATTAATGGCACCACTTTTAGAATCACCACACACTTAAAAATAACATACTCTTTTGTGAATACAATGACTATGTTAACAATTGTTTTTAGTCGATATTTCAAACACAAACACGTGCGATACAAAAATTAATAATAACATTTTCAATATCTTTCAATACACTATTATTCCATTTTGAATAAATCAATTCACTTCTCTCACCTCTCTCATTAAAAGAGGGCATACATTAGGGCTTGTGGCACAAGACAATAATCTTCTCAAAAGTAAAAATATTAAGATAATTCATGCAATAGTAAAAATATCCTAGAAAAATGTTATATACAATTTATGATTAAAAGTTAAAAACATACAAAATGTAAAAATATTTCAAAACAGATTAAAAATCATATAAAAAGAAGTTAAAAAAATTATGAAATTTATTCTGAAAAATTCTTAGGGAAAAATACTAATTTGTGTTTACCTTTTCGAAATTACATTTATAGTCACAATAATAGTTCATGCTTATATCTCATTTATATAAAAGGTATAGATATTAAAGAAAATGATTAAATATTCTAAACAAACAACAAATAGGTGTCGAGAATATGAAGTATGATAGTAAGGAGGAGGTGAACATAATATTCTCATGGGGTAGCAAGACAAATTTGAAGGTGCGGAAGGATAGGGAAGGAAGCACGCATGAAAGACAAAATGAATCTAGACTTAGCCATTTTCATGGTTAGGGAAAATTTTTGGGGATAGTGTGTGGGGCACACAACCAGATGGAAACTTACGTGGCACACAAATGCTATTTTTTGAAGAGAATCTACTAAGCTCTTTGCATGAGTTCAAGTTGATAATAGGATTATCACTGCCAGTTAACTAGAAGAGATTTATTATTAGCGCACTTGTATGTGTGTCTATTATTATAAAGGTGCATGTATATTTTCAACATGCGACCTATTTTGGGAATTATATAAGCGGTGAAGGGAAAGTCCCCACCCTTATAAATATGTAGTAATCTATGTAGGTTAAGAGAGTACTTTGTGTATGAGATATTGTGAATTTTATGTTACAGAATCGATGCACGCATGAAATTATGGTACTACTTATTGTAATAAGCTTATGTGTTCATTGTGTTTTAATATAATGGATTCTATTGGATGAATAATGGTGTCATATTTTACTATAACTAGTTATTACATTGATAATTTCATTATGTTTACCATTTCATTCATGATTCTTTAAGATCTAGATCTAGGATATGCTCTGTGGAAATTTTATTTGTTTATGGATCTGAATGCATTAACCCTTCATCATGTTCACATCCTACACAAGCAACTATAAGGAGGGCTTGGTACCTTTGTGCACTTTGGGTGAGCGCTCAGTCTAGGCTGAGTGATGTGCCAACGTGCCTAGGTTATTCTTGGTAAATTCTAGGCTGCATCATTGGTTCCATTTACGAGACCTCTTTTTCAGTTATTTTAAGGATGGTTAATGATGAAAATGTACTAGTTAAGTCTAGAAAGTGTTGAGGAGTGGATAAGATATCTAGAAGAATACTACATGTGGAGGTTCAACACTGGATTTGAGTTTGAGACATGCACGTGGGTGGAACATAATCTGTATGATAGTTTGTATGAGATATTTTTCACTATTTTTCCAAGTAGAACTATACGAGTGGTTGGTTGCTTATGCGTTTAAAAGGGATTGGAGGTATCGTGCAATTTATATGGATGCAAGAAGAATTTCAAGCCCTTTATGATCTTTGATATGATTTGGATACATGTTGTGGATACTTAGTTTCATGGTGTTCTGAACAACTATATTTTGGAGTACTCAATTTCCACTTATTCTTGCCCTGAGGTAGAGGAATTCTTTTTTATGATATCCCCTGTTTGGGAAATCACTTACAAGACATTCCATGGCGATTAATATCCTGATGGTAACCTTGAACTTGGAAAGAAAAATGATGGATAACTAAACCCCACCATGCATGGGGGAAGGAGCAGGTTTGGTGAAAGATGGTGGACCTATTGGTAGAGAGGAAGAGAGAAGAAATGTGGCTTAAATATAATGAGGCATGAAAGAGGGAGATAGAGAAGCAACATGACATTCTAGAGAAGATGGAGATGAGGAGAGAGATGGCTCGTGAAGGATTTGGAGATCACACTGAAGGCATGGAGCTAGAGCATCAAGAACTCCCCCATTTGGGCAAGCATGAAAGGGAACCCTCTTTGTCCTCGCATAGGATCATGTTAGCAGTGATGACCTAGGCCATAGGCATGCATCTTAATCTACCTAACAACCTAGCCCTGCACTTGGTTTTCCAAAGTACTTAGTACATAAAATAGTCAATAAGCTAATTTGGGTAGCAGGAAAGAGGAGTAAGTCACATAGCAAGTACATCGAGGGAGGCAATGGGAAAATGTCTTCGTTGTTGTTTAGAGAGTACCTTTTGAGTCATTTGCATTCATCTACACATATATGATTTTGAGCACGTAGAATTTGGGGCTCACTAGGGAGTAGTACCACCACACAGTAATGTAGGAGTTTAGTACAATAATATTGTTGGGAAATAGGAAGTACATCTTTTGGTCCACTTATGCCTACGGTGGAGGATCAAGGGGGTGTAGGTGGTTCTATTTCAGTGGACGGTGGATGAGGAGCGAGAGGCAACATAGGGGGTTCCGGATCGGTGGGAAAGGTCTAAACCAACCCCAAAATATTTACATATAGATGTCTCTTCATCTTTCAGTAGTAAGCTCATATAAGATGCTATTAAGCATGTGCACATGTGTGAAATATTATGGTGTGTAAAAGGGATCATGGCACGAGCACAAGGTAGGTCAATTTGCAACTAAATTGTAGGGAAGCACACACATTTGGTATAGGAAGTTTGACTCTGATCAAACTTGTGTAGATTATGTAGTGTTCAAAGATACATTCCTTAAAGAGTTCTATATCCCTGAATTTGAACAAAAGAGTATAAGTGCGCTCAAGGATATTAAACAAGGAACTACTGAAAGTGTCTTGAGTATGATGCTTATTTCAAAACACTTTTATCTAAGCTTTATTATGATATTCATGCAAGAAAACATGCACAATGGTTTGTTGGAGGTCCGATCACACCTTTAAGGAGGGATTTGTCACATAAGACATACATCTGTTTGATCCACATAAAGCCCTTGAAGCTGCTTTATGTGTTGAGCTAATCGGGAGCATAAACACCGGAGTCAACCCATTCTTGGAGACACAAATTATAGCTATGATGAAGTAGTTCGAGAAACTATCGGAAAATTTGGCACATGAGATGTGCACTTGAGATTTGGTGTACAAATTGTGAAGTGGAAGGTCACACCAAGGATAATTGTCCCCAGCAGATCAGTATGTTCATTACTGCTAGACTGTGAGATATGTCACCTGAACCATGACGCCAGCCATTGCCCATTATTACAACGCACAATAAGGAAGAATGTATTTCTCTAGAGATAGAGAGTTTATGACACTTGGACGTGGTAGAGAGGAGTGAAGATAAAGATCCTATTATTATAAGATTTTCTAGTCCACAACTCATGATACATAGGACTATAGGTTGATTGGTCAAATCCATGATGATATAGATATTGGTGTATGGCAGACAGAAAGAAGTATCGAGATAACTCTAAGGGTAAGGGTGAGCATCAGGATTAGAATCACAATCAAGCGCAATATGATCAAAATGAGGGGCACTATGATGGAGGACATGATAGAGGTAAAGGATACCATGGTGGATTTAGAGGTCGAGGCCGTGGTGGTGGACGAGGTGAATTTCCTCATGGAACATGCTTTACATGTGGATCACTTTGACCAATACATGTGTGAATCTCCTCGAGAATATTACATATTCTTTTAGTGGAAAGAATCATAGCTACGAGGAATGCCCGGACTTATATGAGCATCTTAGTAATCATCATAAACAAGAAAACAAAGGTGCATGGATGATTAGGATACAATGCTGCTTTCGTGGAAAATCGAGTGGATGCCCAAGTTGGAACCGGGAATTTGAGGTATTACTGTAAAGATCACTACCCGTTTGAAGATGCGTGTGTTAGAGAGGTGTTATAGTAGAAACCTACCATCACTAAAGAGGTACCTAGATCCTACCCATCGAAGGAGGTTTATCAAGAGACCATAGAGGTCCTTAGAAATCTTTAGGGTTTAAATACAATGTCTAAAGGAGAAATCACGAGAAGATGGAACTAAAGAAGGAGGAAGAGACGGTCTAGTTAGATATTGATGACTTGAAATAGGTATCCAGAATGCTACGCTAGAGAATATTATTCCATTACTAGGGAGTTGGCTGAAGGGAAACACTCCACATGCTAATACTGAGAATGGGTGACAGATCCTACATGTAAATATTCCCCTTATAACTTAGAATACAACAAGGAAATCACTCTGAATGTTGTTGTGGATGGATGGATTTTGAGCAATATATTGATTGATATAGGCACAAAAGTCAATGTGCTTACTTTAGATGCATGGGTATAGATGGGGAGACCTACATTGTAGCCATATTCTAATGTATTATTTATGGCTAATCAAACTAAGGCCACTCCTATTGGAGTTTTAAAGGATGCATCCATTACTATCTGAGAAAGGTTTGAGTTCATCTTGCGGATTTTGAGGTTTTAGCATTTGTAGAAGCGAGCAGGTTTCCCAGCTTTGCTTGGATGCCCTTGGTGTTATGCAAATAATGTTGATCTTTGGTTCAACAAGGGATATATTAGTTTTGAAAACAAGGAGGAAAGAGTTATTATCCCTTTAACAGATGGAAAATTTGTGCCCTATGTTGAGCCTTTGAGTGAGGAAGATTTGAATAGGATTTATGTATGCACCATCTAGGACCCGAAGTGCTTGAGCCATCTAAAGAAGGAATCCTTCAGTGGGAAGATGCACAGTCTATTAGCAATACTACAAGTGTTGCTTGTGATAATTGGGATCATGGTACTTATGAGTTGGTAGGGCATGAAGTAAGGAACACGTTTGCATTTGGGAAGAGTAAACCTCGTTGCGTCGATAAGAGGAGAATAGGTAATAGCTCTAAACCTTGGTACACTAGGGAAGGGGACCCTACGGTATATTTGCATGCCATGGAGAAATAGTGGATAGATCAGTTAGAGAGAAGAATTATCCTGACATATACCCTATGTGGGACAACAATGCACTAGTGGGTGGTTCATAGGGATAATCTTGTAGAATGGAATGAAGTTAGGATTGCTCTTACAACTTGGTTTTCTAGGAGCAATGCACCAACTAAAATATACACATATCATGGTAATCAACCTATTCAACACCACATTTAGTAGTGTGAGAGGCTCTGGACAGAGGGACAAGAAGATTTACCACCTTCTCTATGGGTGCACAAACTTTATTCCACTTTACAAGGCTACGCATGTGCTTGGTATGTATATGCAGAGCTACATAGAGAAACTAGAAATTGGCAGGATTTGATTATAGGTATGGTTCAGAATTTGACTAATTCTCTACTAAACCTCTAGTAGAAGAGGAATTAAGGGTTATAAAGTGGTTAACTATGAGAGAAAATATAAAGGCGAAAGAAATCATTCATGAGTTATTTGATGGAAATGACTCAGGAGCACATTTTGCTGTAGGAAAAGAGAAAAATGCCACACTACTTAAGTGTGCATGATTTGAGAAACAAAAAGGGAAGATGGTCTACATAGTGGATGATGAAGAAGTATAATAATTGGATATAGACCATTCAATAGGTGCGTGTGAGGTCTTGGATAGTGCAAATAACAACACACACACCTATCATGAACCTATGAGGACCAAGAAAGTGAATATTGGTACGGATGCTAAACCTAAAGAGGAAATAATTGGAGATTATTGGTTTGAATTTGAAGTAGAAAAAATAGTGGAGTTGCTCCATGATTTTTCAGGATTTATTTCTAGGGGCTACCATGAATTGAAAGGAGTGCATGAATCATTAGGAGAAATGAAGATAAATCTTAAGGAAGGTGCATGCTCATTAGGAAGAGACCCTACAGGATGAACCCCAACTTGCACGAAAAGGTAAAAGAAGAAATTGAAAAAATGTTAAAGTCTGGAATCATCAAGCCCCTGGATGAGTCATAATGGGTTAGCCCAATGGTGATCAATATAAATAAATATGGTCGGATTAGGATCTTTGTGGACTATAGGGAGATGAATGCTACATGTGTGACTGATCCTTTTCCTATGCCATTCACTAAGGAAATATTAGAAGGTATTGCAGGGCACGAAGTCTATTCCTTTATAGATGGATTCTCTAGGTATCATTAGGTTAGGATTGCATAGGAGGATAAGAAAATGACTACTTTCACCACTGAATGGGGAAGTTTTGCATATACTGTGATGCCCTTTGGTCTGAAAAATGTGCTGTTGTATTTTTACGAATAGTTGTTCAAGCATTCCAGGATTTTATTCATCTTTTCTTGCAAGTTTACTTGGATGATTGGATGATGTATGGGCTTGTTAAGGATCATTGTGATTTGTGCTTAATGTTTGAAATATGTGGAAAGTTAAACATCTCTTTGAACATAAAAAATGTGTGTTTGGTATATTGTTTGGCGAGTCTGTTAGGGAATATTATCTGTAAGGAAGGTTTGTTGGTAGATCCAACTAAAATTATAGTTATTATTGGCCTAAAAGAACCTACCAGTCAGAGTGAGGTGCATGGATTTTTGGGTCACATTGGGTATTATAGAAAATTTATCAAAGGATATGCTAAGGTTTTCACACCCTTAGAGGAGTTACTAAAAGGAAAAGGACATTCTATTGGGGGGAATCGCAGCAACGCGCATTCGAGACATTGAAGGAGAAACTTACTACAACGCCTATTCTACGCTTTCCCTCGTGGGATAAACCATTTCATGTACATGTAGAAAATTCTAGCATGGCCATTGGCATGGTGTTGCCTTAGCCTGGAGAAGGTATTATAGATCATCCTATCTGTTTTGCTAGTATAAAGTTGAATCATGCAGAGCATAATTATATAACTATAGAGCATGAAGCTTTTTCAATGATCTATGTGCTATATAAATTTAGAGAAAGTACCTGATAGAAACACCATTTTTATTCTATACCAATCACATGGCATTGAAATAATTGGTAAATAATCTAGTCTTACAGGGGCGCATATGTCGATGGGTGATATTATTCCAAGAATTTGATTTTAGTTGTGGTAAAACCAGGAAAAGTAATTCTAGCCCAGACCATTTATCAAGGATAAAGTTAGGGGAAGACACACAAAAAATTAAAGATACAACTCCAGATCCACAGTTATATAGGCTACATCACGCACATTCAAAATTGGAGGATATTGCTATTTTTATATGCACAAGTGTGTGCCCAGAAGGACTCAAAGCCTTAGAGAAGAAACAACTTACAATTCATGCCACACCTTTTATGTTGATCAATGGTGACATATACAAGTTAGGCCATGATGAAGTGCTACACCGATGTGTATTAGATCATGAGCACAAAGATATCATGGAAGAGGCTCATGGTGGTATTACAGGTGGGCACTATGTAGGTGATGCCACTGTGTGCAAAATTCTACTCACTAGATTGTGGTGGGAGACCCTGTATAAGGATTATAAGGTGTATTGCAAGGCTGTGATCATTGTCAGCACCTTGGAAAACCATGAAAAAGAGATGAAATGCCTTTAAGACCTATTCCTAGTGCAAAACCATTTGAAAAATGGGCTATAGATTTTGTGGGTCCTATTTCACTAGCTGCGCATAGAACTGGATCGCACTACATCATCACTTACACAAATTATCTTATAAGGTGGGTAGAAGAAACACCTACCAAGGATTGTACAACAACTACAATAGCCAAGTTCTTATGGGAAAATGTTCTTACAAGGTATGGATGCCTGTTGAATTTGACAAGTGATAGGGGCACCCACTTTTTGAATGAGACATTTAGATTTCTATTGGATGAGTTCATGATTGCACACCATAAGACTACACCATATCATCCTCAGGAAAATGGGACTTTTGAATCTTTCAACAAAATTTTGAGCTAGACATTGACAAAATTTGTGATGCTAGAAGAAAATATTGGGATGATAAAGTTTATACCATGCTTTAGGTGTATAGATTAACATACAAGTGGTTAAATAAGGCCACACCGTTTCAATTGGTGTTTGGCATAGAAGCAGTTCTTTCTATGTAATTCATGTTACCTTCTTTACGTATTACGTGCACAAGAGGTCTATCTCGATGAGCACACATTCAAATAATCAATTGGAAATTTAATCAATCTGGATGAGTGATGAGAAATAACACGATGGATTCAAAAGCAAGAAAATTACAGGTAGAAAGGGTGGCATGACAGGCACATCCAGGACAAAAATATTGAGATAGGAACAGATGGTGCTTCTTTATGACTCTAAGTTTCTATGTCATCTAGGAAAAAATAAAGTGTATTGGTTGGGATCATATGTTATCACTCACATACTTGAAACATGCGCTTGCTAGTTAGAAGTGCTTGATGGGACACGTTACCTAGTTTCTTCAATGGGAGTACATTGAAGCCCTACTATAAATAAGTCTTCTTGGTGTTTGTAATAAGGTAGTGTTGCCATTTAGATTAGGTTTCCATTTATATATTCTCTTAATGTATTTCCTTTTTCATCACTATGCTTTGTCATTTTAGTTGGTGTTTTATGTAATAAGTGCATTTGCGTCTTTGGAAGATAATTACCATTTGAAAATTTTTTATGTGTAGAGGAATGCACATACCATTTGTGTGGGGTGGCTATTGAAAAATGGGTACACATAAAGGAAAAAAATTTCTATGGGTGCTATTCAAGTTTGGAGAGTTATTGGAAATAATATTGCTTCCAAATAAGGACCATAGATGGAGATAAACGAAGGAATAAGTATAACATGAGATAAGTAGAGGCCATGGAGACTACTAAGGGAAGGCGTAGTGGTGAGGTACTCAGGTGCATGGAAGCACGCTGAAGAGAAGTCCATGGCTAGAGGGTAGGAAGGCGCACTAGAAGGTTATAGCTTGTGTGCGAAGATGTACCATGTAGAAAGTGTGAAAATGGTCAATTAATGAGAGGATTGTTGGTAGGTGAAGGAGAAATAAATGCACTAACATTTTGAAAATATATATAAGGACATGATGCAAGTTCATTTTTACCATTGTGATCACAAGAATTTGAATGAGCTAAGTGTGACCAAGCTGAGAAAAGAGTATTGAGGTGCAAAGAGTGTGAAACTAGACGTTGAGAGTGGATTTGTTCGCAGAAGAAGCTCACATTCCCATCGGTGAAGGGTTTGAGTGAAGTAGACACATTGAGAGAGAGTTAGGGTACATGGTTATAAAATAGGGTATGCAGATTCAAGCTATGGTTTTGAATTCCTCACCGCAGAGGACAAAAAGTTGAGATTTTATATGGTACCAAAGAAAGCACCTACCATAGGAGCCAAAGGAAAGAGGAAAATAGAAAAAATTTTGAAATTTCTCCCAAGAGTAATTTCTCAAAAATGCAATATCTAGAAGGTGTGATAATTGGGCAAGAATGAGATTCCCACATCCGTATTTGTAAGGTAAGTGATTACAACCACCGTAATTCGATAACAAGAAATAAATGGACGTGTTGTTAAGTACAAAGACCAACAAGCACACGGTGGAAGATATGCTAGTATTTGATGATACTGGGGAGAAGCTATTAAAATAGGTGGGAGTCTATCAGTTATATGAGCTACCATATTTTGGTAAGTATGAACCTCTATACCAGTGGCTTATGAGCAGAGTCCATGAGGATTTCTTCTATTTTTTCAGATGAAGGGTAAGGATTACATCAACCCTGATTTTGACATTGACATGATTAAAAGGCACAAGGATAGACTGGCTAGTGACTTGACTGATAAAGCAACAATCATGGAGACACAAAAGGAGTTAGGGTACACAAATGGTCTATGTGGAATGGATATTGAAAAATTGAAGAAGTACCCAGTGGTATAAGTAGCTACGCATCTAGTGACCAAGTTAAATGATTAGGAGAGATGGTCACAGGTGAATACAATATGGCTTCATGTCATGAGGAAGATGTCTCAGGGGGTAGTCTATAACATAGTAGGATACATTACAGAAACCATCATTGAAGAAGCATGCATAGGTGATAAGATCAATTTTGGTGCTATCTTACTTTCTTTAGTATTTATGGAAATTGGGGTTGCTAGATGGGCCAAAGAATAAGATTTAGGAATATCCCATGGAAAAAAAGTCCTTGGTAGAAATATTTGACAAGTATTTATGTGAAGGGTCCATGAGTGGGACATTTAGAAAAATGGCGGAGATGAGGTATGATAGAATCCGCACAACATTTGAAGAGGAGTGGTGCATCCACAAGGAGCTACCTACGATAGTTGGAAAGGAAGTATAGTTCGCGCAGTGTACCAACACATCTACATCATGTAGTTTGCTATGAGGGATGAGACATGGAGCCTATGGTGTAAACTACCATATGAATTTATAGCACTACTTCCAGGCATCACTCCACCATTTTACTGATGCGTACCACTTGAATTTTATTATAGACAAGGTAGACTATGACTACCACACTCTAAGGAAGACATATGTATTTCTAGGCCGATTGCCTATGTTGAGAGGCTCATTTTAGACGTTATAATCATGAAGCTTGTTAGCTTGGAAATTGGGGACATTGGAGTAGTGATCATATACCTTCAGCTTAATCCCAAGCTAGAGAATATAAAATATGTGGAGAATGAGTTTGTGCTCCCAGGGCCACCTAAGGGAAAACATATAATGAAGAACGTGCTAGCCACAAATCCCACCTCAGCTATAGAGGTAGATGATAAGGAGGAAGATGAGGATAGTGGTATATTAGAATATATAAGATGGAGACAGCCCACAGATAGAATGGAGACTGAGCGCGCAAGTACCCCACCTCAAGTACAAGAAGAATAAGAGGACTTGGAAGCAGTCTAAGGAGAGAACACTATTTCAAGAGGGTGTTCGAAGAACAAGGAAAAAGGCACATGAACTCCTCATTCTATTAGGATATCACCATAACTCTCTCCTCAAAAAGAGACAACTGAGAGGAAAAGGAGGAAGCCAAAGTTGAATGAGGAGGCAGAGGAGTCTGCAAAGAGCACACCTAGATCCCCTATAAACCTAGAAGAAGTGGAAGAACCCGGGATGAAAATATAAAGGATAAAGAGGTAGGAGAAGCTGAACATGATACTACTCAGTAGAAAAAATATCTAACTCTAAACCTTATTTTCAGGTACCTAAGGGGCCAAGAACAAAGCACACACGTGGGCAATATGATGTTCCACATATGGGCTATGATGAGGACACAGGTAAAGTTGTCCGCGCCTGATTCTAGAATACAGTGGGCCTCAAAGAGTTATTTGGATGGGAGTTGAGGGATCTAGACATGGAAACCAAGTGCATAAGGAAATAGTTGTCTTGGTCCATGAAAACTCACATGGACGAGCCCAATTTTTATGTCGTGAAGAGTCCTATGTGTCAAGAAGAAGAATGAAGAAGGCACTGCAAAACATGCACATAACTATAAAGCACACTCTCATGTATGATGAGAAGGTGAGTAATGCCTTGGTAAAAGTATCTACAGAGGTGGCATGGAGGAATGTAGATAAGGATGCCACTATTAGAGCGCTACAAGAAGAAAACAAGGCCAAAGATGCCGAAATAGCATGTCTAAAAGGAGAGAAGGACCTAGAGAAAAATAAGAATGGGGTCCTCATCAAAGCATGGCAGAGGAGATCGGTGATCATGTCCTGAAGGAAATACCACACCTAGAGTCCAAGGTACCTAAGAGGTTCCCTTTGGCTATGCATTATGTGCGTACCTTAGTTGATTTGGTGCTTGAGGATGGACCGATTTAGATGCCAACACTAAAGGACCTTGAACAGAAGCGAGAAGAGAGAAAGGGCCTCAGTAGTTAGAAATATTTCATCTTATGAAGCCTTGCTCCAAAATTTATAGGAAGATTTGAAGAAAGTAGACCAAGCATTAAATATTTGTGCAGCTCCAGAAGCAGTAATCAGAATTCGAGATGATGGTAGAAGACAATGAATTCCTAAAGGCGATGAAGGATGATACTTTGGGGTGCACAGAGAGATTAGCACTGGTAAAGCAAACACGTGAGGCACTTGCAATAGCCCAAGACCCACATAAAGAAAGGCTGGATGAAATTGGGAAGCTTATAGCGTAGAAGATGGATCTTCTAGAAGGAAGGGTGACTGCAATGTCTAACATTGTTCTAGTATTATAGAATGAGAAGGAAGAGATTGCACAAGAGGAGTTAGATTCTATTGCATTGGACATTCTAGAAAATTCGAAGCCCAGCCATGCTAAGTGATTGGAAAACCTTATAGGCTGAAATCAAAGAAGAAAATCCCAAGTTAATTCTTCTAGTTGAAACATAGGACATTGCAGGGTGATAGTTCATTCTTTATACAATAATTTTTAATTTCCTTTCATTCCCATTCTTTATTCTTTAAAGTATCATACTAAGGAGTAATGTTTGGCAGATGAAGTATGATACTAAGGAGGAGGCACATAAAAGATTCATGCGGGGTAGCAAGATAGATTTGAAGATGCGAAAGGATAGGGAAGGAAGTGTGCGTGAAAGACAAAATGAATTTAGACTTAGCCATTTTCATGGTTATGGGATATTTTTGGGGATAGTATGCGAGGAACACAAGCGCAGATGAAAACTTGTGTGGCATGCAAATGCTATTATTGGAAGATCATCTTCTACGCACTTTGCATGAGTTCAAGTTGATAATATGATTACCACTGCCAGTTAACTAGAAGAGATCTATTATTAACCCACTTGCATGTGTGTCTATTATTGTAAATGCACATGACTATTTTCAACATGCAACCTATTTTGGGAATTATGTAAGCGGTGAAGGGAAATTCCCCACCCTTATAAATATGTATTAATTTGCATAGGTTAAGAGAGTACTGTGTATGAGCCATTATGGATTTTATACTACCAGGACTGATGCACGCATGAACTTATGGTACTAGTTATTGTAAGAAGATTTTATGTTCATTGTGTTTTAATATAATTTAGTCTATTGGATGAATAATGGTGTCAAATGTGAGTTGTAACTAGTTATTACATGGATACTTTCATTATGTTTACCATTTGATTCATGATTCTTTAAGATATAGATCTAGGATATGTTTTGTGGAAAGTTTATATTGTTTATGGATCTAAATGTATTAACCCTTCATCATGTTTGCATCATGCACAAGAAACTCTAAGGAGGGGCCTTGTACCTTTGCACACTTTGGGTGAGTGCTTAGTCTAGGCTGGGTGATGTGTCAATGCACACTGGGTTATTCTTAGGAAATTCTAGGCTACATCAATAGGGGCATGAAACTGATACATGATCACCTCTTCTATATTATAGTTATAAAATTCAATAACTCATATCAATCCTTTTGAAATTTAATAATATCAATTAATACAAGTATGGTGGGGGCATTGAAATTATTCATTCCATTTCAAATGAATGAACTTGTAACTTAAAACCATTGTAGTTTCCCCTTTGAGTAGTGAGCTTGTATTTAAATCATGAGTGTTGGGATTAATGCACCCTTAACTTCATTGGATAGATTGACTAGATTTTTTGTAAAAATTGGAAACGATCACCCCCAATTCAATGTTACATTCACCATTCATATCCCTTCTCCAAAATTTCAAATTCACAAGTGAAAATTATCTAGATAGGTGGGTTGGATAATGACGCACAATTCCACCCATTCTACACTATATGGACCCTCTTTAAATAATTAGAACAATACAAAAAGTCTTTCCTAAACATCACTCAACAAAATATATAGTATTCAAGCATGTATGAATGTCCCTTTAACTAGCAAATTTCATTTACTAGATTATAGGGTAAATGCATACACCTAAAATTGGTAGAAATGCCAATTCACATGCCACTTTTTCTAAGTGTGTATAGGGAGATCAAATAGTGAAATAGTAATTAGTGACACAATGTCTAGTCTTTATTTGTGTCACATGACCTGATCATGAGTATTTGATGCTTAGTTATGGTATTTTCATCTTATTTTGTTGATTCATTGAGATATTTGGATTTATTTGTGGTTATCTTACTATCTTTGACCCTAGGAAAATATCAAACATGATAGGATAAGATCAACTAATTATCCTATCCCATAGTGGATGGTTCCATCTTGGGCCTTGTTTTCGATATTTTTGAGTCTTGGTCTCCTTTTGACAATTGTTTATGATTATTTGAAGTCCATGGGCCATATTTTTCATGCAACTAGGTTTTAATTCCAACTTAAGAGACTCCTATATATAAAATGTTTCTAAGAGGTCAAATGCATAAAATCAAGAGAAAAAAAGATATTATAAGGGATAATAACAACATTATACCAATTATTTTGTTTCAAGAACTCAATATATTATTATGTTCTATAGAGATAAGTGTGAAATAATTTTATATTATTTATATTGTATTTATTATTACATAGGGACATATAGATATTATATTATCATAATTTCACTTCCACTATGTGAGAGAATCAAAATTTAGTTTGAGCTCAATCTAGGGAAATGTTGTGAATTTCTAGGACAATCGGTGGGGATCTATAAGGTCAGCCCACACAAAAATACCTTAACCCTCTTCCCCATTTTAATTCCAATTTGATGTTTGTGTAGGAAACGTAGGGTTTATTATTATAGATACATTCATGTACATCTAGAGTGTATAAAAGAAAAAAAGGGTATAGTATATAGATACAAAATTATACAAGATGAAACAAAAGTGTAGAAAACTATTGGAAATGTTCTCAAAACTATTGATAGTTTTTAGGTTCATGTAATTAAATTACTTAGATAGATATGAGTATTATAAGAAATAGAACACTAAGTTACACCAAAATAAAGAGAAATGATCTTAGTATGCAAGTAGAATGACTTAGCCACTTTGAGGGGGAAAATACAAACCATACAAGAAGATTCAAGTGTTCAAGATGATGATAATCTATTAGTTACTACCTCATATATATACCCTATTATACTATGAAAATAAAATGCCAACCTACTAAGTATATAAAAGCATGAATAAATGTGATATGACATGATAACAGATTATGTTAGCCATAAGTTAGCCATACATATCCTGATATATAACATTGGATTAAGGGCATAACATTCCCCTCCCTTCAAAGTAACATTTTACCAAATGTTGTATCTAGATGCTACTTTCAGAATGCTTCATCTTCCCATATTGCATATTCAATATCCAAATTATTCCACTTGATCAAATACTTCTTAGTATGTGTTTGTAAGATTCCTTTAGAATCCAAAATTCTGCATCCCTCCTCGTCAAGATTACGTAATACTAAGCGGGAAGAAACATTCTATCCAATAAATTTATTCAAGAAGGAAACATGTAAAAATGGATGTATTTTAGTTGACTAAGGAAGCTCTAATTTATATTACACACTTCATATTTTTTTTGCAACACTTGATAAGGGATGTAGTATTTAGGTGAAATATTTTTATACTTCTTATGTTGTTTCAAAGATAGTTTCTTATATGGATTCAATCAAACAAAAACAATTATCCAACTTCAAATATTTTCTCACTATGGTATTGATCAAATTGTTTATTCATGTAGTTTTGTGCCATTTCCAAATTATCTTTAAGACTAGAGAGTACCTCTTATTGGTGCCGAGTGTGCTCTTCAACTAATCTCACTTTAGGTTGGAATCTCAATTTGGAGATGAAGGATGGTAACCATAAAATGCAAAAAGGATACATTTTCGATGAGGTATGAAATTAAGTATTATAAAACCATTTTGCATGTGGTAGCCAATAAACCCATCTCTCATACTTATTTGAGCCATATAATAAAAGAAACCCCTTTCAAAATCTGTCTCGCATCATATTGGGGATGATATGATGAATTATGAGCTAGTTGAGTACCCAAACATGAGAATAAATAAATTAAAAAAATGTTGCTAAATATAGGGCCATGTTCACTAACTATAATCTTAGGTGTACCATGTAGTTTCTAAACTATATCCTTAGAACATATGATGATTTTAATTAGTGTAAAGGGATGCAACAAGGCACAAAAATGAGCATATTTGGAGAGTTTATCCACAACCATGATAATTACACGTACCACCTAAAATTTTGGAAATCTTGTGACGAATTTCATGGAAAATTATACCCACCACTCAATAAGAATAGATAGAGGTTGAACAAGACCGATGTCTTAATAGTTTCTCCCTTAATACATTAACATACCAAACATTTTCCAAAATTTCTAGACATCCCCTTTCAACCCTTCTTAGAATAAATCCTTCTTAATTATGTGATAAGTTTTTAAGAACCTAGAACAGACACCCACTAGAGAAGCATGAATATTCAAGAGAACTTGGATTTTAATGATAGATTTATTTCATAAGTACAATCAATCCTTGTACCAAAATTTAACCCCTTCTATAAATTTTTTCTAAAATTCTCACATCCTACTAGAGATTCTAAATGAGAGTACGAGTTTCTATTTCATTATACCATTTTTATATTTCCTGATTGACCCAATCTACCCGTAATATAGACCTAGAATATACCAATGCTTCTATGGACTCATCTCTCTTGGATAGTGCATCAACTACCACATTTTCCTTTACTTTCTTATAAATGATCTCAAAGTCATAACCCAAAATATTTGTGACACATTTTTTTATTATTTTCATATGATAGTTGTTTCTCCAATAAGTATTTCAAAATTTCATGATATGTCTTCACCTTGAAGTGATGATCCATGAGATAAAATCTCAATTTATTGACTACATGAAGAATAGCCATAATTTCATTCTCATAAGTTGGATTTGATAATTTCTTACCTTTGAGTTGAAGACTCTCAAATGTTATGGAGTATACCTCTTGCATGAGTACTACATCTATGCCACACCTTGAAGAATCATATTTGATAAGGAATTTATTAGAGAAATTCAAGAAATCTAGAATTGGGGTGATGCACATGGCCTTCTTGAGTGTCTCAAACATGTATTTTTAGTGGTGAATATTCGTAATTTGGAAAATATTCCATTTTAGGAAAATTTGAAAAGGTGAAGATTTTAGTGCAGATCAGTGATATGTTCACCTAAAATTTAAAATACATATTTTTTAGGGGTCGTCTTCACCTACATTTGAAAACATATCCTATGAAAACCTTAGTGATTCATCGGGTAATATACTCTTGACTTACTACTATTTTTTGAGGTACCAACATATCAAGTATTGTGAACTTGCAGGGTAGGTTGTTGATGCATGACAAGAGGTTTTTTTATTCATAAAAGGAAGTTGTTGATGCATGACATGAGGTTGTTGATGTGCAAAATTCCTATGTTGTTGATGCACGCCGGGAGGGCGAGAGGTTGTAGATGCATGACATGAGATTTGCGGTCATATGGAAACAAGGTTATTGTCGTGTGACACCAAACCTCCTGTTGTGCGACATTAAGGCTGATATCACATGACAACAACCTTACTATCACACGTCGGTGAGGGTCTTTGTCAAGCCAAGCACCCTCATAGATACAATCGATGTGCGATAACAAGGTTATTGTCATACGACAACAAGTTTGTTGTCATGTGATAACAACCTTACTGTCACATGATAAGAGGTTTTCTGTCACATGATAACAACCTTGCATTTGTCATATGATTGCAAATATTTTGTAGTGATTTTTCAGCCTTTCTGTCACATGACTTGAAAATGAAAGCTTCTTTTGGGAAAAAATTTGCACACAAACCCCAAAAAAATTCGCCATGTTTGTGAAATTTGTTTTGGGGATATTCACCAGGAATATTCCACCTTCGATTTCCCATAGGTCTCTTAAAATGAACCCTAGTGTCAAATGCCTAGGTTTCTTCCTCATTCAAATGAAAGTAGTATTTGTTCAATAAGGTTATGAGTGGTGATGTAATTATTAACAAATACACAATAGTAACTTGTAATCCTTGACAAACCATCGAGTTTTTGAGGGTTTTTAGTATCTTCCAATCCACCATGGCCTATATCTTGTGAGGATCAAATTTTACACCTTCATGAGAAATGATGTGACCTAAATATTCTACTTCCATGAATCCAAAAACACTCTTGGATGACTTGGAATAAAGGTGTTTCTATTTAAAAGTGTCGAAAACCTTATTGACATAGTGTTAGTGTTTCTCCCATGTCTTCTCGTAGATTATGATATCATAAAAAAATAATAGGAAATAAGTTCTTAGAAATATCCTAAATACTGAATTCATAAAAATATGGAAGGTAGAGGGTGTATTTATAAGGCCAAAAGGCATTACCATAAATTCATAACGGCCCTTCTATGTCATAAATGTTGTCTTTTGAATATATTCATCACAAATTTTGATTTGATGATATCTTGATCAAAGATAATTTTATAAGATAAAGATCACCATGTAACTCATCTAGAAAATACTCAAAGTGACATGAATACAAAACTTATCATTTACCATGTATTTTTAAGCTCCTTGTAGTATGGACACATGTACCAACATCTATCCTTCTTTTATACCATCACCACCGGAGAAAAGTGTACACTCTAACTATAGTGAATAATACCTACCTTATGATAAAATATCATGGATTATAATATCTAACATGGATTAAGGAGGTGGACATCAAGTTCAATGTTATCCTTAATGCCACCCATGAACATATCATTTAGATGATCCTCTCGAGAACCCATGAATGTAAGTATATATTTTAGAATTGCTAGACATAATATTTGAGTGTCCCCATTTGTCAAAGATTTTCTATCTAGCTAAAATAGTTCTCTATAACACTATTATTGCAATGTATCTAGAGCTCATTTATGAAAATTTACTAGGTAATACAGAGACCATTATTTTCCTCCTCTCACACATCCATCTATATCAAATGAATTGTTATAGTTCTAGATACAAAGATGTTAATACCACTTTTTGTTCACTTGGAATTTGATGCACATCAAAAAATTATCCATTTGGTTGATCCAAATAACTATATCAATGCAATTAAATTTACTCATCTTAAATTTTGGAATCATGTTAATACTCCCTATATTAGAACAATATGAGTGATGTGGCTATGTTGAGTTGGAGGCATGTTTTACGGTGGGACTTGACTAAAATTGTTGGGAGTTGGTGGAATGTTGTTGAAGACTAGAAATAGATGTCATGAATTTTGAATCCATTATTTTTAATATAACATTAAGATAATGTTTTTCACTGCTATTGATTACAAATTGTGCTTCTCGTGTTCAAATTGAATGAATTATGATTTGTTAAGGAAAACCCTAGGTTAGGTTTGAGGATTGAGTAATCACTCCTTCCAAATCCATATCTTGAGTATTTTTCTTCTAGAAATGGTATTACCCCTACCATTTCATCTTGTTTGTGGACCTATCATGGATTTCTTAGTTTTAGGGTTCATACTTAGGGTTTTGGGTTTAGGCTTAGAGTAGGGATTTAGGGTTTCATATTATATATAGAGTTAGGAGGAAGAAAGTAAAACCCAATGAATCCCTTACTAGTTTTCAAAGTTTTCTGGATATGTAATAAACTAGAAAATTTTGACAAATTTTAGCATATGGAGTGAATTTATGAAAAAAATTAAAAAATGGTTATAAATTTTACAAAAAAAGTCAAAAGACTATGAAATTTCTATATATCCTTAATTACATGATGTCTCTACTTTAGTTAAAAATTCTAGAAAATTTATCCACCATTTGGGAGATATAACCAATTATTAAAAATTAGGGTTTTGACCTAATTTGATTCTAAATAAAAGATTTGATACCACTTTTTATGAAAATACTTAGATATATATGAATATAAAAACAATATAAAACCAATGAGCATAAAAATATAGATAAATTATCACATTATGCAAGTAGAATGACTTATCCACTTGGGGGAAACCTCCAAACCATACAATAAGACTCAAGTGCTCAATATGATGATCATCTACTAGTTACTAACTCCTATATATACCCTACTATGATATAAAAATAACCGGGGATGACCTAATTAACATATTAAATCATAATTAAATGTGATATGACATGATAAGAGATTATGTTAGCCACAAGTTGGCCTTGCGAGGAAAATTTTAGTGTATTTTTTGACTAATTCATGCATATTTGGATATTCGAAATTGGCATTTGGTGATTTGGATGAGTAGTGCGGTGAATCATTTCACTAAAAATATTAGGATATGAGTTACTTTTCTAGGTCATCTCACCTAGAGTTTAAAATAAATTTCATACTTTTAATGTATATCGCCACTACCTAGAAATTAAAAATGGGCACATTTTCTAATATATACCTATAAACGTATGAGACCAAAGGTAGAACACGTAAAAAAATAGTTCATCTTTTCACCTATATAACAACCATCTACATGCCACTAAAATTTTCCCTACACTCGCATGTAAAAGTGCCACTAATTTCTACTATCAAGTTTTGACACATATGCACAACTATTGCATATACTTCTATCTATGCCACAAATGACTAACTTACAATGTATTGTCTTTTAGTCATTCATCTACATAGAAAGTGTTCGCCAATAAACTCACCCTCTTTTACAACCAGCAATATGTTTTTCACATCCTTTTAACGACTTTCTATGGCTAATCTCTAAAACCAAATAAGGAATTGATGACCTCTGCTAATAATCGAAAGGTGAGGGCAATCATAAAAAAGTGAACCTTTTACATTATTTTAGCCAACCACAAAAGGGGTTACACAATTGACATCCACACCAAATATATGTACTAAGTAACTAAATAATTATCTTTTTTATTTATTCTTAGTTTTATATTAATGTTTAATAATAATGCCAAAAACCTTTTACATGAAGAACCCATTAATAGTGATATTCCACATAAAATAATTAATCACAATAATTTTTCACCACTTGAAAATATAATTGATGATGACATGCCTCCACTTAAGGATAATCCTTATTATGTGTCTTTATTGGATGACATTTGTGATTATGATATGCAACAAGTAGAAGACATTTATTCTCATTAAACACCAACTTCAATTGGAAATTCTACTCACAATTATGTGCCAAGGAAGAGAAAAATAGAGGAATTTTTGTATGATGAGATCTAAATAAAAAAACATATTTCTACACATCAAACAATGAGTTTAGTTTAAAATACTACAAAAACATCTCTGTGAGAAGAGAGATAAGTAGATGGACAATTAGAAGGTCTTTTAAGTTTGATTGGGTAACTTAATATCCATTCATTGAACCGGTAGATCTAGAAAATAGTAATGATACTTCAAAAAATTTAAATGTACAATTTGTAGTTGGAAAATTGGAAAGAAAAAAAAAATTCAACTTAATTTGGACACAATTGAGAAATATTGTGGTAAAATATATGTTTTAGTTAAGCATAAATATGGAAAAACCAAACAAACACATAGATTGAAAAATACAAAAGAATACATGCATGTAATATATGTAGTAGAGTATGAAAATGATTAGAAACATCTATAACATATTGTTGAAAAAGAAGGAACAATTATAGCTCAATTAGGAAACGTTATTCAATCTAATCTATGTGCCAAAATATATAATTCTCAATTATTTACCACATTCGAAAAAAAAGGCGGACCCATTTCTAATTTTCTAGATTATAATTTTTTGAAGAGACTGAGTTTCCTAATATTCCATAATCACATTGATCAAATCACAATGCTCGAGACATGGAAAAATGTTTAGCGATGATTGAAAATTAGGATTTGAAAGAAAAGTAAAAAAACACAATTTATCTCACTATCCTATGATGAGGTCACAATAGTTGACAACACATCAAGGGTTTGCATTCATGTTTATAATTTTGATAACCATTTAAGGAAACCTCATCTATTAGCAGTCCATAAAATGATAGAAAATTATAATTTTGAGAACCTTTACAAGTTGGTTATTTCAAATTTGAGGGATATAGCTGGGATGAATGATTATGCTACAACTACTAAGTAGTGTGTGTTAGTATTGATGGTGTTTTAGTAATGTAGGGGCATGAAAATGGTCTTTGCATTCCAATACAAACAATAATTTCCCCATATATGATTCCAATTCATTATATGGATCATAGAATGAATCTTGTATACAAAATTGTTAGCACATTTGAAAACGTTGCAAAAGTGGAAGAGCTTATCCGTGACTTGTATGCATATATGTTTAGCAGCCCAAACAGATTTTTAGGGTTCCAAAATTTTGTAATTGGAGTGATAAGATGGTAAAAATATTCTAAAATATGTTGATATAAGATGGATTTCCATGTATGAACCTAGATACTATTTTTTGAAGAATATCCATTGTTGGTAGGTTTTATATTTAAATATTGTAGGGAAGTTGACAAGGTCATATAATTGTTGTATTATACCATTTAATAGATTTGGAAACATTACTTACATTATTTGGTATTCTTCCCATGTTGAAGGAAATCAATTGTTTGATGAAACATGCTCAAGAGATATCCATATATATTGTTGATTTCATACGGTTGAGAAAACATGTATGTCAAACTTTAGATATTTTATACTTGTCCCTAGATAATATTAAAGGGTTTGTATTTGACAATAAGAAATTTTTAATAGATATTAAGGATCATATTTATATCATCATTAATGAGAAAGAGAATCCACTACATACTTTTAAAAAATGAGTTGATTTGGGAGGAAAAAATTTTGAAGAGGTCCCCTGTAGCACTATTTGACACTTTGTAATTTCGATACGTGGATGAAATTGAGAAAGAATTCACAAATATTATACACATAAATTCAAGATCATTTTAAAATATATGATTTCTTGAAGCTATGGGAGTAATGAATTCGATATTTTGGATCACTATTAATGGTCATAGTGAAGAACTAGTAAGTCAGTTGTTTCTCGAGATACATGGGTGCTCTAATTAAGCATTTTAGTAAAGTCTATAGATATAAATGGAGTTAAAATTAAAGGTATTTTCAAAATATTTACTAACACTTTAGCTAACACATTTTGGGCTGACAATGATTGATCAATATCGATATCTAAATGAACCAACAAAGAATGGTGCTATTACAATGCTATAGAAAAATTGTATCCCAAAGTAGCATTCTATAGGAAAATATTAGTGAATGTTTTATTTACGATATGAGATTTTATAAAAAATGATACTAGGATTTGTGGATGATGAAAGGGTCTATAGTGCATTATCTTTCTTTAAATAAAAAAATGGAGCATATTGGATTAAAATATGGAGACATGTTTGAGATTGTATGTTTCACAATTATCCTATGGACACATTTTCTTATGAAAAGGAACTTTCTATTTGGAGTACATTCACTAAAATAAGAGGAGCCACTAATACAATGAGTAACAAAGATGATATTAATATTGAACCAAGGAGTGAATACTCCTTTGATATTATAGATAAAATGTCATTTATGAAGAAAAGGTTTGCTCAAGGATTATTTTAATTTGCATAAGTTTTATCTTGGTATGTATTATAAATAATTATTCTCATATAAAATTTCATATGAAATTGACACAGTCATATATTTGTGTTTTTTTGAAAAATGATTTTAGTATCCTTATTTCGATTTACAAATATATTATTTACTATGATTTTGTTATCTCCTGATAGAAGTTATGAAAATAATAGTTATGAACACAAATATGATATTAATTTTCTTTTTGTTATGAAAAATAAAACACCATAGAAGTTATGAAAACAAAATATATTAATATAATGTCATAGACTATTACAAAATCATTTACAAAAGTGCAAAATATCTCAACTAAGATTTACAACTCAATTATTTTATTAGTATTACAATATAAGGAAACACAATCATTCTTGTTGGCACTAAGGAGTGGATCTCATTGTTTCCACCATTTTTGATGCTCCCTTTGGTATTGTATAATCTTTTAATTCTCATGATTTTATTATGTCTTGACTACAACATTGATAATCTGCAATATTTTTATGATATTGATTGAATACATCACATTGAAAGAAAACTAGGATCCATATCAAAGTACAACTTGAATAATATTTTTGGATCCATGTTGTGCTCTTTAATTATTTTCTTCAATGTGTTGTTCTATTTATTTAGGAGCACAAGTTTTAACTTCTATTAAATAACAACATTTAGACTTTTGTGTGCATTCTTGAGGTGAACATCCTATACCAATTCTTCCTTCTTCATTTTTCACATTTTGAATGCATTTAAACAAAGAAATATTATTATTTAAAAATAAAAAATATGTAAAATTTAAATGAAAAACTGATTAAAACTTACCACATCCTTATTTGTTATCTTAAGCTTGGGCTTCACCGTTTAAATTCTCCAACCTGTTTAACATACATCTAAAATATTATCACTTTGTACTCATTGCTTATAGTAATGAAACCCGATACAACTTGATTCACTAATATGTCAAGCTTTGTTGGTTCATTTTGAACAAATGAATATAAAACATTTCTTTGGGAATGGTTGTTATAATGGGCATTTATTTCCCTCATGAAAAATTTATCCCATAATTCCCATCTTTTCAAAGTTTCTATATCCTAGATAACAACATCATTAATAGTTTCATAAATAATATATTATAATAAAATATGACACCAAAAATTAGTTAATTGATCATCATATTGTATTATTTTTGGTGGAGTGGGTGCCTTTGGATGGAAAGTGGGTGTTAGTGACTATGATTGCATCTGTCATAAAATAGGATCTTTCTAGGGAACTTGTAAACCCTAAATCACATGGATTAAAAACTCATTGGGGCGCCACTCTCAATACCCAAAAATCATCCTCAAGATTAATTTCATGTAAAATCATGGTGCTTATTACACTAGGGACACCACCAAGAGACATATTGGAAACTATGTTGTCAAATGCACCGTACCATCACTTTGGGTTGGAAAATATATTCATTTCCCATTTGTATGAAATTTTTTTAAGGTGGTGGTGGTGGCGAGAGGCATATTTTTCTTGTGTAAATGGGGAACTAAAAATATAAAATGACATCGAGAAAAAGGAAAACAGAAATTATAATACAATGTTAACTTAAAATATAACATAATAAATTGATAATGTACCTTACTATTGAACAAGACTATTATTTTCCCCAGTCATTGGATGTTGAAACCTCATGGTTTCTTAATATGAGGAAGATTCATAAAAAGTGTTCGAGGAAAGCTGTAAAGATTAAAATAAATATAAAACAATTATAATTTGACAAAATGTATGTTGTTTCATTATTCATAGCTTGAAAAAAGTAATAAATACAACCATTGTAGAAGTTTGGTGGTCTAATGGAGGGGTGAAATATAACTCATCATTAATTTTTTTCTCTAAAATTTATAAGGAGATGATTTTACATCCATTTCTAAATCTCTGAGAATACTCAAGAGGTTAATGACCTCTTACTGCAACTTGTCTTCTTGTATGGGATACAATTGCTATTTTCTAAAAGAAGTGTACAAAATATTACTTCTATGTCAAATGAAAACATGAAATCGGTTTGGATTAATTTAATTTAAATTTACCCCCGATCCCCGATTGAAAGGCAATTTACTCTCATGTTTTCATTGTGTAGTTAGAATATCAGTATCTTGCAAATCATAAACGGCCTCATAATGTGATGCAATTATATAATTGCAAGATGAAAATGCTGCATTGTCATTGACAATTGTAAATAGCATATGATAAATAATTTATAATCATGTTGGATAAATATGTACACCAATCATATTATTTGCCACTAAGAGAATGAAGTATGTCGACAACAATCCAATATGGAATGTCAATCGATATTTTGTACAAGACTATCCTAGCTTGAAAATTTGTATACATTATAGCTTGCATAGAAAGTCCCCCTTTTGATCAATTTTTGTTAGTTATACAAAAGAAAAAAAATGTTATTGACATGTAAATAACTAGAAAAAATGAAAAAAATTAGAAAGATAATATTACCTTCTATCGTAATTCATAGTTGATGTAAAGGCATCACTTTTGGGCTTAATAAGAATAAATTTTGTGTGAATAAGTCTTACTAGATGTGGTCATAGGATTTTAGTAGTCTTGTTAGGTATCAAAGTGATCAAAAATTTGAATTTAGCTTTGTTTTGTATTTTCTGCCCAAATGGGAAATTTGAAATTCAAACATGGTTTGAAACCATTTTAGCTTGCTAAGTGTTTGTAAGGGGTTTAAATTATTAAAGGGAGAATGATAGGTTCTTATACATGTTTTAGGTGACTCTTAGGGTTGTTAATTAGTGGATAATGTTCTAAAATTTAAAATAACTCCTTTATACATGATTTTTGTGGCATGAGAGAAATGAAAAATAATTAGGTTTTTGAATTTATATGAGAAAGGAGGGAAAGCTCAAGGAGAATTAGTTATGAAAATTATTTGTAGACACCGAAAATCTACCCTCCCTCATCTTTATCTGAATTATCAATATTTCATACAATTCACCCTCCACTTTGATTAATTAAATACATCAAACCCTTCATCACCTACCATTCTTATTTAATTAATTAAATGTTTCATCATACATTTTAAGCACACTTATCTTTTATCTAATATTATACAATATTCCATATTTCTAAACCCACCTAAGATCACTTTTTATTCTGACATACCTACTAAAATTATTTATACACTTATCATTATCAACATATACACCTATTAAATCATTTACACACTCACAAATAATCACCTAATATCTATCCTAAAAACAAACCTAGCTAAATTAGACAATATCTAACTTATTCTATCACAAATCCAACACGTCCCTAAACCACCTAACAAACCCATCTCCTCAAAATCCAAAACAAGAACCTTGACTTAGAAATATGTTCCAACCATTTACTAAACAAACCGAAACAAATCAAAATCTCTAGTGATTTGGTTAATCACCGGCGATTATTTAAGAGAATTTTTCATTCTCTTTTCGAGATCATCTGCTTACATTTTCAAGTATGAGTTTTTTTATTGGAGTTCATCAACATTATTCTACATCAACATGAATGAACTACCATCCAACATTCTCATTCATGATCATCAAGCATCTTGAGACTCATTTTGGAGCATGTGCATCATCTAGCTACAAACTTCATCAATTTTCTTACATCACCTTCCGTCAAGGTAGATATCATCTTATAGTTCCTCTTCTACATTCAAGTGTATTTTTCTATTCATTTGTTCATCTTACATTATTATCTAAGTCTCTAATCACAATTTAAAATTAATCAATTAAATCCTTCATTTTATTAATCTGTTATCATTTACCAATAATCACCATCGATTACTAGAATCACCTGTGACTCTTGTTCTTTTTGTTTTCCTGCAGCTTTTATCAAACTCTATCCAATAATTTATATTCATTCTATTACATCTCTTTTTCTACTAACATTTTATCAAGCACATGATTATTTTAGATAGAAGCAAGTAATCCAAGCCATGAGATTACCAGTATCCACTCCCTGCCCATTGTCCATCATCAAGTGTCATTGGGAACAATACAAAATCCTACATGATCTTGAGTTGTGTGCCATTCACTCTTCCCCTTTAGATCAGTTGTAGAATATTTTTGAATCTACTAAGTGGATTTGTGACATTGTAGAAGAATTTTGGGAAGCATACTTTGAGGTCCTACGCATCCAAGCTGATCTAGCTTGGTTTGAATATCGAACGAAGCTGATTTAGAGAATTTGAGCTTCAAGTGTGAAAACAAGAATGAAACTACCTCATGAGGATTCAAATTCTGAATCGAGCACCAATATGACACTGAAGAGGAGGATTCAAATTTCTTTAAAGAAGAATACACTAAACACGAGAATTCAAATTTCTTTGAAGATGAAGAGCTGGAGTTCATTGAAGAAGAGAATTATCCTTCCTCTGAGAATTCAGATTCTGATTTAGATTCTGATTTTGAACCATAATTCATATCTATCATTTCTTATCATTTCTTAGCCCTATATTTTTAATAACATAATTTTTTCAAAACATTTAATAGTACCATCTATTGTATATCATTTATTGTTTATGTACCCACTTGATTGTAAAAGTGGATTGACATCCTTATCAGAAAGTCCTTTGATTTTTGGGGTGACCTTTGCTAGGAAATTCACATCATATTTGGTTCAAGTGTTTGTGATTTGTAGGATAAAATCTTGATCCAACATTATACGAAAGCAACAATCAAGCATCTATTGCTATCATCCACGGGTATCACTAAACCCCATCATTACGAGGTTAGGTAAGTCTTATTTTCTTGCTTATTAGATTAAGTTGAAGAGGTAAGATTTATTATCAATAGTATTTTCATGAGGAGAACTAGTAAAATAATATTTTGGAGGATAAAAATCAGGAATAATAATGAAATAGACTTTGTTTTTTATCTAAGACTGCCTCAAGTCTATTTTATGTTTGTTTCTTTAAAGAAATCAAACATTTGTGTTTATATTATTTGGATTAATAAATGATTTTTATGGTTTTGTAACTAAGAATGAGTGATAGAAAATCATTTCATGAATTTTCTTGAACAATTGGATTATAAAAATCTTTGTCATTCCTTCTTAATTGGTGGAAACCACTCAAATGTTGTCTTAGACTACTATCTCCAAGGAAAATTAGGTTGTGGTGACTACTTTTTTACAGAACAATATGAATGCATAGCTAGGACATATATGAAGTGTGATAAAGACTTTTTTTGGACATAAATAAACAAGGTTTAAGGTGTGTTCATTTTGTTCTATCAAATTTACTCTTAAGAATTCTCAAAACTCGTTTTTTCTCATTCAAAGAGAGAGATTGGTTTGAGTTTGAAGTATTAAAGGGATATAGTGTTTACTGTCAATTTAAGAAGGTTTGAAAAGGTCAAAATAGACCAGTGCATTTGATTCTAAGCCTTGAAAGAAAATTTTATAGATTTTACAAGCATTTGTCTCTTACCAGGCTTCTTGAAACCCCTGGCTAAGCTTTGGGATCATTTTCTTATTTGGAAGTTCTAAAGGTAGAATTGAAGGTAAAAATTGGTAAGATTTTCTATGAAGGGAGTGTAATCATATATTTTTAAGAAAGTGTTTCATAAAAATCCATTTTTTGCATGATAATCATAAAATTTTTTCCTCTAGGCCATGCAGACTTTTATAATATACATAATTAAGAGAGATAAGATAGTGAAAACGAGGTTTGTGGTTGTATTTTAGCTTTGAAACTTGACACGAAGATTGAAAATGATAAAGGATGTCCTAAGATATCTTTAATTAGTTTTGAAACCCACTACAACAAATTTTTGTTGGAAAACCCTTATTTCATGGCTACTAGGAGATAAGGCCTAGTTGAGAAGGATATGTGGTGAAAAGGAGAGGCTACCCTAGGAGTTGAAGGATAAAATATGTCATGAAGTTTGGGAATCAAAATAGGTGTCTCACTTGGGATATCCTTTCATTCCAAGAGATTTCAAGAGGATGGGATGCTGATAACAAATTTCGTTTTGTTATGGGTCATCATATTTTTCTCCCAATTAGTTTGCATAAATGTCATTTTCTTGAGAACTAGAGAGGAAAATTTAGGAGAAGGAAATGGAATTTGATAGTTTTCTTTGTTTTTAATCAAATTGTGAAGGTTTTCATTGCATTTGAATAGCTTGTAAACAATATGCATAGAGTGATTAGGTTAGTTGAGACTAAAATGATGATTTTTTCTTGTTTGAGAGGCTATATAGGCTTGAGGAAGTGGTTCTTCTTATAGGGATTAAGGAAAATTGGAGAGGTTTGTGTTTCCTTAATTCATTGTTTTGTTTTGTGTCCTTATAGGTCTACATAATTTTGGTATCGAACTGGTCAGATCTTTGAAGATCAATTTGTTTATTCTAACAAGAAATTGTATAAGTGTATGCAAAGTTTTTATAGGTGGTAAGGAAGCAAGAATGTAAAGGTGAATAAGGAAAAGGAAATATTAGAGTACAAGGTGATAAGAGAAAAGAATATATATACTCCTGGTGAGTTAAGAAAACATTGAAGATAAATATTTCTTAAAGAGATCATTGAAATCTCATGAAGAAAGAATCCAGGGTGAAAAAGACTTAGATACCAACAAGGTGAAACAAACTTGTTTTGGGAAAGGAAAATGATAAATATATACAAGATGGCCATTGGTATGATAAAGGACCAATTGGAAGAGATAATGAATTTTTAAAAGGCATGGATGAAATAATATCAAAAAAGGAAGAGAAGATAGAGATGGGACATGAATTGATCCCTAAGGAAGAGCTTATAAGGATGAGACAAAGATTTATGAGAATAACTTAGGTCTTCTAGAAGAAGTGTTGGAGGAAGGATATAAAAGTGAAGAGGCCACCTTATAAGTGAAAGATGAATGTGATAGTGAAGAGGAAGATGAAGAAGAGTTTAGTGAGGAAGATGTAGTTTATTGTTACCTTGAAGAAGGTGAAATGCTTAGAGAAAGTGATGAGTTAGTTGAAGTCAATGAAGGAAAAATAGGTACAAGATCTTAGGATAGCGTGGCAATGAAGTAATGGAACAAGGTCATATGTAAAAATAAGGATTCTTATTTGAGGGTTTACAAGAATAATAATTAATCAGAGATGAATGTCCTATATTTGATGAAGATGAAGGAACATTGGCTAACTTCATGCTAGAAGAAGAATTGAATGTTATTAAAAACATGTTTAATCCACATAATGAAGTAAAAATGGGTAGAGTCATACATTAGTTTCCACGAAGGAAAAAAATGAGAAGGAAGTAAACAACGTGGCGATAACATGAGAAAGAGAGTTAGTATAGTAGGTACAGAGAGGATGACAAACAAATGTATGCATTGAATGAAGACAAGGTAAATATTTCAGATCTTAAACTTACTTGTTTTCTTAATTATGTCTATTCTTTTTTGGGTGAATTCCTTGAAATTATATGGCATGACTCACTTATTAAGTGGGAAAAGAAAAGAGAGAATGAAGGAAGAAAGTTTTAGTTGGATGATATCATTTCAAATTCAGAGCATGGTGAAGAACAAAGGTATGGTGATCAATTTCAAATAGAGACATTAGATGCTATTTTGCAAGATTTGTTGGATGTTGTGAAAGAAGAATATAATAAAGGTACAACTATGAAAACAATACCTATCTTGGTAAAACCATGATTTGAAATGTGGAAAAGATATCCAAGAAGATTTAAGAACTGGTCTCAAACAAGTTGACTTTGGTGGATACAAAGGAACAAGTGGGAAATCACAAAGAGATAGAATGTGGATAGTTTGTAGTTCACCTAAGTAAATAAAGATATTAAAACATCAAATAAGAGTGTAATACAAATAAGAAAAATATAAAATATCTTGAAAAGGGAGTCATATTTGTTGTTGTGTTTCTTGTTTGTGCGGGTATAATATAGTTGAAGATGAAGAAGGTGAAGCACAAAAAAGAAGAAGAGACACATCCCTTGAAGAAAATGCAATAAGAAATTACAAATCATGGGACCAAGGAGGACAATGAACTAGAAAATTCATATGGAGTGAAGAAGAAATGTCAATAAACATGAAACAATCTATAGTTCACTTGGAGAATAGCTATGCAAGCATCATGTACAAGATTACATGGTTTCTTTTCAATCCTTGGGAGTATGATGCGGGGCATCACTTTTGGGCTCAATAAGAAGAAATTTTTTGTGAATAATCCTCACTAAAGGTGGTAATAGGATAATAGATGTCTTGTTAGGTATGAAAGTGATCAAAATTTTGAATTTATCTTTATTATGTATTTTCGAACCCAAATGGAAAATTTGAAATTTCAAACATGGTTTGAAGCCATTTTGGTTTACTAAGTATGTGTAAGGGATTTAAATGATTAAAGGGAGTATGAAGGTGTGTATACATGTTGTATGTGACTCTTAGGGTTGTCAATTAATGTAGAATGTTCTAAAAGTCAAAATACCTCCTTTATCCATGAGTTTTTGTGGCATGAGACAAATGAAAAACAATTAGGTTTTTTAATGTATATTAAAAAGGAGGGAAAGCTTGAGGAGAGATAGTTATGAAAAATTATTTTCATGAGGATAATTGGGAAAAGAAGAGTTTGGGAGGAGAAAATTAGGAAGAATAATGAAAGAGACTATGTTTTTGATCTAAAACAAAGTTGTCAAGTCTATTTTGTGTTTATTTCTTTATAAAAGTCATGTGTTTGTTTTTATAGTGATTGGATTAATAAATGATTCTTATGGTTGTGTAACCGAGAATGAGAGATAGAACATAATTTCAAGAAGTTTCTTGAACAATTGAATTATAAAAATATTTTTCATTCCTTATTAAGCTGGTGGAAACCATTCAAATGTTGTCTTAAACTACTATCTTTAAGGAAAATCCAGTTGTGGTGATTGATTTGTTGGAGAATAGGATGAATGCATAGGTAGGGAATCTATGAAGGGTGATAGCAACCTTTTTAGTGGTAAATAAACAAGGTTCAGAAGGTGATTTACTTTTGTTCTATCAACTTTACTCTTAATAATTCCTAGAACTTTGTTTTTTCTCATTTAAAGAGAGAGAGAGAGAGATTGGTTTGAGTTTGAAGTATTAAAAGGATCTGGTGTTTACTACCATTTTAAGAAGGTTGAGAAGGTCAAAAATAACCTTTGGGTGTGAATCTAAGCGTTTAAAGAAAGGTTGATAGATTTTACAAGAATTTATCTCCTACTGGGCTTCTTGAAAACCCTAGCTAGCATTTGTGATCATTTTATTGTTTGGGAGTCCAAAAGGTGGAATCAAAGAATTAAATTGGTAAGATTTTTTTGAAGGGAGTGTAATCATATATTTTGGAGAAAGTGTTTAATAAAAATCCATATTTTTCATGATAATCATGACAATTTTCCTCTAGGCCCTGTAGACTTTTATAAGAGGCCTACTTAAGAGAGATAAGATAGAGAAAAGGTAGTTTGTGGTTGGAGTTTAACTTTGAAACTTGACAACTAGATTGAACAGGATAAAAGGTATCTTAAAATATATTTATTTAGTTTTAGAACTCATTTTTTTTTTTTGGATAGAAAAACACTTATTGCAAGGCTATTAGGAGATAAGGCCTAGTTGAGAAAAATAAGTAGTGAAAAGGAGAGGTTTCTCTAGGATTTGAAGGATAAAAGTTTGCATGGAGTTTGGGAAGCCAAATGGTGTTTGAAACAACTTTCATTTTCTTTTGGGTCACCATAGTTTTCTTATAATCAGTTTGCATGAATGACATTGTTCTTGAGAACTAGAGAGGACAATTTAGGAGAAGGTAATGGAATTTGATAATTTTCTTTATTTTAAATCATTTTGAAGGTTTTTATTTAATGCGAATAACTTGTAAACATGGTACATAGAGTGATCAGATTAGTTGAGACTAAAAATATAATTTTTTTCTTGTTTGAGAGGTTGTATAGGCTTGAGGAAGTGGTCTTCTTGCATGGCTTATGGACAGTTGTAGTGGTTTGTATTTCCCTAATTCATTGATTTTGTTGGTGTCCTTAGAGCTATGCATCAGTAGTGGGAATCAATATAATTTTTGTCTTGGTAAAATAAAAATATTTCTTGTGATAGATTCACATTTAGATTTTACATCCCCGTTAAGCGCTAGATGTATTTTGGCGTTGTTCGAAATAAAAATGTTGTGAAAAAATGCGATGGTGAAGTTGGACTATGAAGGTCCATAATTGGCTAAAAAAACTAAAATAATGGACAATAGTATCATATTGAGGCATGTAAACAAACACTTGAAAACTACATTTGTCCACCTAGTCATTGAACGTCTCCTTGTTTTTAGAAAGTTGACAATTTGTAGGCACATGAGGTTTTTGAATCAAATTTTTGGTTATTAGATTGTATAAGTAGATGATATTTTTATTTGGAATGGAAAATATGCGAGGATTTGTTTTGAGGTTACCGTGTTTCCTATGGTGTGGTAGGTACAAGTGCTAAATGAACTTTGGAAAAGTGACAAATATATGACTCTACATATATTTATAGGTCAACGTGGACATGTGATGACACCTGAGTGGACATTTGTCTTGCAAGTATGAGTAGAATGGGAGCCATTTATATGAAGGGTTTACAACTCGGTCGTATTGGAAACCATTCAAATGTGGTTACCATTGGAAAGATGTAGTTACAACCAACTAGCTATGATTCTTTCCACTTGTATGTGTGTATAGATGTCATGTTGAGTACCCACATGACCTTATGTGTGTAGATGCTAGTGTGTGTTGAAGGTAAACTACATCAATAGATGGTTGGTTGCATGCATAGATGGAGGATTATGTGTACAAATGGATTTTTGTGTGTACATGTGAATGGTGAGCATGCAAAGGGTCAAATACGTATGCACATGGTTAGTTGTTTGTACTTTTGATGTTTGGTTATGTAAAAAAATGGCCACCTAATACCATACTTGACATTATATAGACACACATCTAAGCATGGGATTGTTAGAAAAAATTTCCACTTTCTCCTGTCATTCCATGGGTTGAGAATTTGATTCACCTCCATCACTGTATAATTTTTACACTTATTTTCCATGAATTTGAAACCCATTTTCATAGATTCACCTAAAAAATGAGGATTTTGGTAAGGTCTCTTAAATTTTTCCTACGCCATACTTATCTCGATTTATGACCTAGCATTAAGGGCATAAGCAATTGAACTTGTCTTGGTGATCAATTTTATGTAAAGGAAGATAATAGAACCAGTTTAGAGAGATAAAATAAGTATAAAATAATTCCAACACAAGCCTCTAGTTTCACACAAAAATTATCCTAGAAACATGCAAAAACATAAGTACACTATTCTCTTAAGGTTTTACTATATTTTAACATATGACTAAATTGATTAGATTACCTAAATAATTTAATATATTTCTTGTTAGAATTTGAGGATTCTAATAAATACAGATTTAATAAATTTACATATTATATAATGTTACAAAGATTACATCATAATATAGGAAGTTTAATAAAAATCTCCATAATATAAGTAAATAAAGAAATACTTACAAGAAATAAATAACATAGGTGACACAATATTTATAGTGGAAAACCTCAATAGGGTAAAAATCACTTTGAAAATAACCTTTTACTTTAGAGAACTTATTTTACATCCAGTAAGATCACCTCCTCCTTAAAACCCTATTTACCAAGGGTAAAACCAAATCACTTGATTTACACATTTGATATATTTCTCGAATATATAAAATGAGGACCTAAAGTCCTTTTTATATAAGGTGATCGGGTATGTCTCCCAACCCACCTTTTCAACCTAAAATTATTGACACATACACCTAGGTTTATAATATTTAATATTAGAAATATAATAATTTCATGATATTAAATATTTAACCTAAAGTATATACCTAGGTTAACATATTTAATAATAGAAATATAAATATTTCATATTATTAAATATTAACCTATATATTAGTGATGGACCCATATACATTAAGGGTTGGCTAGACCACTTAATCATTATGTTCCAACACTCCCCTTAATGTTAAGTGGGATAACATAACATATGCCAATAGATTACCTGCTCGTGGTACACTATAGGATTTACAATCCTTAAACCATAAAGGTTTTAGGCTAGCATATCGGTTGAAGGAATTATAACACCTTCATCATACTCAATTTATCTTTTGGTACAAAAGGATTTGGAATCCCAAAGATCATCCCATGATCAGTGGCTAAGTATGATTTGTGAGTTTTACATGTTCTCATAAAAGGTTATTAAACCCAAGCATATAGGATCCTTTTATAACTAAGGACCTCCTTAACAATATGCTTGTACTAGATGTTTACCAGTAAACTCAATAAGCACTAAAGATTTTATCGAATACCGCCTTTAATATCTTTCTACACTTCTTTCTAAAAAATAAGCCGACGAGATTGATTGCCATGCACACTCCCTCTTAATGGAAAATTGACAATCCAAGTTTTTCACGAAAGTGACAAAACTTTCAAAGACAGCACTCGGGGACTTTGTGAAGATGTCAAGAACTCTGCTCTTGATCAAACATGAACTTAAGATTTGTGTCATCACTTAACACCTTTTCATGGGTGAAACACATATGTATCTCAATGTGCTTTGTTCTCTCGATGTTGAACTGGATTCAATCAAGAGTAATACAACTTTGGCCACCACATGTAAGAGGAATACTTCCTTTAACTTCCATGTTTATCTCTACCAATAGCCAGTAGCCACAGACCACATAGATTCTTTACTTCTTCCACTGTACTTCTCGCATTAGTAGAAGAAATGAAGATTGTTGATTACATTTATTGTTCAAGTAATGGTTCCTATACAAAAACACTTGAACACATATCTAGTATATTTTATAACATAACATCAAGTATGGTTAGAATCACAAAATCCATATAAGATAGTATTTTCATTCTTAGTATAATGCAACCCATAATTTATTGTTCCTTTAATATATCTAAAAATACTTTTTGTAAGATTCCAATGATCTCTAAAAAGGTTCTGCATAAGCTTGAAGTAATTCCTAATGTATAGGAAATATCCGATCTAGCTATAGTGAGATAAATCAAACTATCAACTAAAAGTGTATATAAAATAGGATCAATCTTTTTCATATGCAGATTTATGATCAATATTTATTCCAACTTCCATTGAAGTAGAAAATGGTTTACAATCAATCGTAAGAAACTTTTTCAATTCAATAGTTACATATTTTATTTTGAAAAATAATAATAGAATGAAATACAATCATACAAATAACATGATGTGAGAGACCTAACTCATTCATTTCAAAGTCCGCTTCAATTTCTCTTTAATCCTATGAATTAAATCATAATTGTCACTAGTCATCATCAAATAATCAACATATATACATATAATGATAACATGTGAGCCTTATTGCTTAATGAATATATCATTTTTAGAATAACAATTAACAAAACCTAACAGATTTAAAGAAGGAAACAATTTTTACATACCAAGCTCTAAGAGCTTATTTTAAACCATACAAGGATTTCTTAACTTACAAACACATTTTTCTTTACCAATTTCTTCAAATCCTTTAGGTTGAAACATGTAAAATTATTTTTTAAAATTACAATTCAAAAAAGTATTTTTCTTATCCATTTGGTGGATTTCCCACCCAAATTGAGTGGAAATTGCAAATAAGGCCCAAACAATACTCATTTTAGCTACAAGAAATGTCTGAACATAAACAATACTAGATTTCTGAGTAAAACCTCTTACAACAAGTCTAGTTTTATGTTTGTTAATACTACCATCATTATTATATTTTACTTTCTATATCCACCTAGACACATTTATAATACTTTATGGCTCATGTTTATATAAAGTAATTAATGCATGGTACATATGATGACTTTTGGTCATTTTCCTAAGGTTAATAGGATTTGAAATTTCTAACATAGATTGAGCCCAATTTAATTTCTTATCTAGGAAGATAAGAGTTTTAGAAACATCTATAGTATCAAAACATCATCATGACCATTTACTAAATCAGAATCAAAACCATTATTTAGAATCATTTAATGAAGTAACTTCAAGAGAAGAAGACAACACATATAAACCTTTCACTATATTATATCTAGACATTTCATATAAGCTTCAATAATTAACATGTCCTAACCTTTCATGCCATAGTTTTGAATTATTCAAAATTTGAGATATAAAACAAGATGCAGAAGAGAAATCATAAAAAATATATAGACCATTTCTTTGAATTCCTTCAACTATTGTACTCTCATTACTATCTTTGATATACCAAGTATCCTTCATGCATGGATTATATTTGTTCATACCTCTTTTGGATGTTCGATATTACCAATGTGTAGAAGGTAGTCATCGTTAACATTGCGTAAAATCATGAAAGAGTCTCTCGTATCCATCAGTAAGAAGAGAAATCATAAAAAGTATATAGACCATTTCTTTGAATTACTTCAACTACTGTACTCTCATTACTATAATTGATATACCAAGTATCCTTCATGCATGGATTCTAGTTGTGTCCATACCTCTTTCGGATGTTCGATATTACCAATGTGTAGAAGGTAGTCATCGTTAACATTGCGTAGAATCATAGAAAGAGTCTCCTGCATCCATTGCAAGAATGTATTCATGTTATTTACAATTGTTTGACGATTGATGGTAGAAACCTCGGATAAAAAAAAAATCATCAGAGTTTCCTCGCCATAAATTCTGTTTTGACCCAAATGTTGTAGTTAGTTTCATTCAAGATCTGGGTTTTGTCAAGACAGAAATAGTTGGACGCCATTATTTTCCTAAACTTATAAAACACACCCCATTATAATATACAATGTACTACAGAGTTAGATACATATTTATTGATAATAAAAAACAACACTTTTAATAGAATCAGATCTAAATTTTATAGATCTAAAGAAACTATTTGATCATAACTAATTATGTTATTACAATACATACTAATTAACCTCCAATGATCAAAATAATAACCCACAATATAAAGGGCTCTGCATTATACCTCAAGATTTATATAAAAAATATTTCCAACCATATAGAAGTGAAGAAGAGACTCCTAAGAATGCATAACAACTTCAAATTTCTGAAAAAATTTAATGTAGACAAAAATTTGGCAGATTAAATTTGACGATCTAAATGACCGTCATAATGGCTTATTTTTTGGTCTATCGTGACGGTCATTTGATTGTCAATTTTAACACAGTGAAAGTTTCTTAGAATATATAAGCTGAAATTTGACATCTAAATGATCGTCATATTGTCTTATGTTTAGTCTACCGTGATAGTCATTTGACCATCAAATTTAATGAAGCTAAAACTTGTTGTGTCTTTCCAGAATATGAAATTCGAATTTCTTCTTTTGTATAATATTAGAGAGGTGATATTTTAATACATTATAATAACCTATTATAATTTATAATATAAATATATAAACACTTTTAAAAAGAGGTATATAGTTTATATAATGTAAATAAAAAACAACATATAGTTCATAAAAATTATAAACTATAGTATTTTTTTTATAAAAACACATAACCCTTATTAAAGGGGTTTAAAGGACATAGACCAGGTTAAAAGAATTTTACCAAGTGCAAGTAGATTTATGAGAGTATAGATTAACCTGCATATTTTACAGAGGGGACAAGTAATTTCACCTCCCTTCATTTACTCTTAATTTTACCCTGCACACATTTAAAACTATGGAAAGATTGCAAAATATTTTATATAATTCCTGCAAGCTAAAAATTTTAAAACTTTTATGTGGCTATAACTACCAATATTTTAATAAATATTTACCACACTTCATGTGGGCCACCAATAAACTAGATTTTTTTTTAATTCTCCATTTATACCTAAGAATTCCACATTTATACCGAGATATTATCTCATTTTATTCTCCACTCACACTCTTATATAGAATAAAACTTTAAATAAATGGGCTGCCCCTTACATGGATAATATAAATGGTTAGGGACACATGTTAGGTTTTATTTAATAAGTATTAAGTTATACAAAATAATCCATTCATGGTCAAGCAATAAACATGGGCCCCCTTCCCAAAAACAACAAGCACTTAGGTTTTTTAAAGACATATATAGACCAAATCTAATAAAATTTATATTTTAAGTGGTTTAAACTAACCATATATATAAAATATGATTCAAACTTAGGTTTGTTTCTTCTTTTTAAAACTATATTACTAGATTTTAAAGTTATGTTTAAATATGATTTAAACTTAGGCTTAGAATATGGTCCGTTGACTCTTCCCCCAATCCCATGTAATTTTAATATGGTTTAAGGCTTTTAATATATAGTTTTTTTCAAAACTATATCAATTTTAATATGATGTTTATATAAATTATTATATAAACCTTATTCTATATTATATATATATTTATTTTAAAATAATAATATAGTTTTCAAATTATATAGGATATAGTTATAGATTAACTATAAACTATAGTTTTTCAAATCGAATCTTATTAAAGGAGTCCAAAGGACACACATAGATTACTTTTGAAAACACAATAAGGTTAAAATAGTAAATGAATTTTACCAAGGGGCATGATTCCACATGAAAAAATACAAGTTAACCTGGAGATTTATAGAGGGGAGAATTACTTTCACCCTACCAATGAAATAAATTGAAAATCTTATTTCTATGGAGCTTGTCTCCTTTTTCTTGTATTTAACTTTGTGTTTTTATTTTGAATATCTTTTTAACCTGTACATATTAAAACTATAAAAAAATAATTCAAATATTTTACCCTTACCTATACACAAGTTTTCACGGAAGGTAAGAAATTTCTAAATTTTTCACTTGTGAATTCACCTTAATTCTTCACAAAGCAAAACTTTTAGGTTGCACAATGGAAAGAAGGGGCCAGTTATTTTAAATATCCTTCGGGTTGGTTGAAAAAAATCATACAAATTAAATAAATAAAATACACAACATTTTATCTTAATTTATTTAATTTATCTCGCTCTCTTACCATGTTAGAATTTGAGGATTCTAATAAATATGGATTTAATCAACTTACATATTTTATAATGTTACAAATATTACATCATAAGATAAGTAAATAAAAAAATACTTATAAGAAATAAATAACACAGGTGACACAATATTTATAGTGGAAAACCCCAATAGGGTAAAAACCACTTTAAAAATAACTTTTACTTTCAGAGAACTTATTTTACATCAAGTAAGATCACCTCCTCCTTAAAACCCTATTTACCAAGTGTAAAACCAAATCACTTGATTTGTACACCTTTGATATATTTCTCGAATATATCAAATGAGGACCTAAAGTCATTTTTATATAAGGTGATCGGGTATGTCTCCCGACCCACCTTTTTAACCTAAAATGGTTGACACATACACCTAGGTTTATAATATTTAATATTAGAAATATAATAATTTCATGATATTAAATATTTAACCTAAAGTATATACCTAGGTTAACATATTTAATACTAGAAATATAAATATTTCATATTATTAAATTTTAACCTATATATTAGTGATGGACTCATATACATTAAGGGTTGGCCAGACCACTTAATCATTATGTTCCAACATTTCCAAATATGTATAAATATGTAATTTCTAATATGAATGTGTATAGTTTCTAGATTATAATCACCTATTTTGACCACCTACCTACATTTCACCATGTTTTTCTTTTTCCACTGGTCATTTATGAAACATCACTTTTTTCTTATCTAGGGCCCATCAAAATATCACCAATCAATTCAGAAACCCATAAACCTTTAAAATTTTTATTTATTTATTTCCATTGTATGACTCGATGCTCCTAAACTATAAAGATATTGTTTTTTACTATTAAGTTTTTTTCCCGATTTAAATAGAGTTGTTTTTGGTTTTATATTTAGAAAACTAGTCACATATAAATGAATTTTGTCATTTGGTTTTGTAATAATTGTGAATTATTAAATTTTTTTCTTGGAGTGCATCCACATTTTGACACAACATGTGATCTCTTTCCAGTTTTGGGACTCATACTTGGAAGAAAACATTTAGAGGGATATGGTTCTCATCTAACTTATACTCCCAATTTTATTAATAACCTAAAACTTCCATAATATCTCATAAGGAAAAATTTAAGAGAAAAAATAAAATTAAAGAGGGTGGTGATGCACCAAGATAAATTGGGACTGAAATACTCCTTCCCATTCCTAATTCTAGCACGATAACCCCATGAACACATAGAAATAAAGAGACAAAATATATTGTTATGTAAGAGGTAAGAGGATAAATGAAGGTTAGAATGTAGAAACAATAGAACCACAAAAATATTTATTGATGTTATAATATACATAGATACATTCACAAAACAAGGTTGGACATTCATGTGTTTAGCTAAGGCAAAGTTAGAATTACCATGGAATACAATATGGCCCAAATGGGTTTGAGGAAGTGTGATAAAAGTCATGAAATGTAGAGAGACTCTCTCTAATAATTCCATTATAGAACAAAGAAAAGAAAGGGAAACAAAGGGACCCAAAAATTAATTCAACCATTTCCAAAAGAATCCATAATTCACTATAAATCTACATTTCAAAGCACTCATCCACAAAATGATGTGTATAAGTGGATGAAAAACCACTTAGAGAGCCCAACATTTTTCACCATGTATTTTAAGGACTCTTTAGGTTGTTGGATGGATCAAAATGTTATACGTAGGCATCTAGAGTTGTTGGGAGAAATATAAAATTCATTATAGAGAAAAATATGACCCCTAAGACTTTTCATGAAATGAATGAATAAAATGTGTAACTTATTAAATTTAATTATGGCCTAATAAAAATGTCTCAAAGTATTTCCAATGAGCCCAATAATACGAGTATGGATCATCTAATCAAAAGATATTTCCAAAATAAGATTTAAGGTGTCATCTCCATACAATAAATTCCATGGATACATATAAATTATATAGAGTGGACATGTGGTCTAATGAAAAGTTCTCATACCATTTTTGGTTCTTAAATTTTTCTTTTCTTGATTTTATGGACCCTATAACTCCCTACCCGGGATGGTGAAACATGTCACAATCCCAAGCTACTCATGCGTGGCAAAAATCAACTATCTCAGGAGGTTGAGAGTTGGTCCCTCTCTAAATTTTCCACTTGGTAGTGTCATATGCACTTGGTCTCAACTTAATTTTTCTCTATTAAAAATTATTTACCTTATGTCCATAAGCCCTTTATTTTCCTTTCTTCACTCAATCATAAAGTGTTTTCCTATAAAGACACTTGGATGTTCCTTTCCTCTTCGATGTGGGATAATTATACTATGGATTATCAAACAAGCATTACTATAATCTTCCATTTAATCATTGTGGACATTTTTAACCATCCTAAAATGTGAGGAAATGAAACACTTGTGTACAAGTATGCGAAGATTAAAATGATCTTGAGTGACCATTTTCATCACTTTGAAGTATCCTTGAATCTTGAGACACCATGGGTTCTACCACATGATCTCTAAAGCATTAGGGATCCACCATGAAGCTCAAGGAGAATGTGAAATCCATAAAATTGGTCTCAAGAGGAATCTTTAGGGTGTAAATTTAATAAAATGGGTTGAGAGAACATTCTATTAACATGAAATTTTAAGTTAGACTTGGTCTCCTTAAGTTTCCCCCTTTTTGTAAGCCTTTCCCACCCATTATGTGATGGCTTGTGAATCCATATAGTCATAATTTCAATTCAAGAAGTTTATAAATATAAACACTTTAGTATATTTAGGATAATGAATGGGTCATAAAAAGTAAGTTGTAAAAGTGATATTGAAGCTATTTGATCATCATTTATTATTTTTTAAAAACATTCTCATGCTAAAATTTATTTTAGCCTATACTAATTGTTGCACACATTAAAATTCTAATATGTGATTTTTTCAAATTATAACAAGCATAATAATTTAGTGAAGGGATAACACATGAAATAATTAATATTTCCCATTAACATCCCCCAATTTTATGGGGTTTGTAAATAATTGGGCTTATATTAACATCTCAACAAAGGAGAAAAAATTAGTGGCGATTCACAATAGATCCAGAGAAATTAAGAGAGGATTTTTTAGATTAGGGCATGAATAAAAAATTCTCATAATTATATTTAAATTAACATTTTTCAAAGAAATGGTACCATTTTATTACCTATGAAAATTGGTAATATCTCTAGCAAATTAGTTACTTCAATTTTATGAATTGGATTTTCTAGGAGTTGTTCATCCTACCCTATAGACCATTTTTCTAAAGTTTTCCACGATGACTACTTCCAAAATTATGTGAAACAAAGTATTATTCTAAAAAACCTAGGTCTTCTATATATTTTACTATTGTACATTTATTATGGTCTAGACAATCTCATCTATGTAATTGGGTCCAAATTTATTGATTTAATCTAAATTAAACTTGATTGCAATGTTTTTTGGTTAGTTTGGTGCATCTATTAATGTAAAAATACACATCTACATTTTGGATACCCACACATCACATCCAATAACTAACCTATGGTTTCTTTATCACAACCTTACAAGGTTAATTTTCATCTTGTTTGGGGATAAATTTGATTATATTAGGGTTTGGATATACAATATTTGATCTATTTACCCCTCATTTTTGTATATTTTTATAGGATTTTTAAAAAATCATATCTTTTGTATACCTACTCATTCCTTATGTCATATTTTATCAATTATATACCTTGTATATTGATATAGATAGAATTGTTTCTAAATGTAATTTAATGATGTTATACCTTGTCATGTTCACTTTCCAATGGCATACCCAGTCTTTATATATGAGCCTCATAGGCATAACATTGTCATGAATAGAAACATTCCTCATAAAAACTTCCCAATCCTCATTTCGTTATATCATTGTGTAATATATTATTATATTTTTGATTTCAATGGTGTATTTGTAGACACCCATTTACGAAACTCCTTGGTGTTATACCATTTGATGGATTATAATTCCTTATGAGTCTTTTTAATATTTTAATCCCTATCCTAAGTTTTAAATCCATTATCATTTCTATCCCCCGTGACTCTTAATTTATCCCTCATAACTATCTACAGTTATTTTGCTAACCACCTACTTACTCTATTCTATCTCAAAATTCTAAAATAAATAAAATCCCGAAAATACATCCCTTCATTTATTTTGCAAGAATTATCATGAATCAATCCCATTTGGAGGTGGTTGAAATATCCCCCTTAGAAGTTTCTCAAAATATGCCGAATTGTTAGCAATTCTCTGTAATCGCTAAACGACCATATAAACATAGTTTGACCCCTATAGATTTGTAAGTGAAAATCATTAGAACAAAGATCTATTCCTCTCAAGTTTGGAAGCAGTAATCCACGACATTTAGAGACCATCTTGGGGAAATTGAAGAAGCTACATTATGTCCACATGTTTATCAATTTTCATTGGAATTTCTTCCCCTTTACATTTGTATATAATCATCCTATCAAGGTATTTCTCTGTTTATAAACTCATTATATTTGTCATTTTTATCTTATTCAAGAAAAAATCATTTCATTATTACCTTAATAGAATCAATTAATCATTTGTGAATCAAATTATCGTGTATTCACATTCTACATAAATCTCCAATGATTCCCCTAATCGCATGCAAATGATTCCTACTTTTCTTGGTATCTTCCTTATTTTTATCATACCTTTAAAATCCTTTATTACTAATATTTATTATCAAAGCATTTATCTTTTGTAGATGGTTGTTCCAAGTTTTTCATACCTAATTAATAGTATATACGATCTTCCCATCATTCAAAAATCATTCGTGTGGGGACACTTCGATATTATCCATAAACTCGGTCTGTGTGCCATCGAGAGACACACCAAACATTGAAGATAAGATTGAAATCCTATAAAAAGAGTGATAAGGTACTTGAAGAGTTATGGTATGATTATATCAAGGACTTCAAGTTTGCCACTAACCTAGCTTCTGAGAAGCTTATGAAGTTGAATAGGGTCTCACTATCCCTATTGAATTTTAAATCATTTATTGCCATTTATCTTTTCATTATCAAAAACAAAAAAATCGTATCAATGTGAGATGAAACCCATGCAAGGAATTCCGTTGATTCTTAGAATTGAACTTTGTTAGGTATCTCACCATATATTTATTTAACATATTTTTGGTTTAATTTTCTTTGCTTTACATGATTTGGACCTTTGTTGGAGTTTGGGGCACCCAAACATGGATCAAGATCAAAACATCAACTATCCTTTTGTAGGTTATATTAAACCCTACCATAAATGAGTTATAGTGGGCTGTATTAAATTATAACAATTTAAATTAAGACTACACTATTACTTGAACTAGAATGACCCGTGGAACATGCTCCCTTTGTTTTCTTTAAGTTTTCATTTATTTGGTTATCTTCTCTATAATCGCCAATGATTACAATAAATCGCCAACAATTTTAGTAAATCACCCACAATTTCCTCAATCTCCAATGATCCTCGTGGATTATTTTTTATTAATCAATCAGTTTTCATTTTTATCATTTTTCTACTCATTTTTCTATTTTTAAATTTTCCATCTAACCCTACAGGATCTCTTCTATGGGTTTTTTTCTTCTGGATCCAAAAATAAGCTACATTTTTTTTGGAAAAAAGAAAAACTCCAGGTATTTTTCTTGTGATTTTTTATTTTCAAATTTTCCTTTCAAAGTTCTACATTATTGTCTATTTGTCAAACACTTCGTTTTGGGATTAAAATTTAACTTGCATAGTTTTCTTAACAATCTAGTTTATTTAGGTGGTTAAACAATTTGCATTCACATATTTATTTCACACACAACCAAACCAATTACACAATTTTACATATTGTAAATATCATCCTCCCAAGAATAATTATTAGGATTTCATCACCCGATAAGGAAACCGACTCGGTGTCTCGCTAAGTATAACAATTTGTTTTATTGATATATTAGCCAAGTTCCTGGACACCCTTATCACTATGGGATCTTTAAGTGTGGGAGGCCCTATATCAAGCCATGTACCAGTAACTATCACATATTTGGTCCTCACTTACCTTTGGGTATATCGAGGACTCCATATAAAAATACTTGAAATTGTCCTTAGAATAATTTATAGGTACATTCATTATCCAATTTTATCCTTCAAACACATCTTAAACTTAATCAAGATAATTAAAATACATTTGTTGAGTGTGTTTGTTTAAATAACCATATTTTATTTTTGTTGTTTATTTTCCCTTCTACATGGTTTTAACTCATCAATAGTCTCAAAATATTAACTCATCCACATCCATATTTACTGTGAAAATACCCCCATATGATACAATGGTAAACATCCAAGATTCACCTCACTCTCAATTATCTGAATCACAAGTTATTCCACCTCATACACCCCCTCAAAGCATGAGCATTTATTTCTAGACTTTCAAATCATCTAAGCTTTCCCATGAGTTTCAAGGAACTCTTAGATCAATTCCTATCTTGCTTCAACAATATCTAGCCACTAAAGTTGTGTATGTTCTAGATCGTTTAAATCACAATGCAACATGGGGGCCACCCCATCATCCTCATGAAACTCCTCCTATTGTAAGATTTCAATATGACCCCAACACACATATGGTCCCTTTTAATGTTAATAAATCATTTGCTTTTCAATATCCAATAACAACACCTTCGTAAAAGGTCAATTAAATTATTCCAGTAGGCCTCCTCCATCACCGGTTTAACAACCATGTATTGATCAACTTCTCCCTCTAGGTTATCAAACTTTATTCAATCAAGTAATTCCCTATTCCACTACTTCCGCATCTATTCCTCCTCCACCACCACCATCCATTGGTCTTAATCTTAATCTTAATCCTGCATCACCTCCTCAAGTTAACATGTCCTCTGCTACTAAATCACATATTACCCATCTTCAAAATCTATCCAATCCACCATCCTTACCACATATTAACACTAATCCAATTATGAATATTTAGGTTCCCCCTCGAATGCTACCCACTACATCTATTTAATACGTTGGTAATGCACCTCTTCAAAACCACAAGCTTCAATCCCACCTAAACCTCTTTAAAAAACCAAGGTTTAATACCACCTCAACCTCTTCAACAAGCCAAGCTTCAATACCACCTCAACCTCTTCAACAACCCCAAGTTTCAATCCCACCTCAACCTACATATCAACACTCTATTATTACCTCAGTACCTCAATATTATCAATATAATCCTTCTCAATTTATTCCTGTTGCACCTCAGACTACCAATCCCATTCCCATGAACGTTCCTTCATTCCAACACATCCCTTCTTTATAGCCCTATTATCAATATTATCTTTCTCCCATGCCCCCTCAACCTACTCAAAGCAATACACAACCCTCATTTGAACTCTTGCAAGAACTCATGAATACGATGGCTAATATGGAATCCTCCTCATCTTTACTAAAAAATCAATTATCCTATGAAAAAAATGTAGTGAACCCATTCACCCATCTGTTCCCATTCAAACCTATCTCTGTTCATTGCAAAATTCCAAAATGCATGAAATTTTATAACAGGAAGATCTCTAACATCACCTAAGAGCTTATTGTTTCACTTGTTATGTTATATCTCATGATGATGTTCTTCTTCTCCTTACCTTCCTAATGTCGTTGGCATGTGACCTACTCTCGATTTTTATGGGAACATTACACAATATTCCCTTTTACCTTCGAACAACTCACTCAAATGTTCTTAGAACATTTTTCTATGAAAATATCCCTTATGATATCCATAATGACCTCTATGCTATTAAACAATTTAAAGTTGATTCTATCATAGAATTTGTCACCAGATGACATGGAGTTATAAATAAGTTATAATTTTATCTCCCCCAAATTGAGTTAATTGAATTGTTTTCTCAGTCTTGTGATAAAGACATCTCATCGACAATTTAAATCCAATTGTTCCAGACCTTTGAAGAAGCCTTCACCATGGCCCGTAAGTTAGAAACCCAAGCTCTTAAGGATGGTAAAGTTAAATTACACTCTAAAATGGCTATCTAGACTCTCTAATCCCATTTCCACAAATGAAAAATCCAAAGGCACAACACATGTCATTGTCATCAAAATATTATCTCATCATGCACCCAAAACCGAAAAAACTCAAAGGGCACCCAACTATGCTCCTTTGAGAGAGTCCTATAGTTTTATCTTCGATAAGATTATGGCCTGCCAATATGATAGAACTCCCTCATGTTTGACCTATCGATGATTCTTGCCCCAAGCCCACGTAGTACCAAGAATAGGAGTATTATAAATACCATCAAGTCTAAGGACATGACATCAAAATGTGTCACACCTTCCTAGAGTTTGTTCAAAAACTTATTGATCAAGGTGGCCTACAACTTTACAATCCCAATGCACATCCAAATCAAGCATTAGATATCTTTAAAAACCATTTCCTAACCATCCCCCACCAATAACACAATTCAAAAACAAAATTCTAACTCTCAAAATCTTGGAGCCCATGTCATTAATGTCATAATTCATAAACCTCCCAAAACTTGCACATCCATATATACCTCTGACCAATCAATATAACATCCTAACATCCAAAAAAATTGCATAGATGACAACTCGAGATAGAAATTCCAACCGAGTCATCTATTATAACAACTATACTAGAAAAAACCATCTCCTAAAATCCCTAACCCTACTCCATCAAGTACAAAAAGAGGATCCTCCCTTAGATATTATTGTTATTCATGCAAATGGTAAATCAATTCAATGTGAAATCAAAAACCTTATTAGTCCCATATAAAAATAAATGTTTCACCCACATAAGAAAATTGAGATTCTCGCTTTACTAAAATTGAACTAAAATTTTTTTGTCTTATCTTCTATTACGAGACCTCATCCCTCATCTAAACAGGCCCCTATCATCATGAAATATAAACCTAATCCTATAATTGCATCTAAATCTATTAGTTATGACACATATTCCACATCTCGTCCTCTTAATCAGTCATGGAAATTCATCCACATGTCCCCATATCCTCGCTAGTTCCTAAAGGATTTTATATTATTCTTCAAAACTCATTCAATCCTCATCCATAACATTACCACCTATCAACCCATTTGATCCCTATGGATGGAAACCTTCCTAGTACAATTATAATGTTGTATATTCTTATCATACAATTCTAGGACATGATACCAACACTGGGGATTCACTTAGTAAAAGTATGTATATCATCACTGCGTTCAAGGGTATTAAAGAATACCCTTAATTCTAGTTTCTACCTCTAATTATTCAATTGATAATACCCCCTCCTGTTATATTATTAGAATGAAAATACCCCCTATTTTTTCCATGTACCTTATCTACCCATTTTTCAATTACAATTTTATTTACCCCTTTTTATTTCTACCCCAATATATTAGACAAAAATATATTATATTTCTCACTCAATTTTTTTTCAATATGCATTTCCTTTCGAAAGATAGTTCGAAGCCATTGAATACATATTACAAGTCACCTTATATATGTTAAGCTTTATGCATTTATCAATAGTTCTTCAAATAATTAAGATGGTGAAATAATATCACTTGTGTTGAAAAGCATACTCAATTCTAGTTTTCTACCATCTTATTATTTCTTGGTTAAGAATCTAGATTTATTTATTAAAAAGAGATTATAATTTAATTTATGACCACACTCCTTTTGCAATTTTAAGGTATTTACGTTTAAAAACTAGGGTTCAAACGTTTTAGTTTTATATTAAAAGTAAACCTCTATTTCCTTTGGCCCATCTCTCTAACCTACCCCCAATACCTGATTCAAAACATTAATAAATTAAACCCTTTCACCCTCATGTCTACCGGTATATTGAGTTTAATTTTATTAATTTTAATTACCTCAATATGAACCCACGTGCAGGGATATTCTAGCTAATGAACCGTGGATACCAAGCATTGTGAAGATATTCAAGATGTACTTCAAAATTGGATACAAAAAGATGACCTTCTACATCATCCCACTCCTTCATCCAATCATTCCAAAAGAAAAAATGAAACATGAATTCAAAAATCCAAGATTAGATGCTCCTAAATATAACACATATGAATCCCTTACAAATTCTTCTTCTCAACAAGATCCTACCCCTTCTAGCAAACCACCCCTTCAAATTGATGTTTTTCCTCACCATAAGAGCTTGTGTGTATGGCCCAAATCAAGAAAAACCTAAATTCACTATCACTAGAGCTTTATACGAAAAATCTCCACATAACCCACCACAACTCAAAATCTTATGAATCTTCTAATCCACCAAATATTAAAACCAAAGTCTCTATCCTTCGCATCCCCTCATACTTAGATATCGATAACGGTACATGACATCATCCTCAAATAGTTACACCACACACATGTAAAGATGTATCTTTACAAAATTATTAAAAATCCCCCTCAACATTGTCAAGCTATGATCAAGGTCCTTAAAAATATTATATTATAAGAAGATAACTACATTTAATTAGCTCGTTTGTTGTTGTGTTGTAGGATTTTGCTTCCATCACCTTTGATAATTAAAAATACCTTCACTTTAACCATGAGGAACCTGAAATTCCTCTCTTCATCACCATCCAAATTAATGACACCCATGTCAAGAGAGCCATGATTGAAAATGGTGCCAGTATCAACATCATTTCATCTTACACCTTTAAACAACTTAAGCTACCTGAAAACATCGTGGCTCTATCACTATCCATCCTATGTGCCTTTAATGACACTGTCACCCCTATAATAGGTATGGTTATCTTTCCTACCCTTGCAAGCCTTAATAGTCTTCATGAACTCTTCTATATCATAGAAGAAGAGTTCCAATACAACATATTTCTTGGATGTCCTTAGATCCACGCTATGCACTCCATCCCTTCTACCTTACATCGATGTGTGAAATATGAAAAAAATGGAAAATATTCACAATTCCTAATAATCCTCATCCATTCAAAACATGCCACATGACATATCGACCAACCAATGTGTTCATACCTCATAAAGACTCATCTCACAAGGATTCTACTAGTTCTTCCATCTCTGCATCTAAGTTACCAAATGAATAAATAATGAGGCATTAATAAATAAATAAAGGAATAAAAATAGACATGCTAATTATAAAGAGGCATTAATAGCCTTAGTTATAAAAATACACTCTATTCAAAGTGTAGTTAACTGTTTTATTTTTAATGCAATTAAAATAATTGGGTGAATAGTTTTGGCTAATATTAGCCACTTGCTTGTTGTTCAAGTCTCCTCCAATGTAAGTGCATATTCTTTGTCTTCTTGTGCATGATGTGACACCTGCACATTATCCTCTTATAATGATGAATTTTACTTTATCTCTGTTTCTATCCTTTTGTGGAGGCATGTAAAAATACATTTTGTGCAAAATAATGCCTTTCTTTTCAATACTTAGCAAAATAACTTGAACTTATAATATGGGGACCACCTGTAGGTATGTGCAAGAAAATAATACCTTTATTTTGTAAAAAAAGGTAATTAGTGCTCCATTATCATCATGCATGCCTCGATGTTGACTCTCTGTCTATGCATTGTCTTCTTTGTTTTATCCTATCACGACATATAATATGATTTAAAATCATTAGTCCTTTTTCATTATGGCTCCTTTGGCTTGATCATGGCATGAAAAAATCTCTATTTGGATCTAGCCCCATTCGAATCTCCCTTTGAAAACATAAGGCAATGGGTCTACATTCTATGTGGCACTTAAAAATGATTGTTTGATTATTGTTATGTCCCCCTAGTTAGAAATATTATCATGATTAAAATCATGGGGAAGAACCTTTTGAAACATTGAAACTTGGACTTTGGATAAGACCATTTAAACAAGGTCAAGTAATAATCATGTTTTAGATTGATTGGTATTTTGAGTTTTTTAGAACATAGACTATAGTTAATGGGATTATTTAATCCGAGGGGTCCCCTTACAACAATGAATTGAACCTTTAATCATAATGTCGGTGGCATTTGAATCGAGCCTAATTATGGTGAGGTTAGGTTTTCTCTAAAGTTTGCGACTTGGAATGTGCACCATTGATCTTGTATGTTTGAATCTACATCATTGATTCTAAACTCACCAAGTGAGTTAGTTTACCTTAATAGTTTGGTTGAATTCTGATTTGAGCCATTTGATTTGTGGTATGGGTTGGTTTCTACCATCGATCCGGTATTGGTCTATGGATGCCTAATAGTCATTGATTTTTTTCTTGTTTAGATATGAACCGTCAATACTAAGCATTTGATTGGAAGTGTGGTTTTTCGTTGTGTATCGTTTGATCTTGTCGTTTGATCATGTATAGTTGATTTTTTAACTCAAGATGAGTTATGATTTACCATGGTTGGTTGGCGAGTAAAAATGTTTGGAACCCTAAGTCATTTCTTCATTCTTCAAGCTCTAGATGAGCTAGCAAAGGTCTAACAAATTCTTACCAGTGGTCATTGAATCTGAAGCTTCATTTTGGTCCTTTTCGGGAAAATATGAGCATGCATTTTTATTTTTATGTTATCTCTGGATTTCTTGATCTCTCTATGATTCATTCTACTACTATTGATATGGTCTTAAGCTCTCAATCGAGCTTAAATAGAAACTTTCTACGATCTTTATAGTCACCGAAGAAGGTAAGGTTATGCCTTTTCAAGATATTTGTCCAATATTATTGTTCTTCACATATTTATAATGCTTCTAAAACTTTACGTTTATTTCATTTCTTGTGAATGGCCTTTGATTTTGAGCTAGTTTTTGTATTTCATGAACTTTAAGAGGATTTGTGCATGGATTGTTTTAATCTCTAAAAATTTTGTAGTTCATTTTTAGAGTTTTGAAGGTCGCTACAGAATTTTTTTTTATGAAGCTTCGGATCATGGTCACCATTGTAAAAAATAGGTGATCTATGAATCGAGCATTATTTGAATTATTATCTCTATAACTAGTTGCGATTTGAAACCCTTGTATTTCTGTATTATCATGCATGACTTTGATCTTTGAGCTTGATAAATTTTCTAGGCACTCTTTCTTATGCCTCTTCACTCAACCATTTTAAGGGTTTGAAAATTTTGATTTGAAACTGGTAAGTTTTGAGCTTATCCCCTATTTTTTATATGATAACTAGATATTCATCTTTGTATTGTAAGCTATTTTTGGGTTTTGATAAAATAAAATAATGCTCTCAAACTCACCACATTGCTATAATTTTTCTAGGCTCACTATTGTACTTTTAAAAGTCCCCATTATTCCAATTTTGAGCTTAGATTTGTATGCGCTATTTGTAACTCCATTTAAGTATTGTTTCTGTGTTTTGTTTACCCTTCGCTATTTTGAAAATATGGGAATTTTCATTTCTGTTCTATTAGCACTATTATTGGCATGTTTGTTTCAAATTTGTGACTGTTTAATTCACTATGACTACTTCAAAATGGGTTTTATTGTTTCTCCTTTTAGCTTTGATAGCCCGGATGGGCTTGAGTATTTTGGTATAATTTTCTATGTAATGTTGATCTCTTGTAACTTTTTACGAGTGCTTGTTACCATTGTATCACAAACTAGATGTAGTTTTTGTGTTCTTTGCAAAGTGCATAATTAAAGGACTTTGTTGTATGATGGTATTTAAAATGTAATCCTGAAATCTAATGAGTTTTGTCTTGCATCAATGTTCATTGTTCTATACTTGAGTTGAAATGTGCTATCATAGTAGAAACAAAGTTCACTAGCCAATGACCAAGGTAACTTCACAATTTGTATATATATCAGGTTTACTCATCAAACTATGATATTTTATTGAGTTGAAATTCAAAGATCTTACTTAGCTGTTATCTTTCAATTTTTTCTATTGTTGTGATCATAACTTCTCTATTTGATGATCCTTCCAAGAATATCTTGATGCTTTTTATCATCTGTATAGCTCTTTGGATTCATGTATCCTTGATGCATTTCTTGAAGGATGCTTGGAATATCTACATTCTTTGATCTTTTATTACATCTTTGGAGTTAGTTAACTTGATACTTGTAAGATTTCCTTTCTAGATTGAGATTGAATAGATATTATATTAGAACTAAATCTGCCAAGTAAGAAAATATTACAAAACTAGTTTTGAATTTTGAAAGATATTCTCTTTTACAAACCTCATTATCTATTTTGATCATATCTTGTTGGCACTATATGTAACCTTGTCTCTTTAAAACATTTCTGGTATGAAAATGCTAAAAGGACTTGCTTGCTTGATTAGGTGACTATGATAAATAATTTTACTCCTTTCTGATTTTATGACGTGTTCTCGTAATCTATTCTTTATAATTGACTGTAATTTGATCAAAATTGATATATTTGGCTACAATATATTTATTCAATTTCTTAATAATAGTGACTTCATACTTTGTACTTAATGAAATTTATTTGAAGAATTCATTTTGATTTTTACTTCCATAGCATCTTTGACTGTAATTTTTATCTTGATCATTATGAAAGTCATGCAAGAATCTTCTTTTGTAGCCCTTGAATTCTTCTTATGTCATTGAAATGCAATCTGTACTTGATAATACATAATTTTACAATCATGTATTTTGTTCTCTTCTGTTGCAACATGTACCTACACACTTAAGAAAATAGTTAGAAAATAATTAGGCTTTTTGGCCTCTCTTATGTTCCATAGTGACTTTCTTTCTCTTTCTTTTCTATCTGTCATGATTCTTGTGAATGCCATGAACTTATGCTAGATGGTACTTTCATTTATGTATTATTTTCTTAATGTACCTTATGCTTTTGATCTAAAATGGTTCATTTCCCTAAAGTTAGATAGCATATGAGTACATATTAAACCCTGAACTCTTAACTAATATTGTCCTTTTTCTATTTTTAGGTACACTATAGCTACTAGATGCAGAAGATGAAGATGAAGAAGTTGAAACTGAAATGATGGAGAATGAAAGAAAACCCAAAGAAATGATGTGTTTTTTCTATACTCTCTTTTGATTTTAATTTCATGCACATGTACCATTTATTTTGATAATCATAAGTTACATCCCACAGCTTGTGTGGGAAACATTGAATTTACTTAATGGATAAATGATAATATTTCTATAATTGAGTTGTGTACTTCCTTCTACGTTTAGCTTTTATGATATGTAATGATTTTTACAATGAGATTAAACAAATCAAGAATATACATAATAACACTTAATCATAGGAAATGATTAAATTGAAAATACCTGTAACTTAAAAATGAAATCTTAGTAATGCAAACAACAACTATATTTTCTATTTTTAAGTCCAACTCCTCAAGCCTTCCTCTATCTCTGCCTTCCTTAAGGATGTGTTTTAGTTCTTTGGATATTCTGCATCTTTGATGAATGTGATCATGGGATAAAACCATAGGTGAGGTTTTGCATTCTGTAACAACACACATAGTTACATTTTGACTTGTTGATTCACTTAGCTAAAAATACAATTTAACTGTAAATTCCCCCTAGTTAGGTTCATTCATCAATTCCTTCCATTAAAAACAAAGTTTTGAGTTGCCCAATTTTGTACAAGTGCAAATATTGTCATCATTTATGGCGATCTCATGGGGAAACCTGCGCTGCTAACATGTAGACTAGTTCCTTTCTCTAGTCCGTTGGGCATAGAGTCAAAACATGTAACCAAAAACCACCTTTTTGAAAACTCGATCCTTCTAAAAACAAAACTAAAGTTCGAGAGGATTTGGTAAACTAGATCACATGCAAAAATGCACTTACTGAATTGAAAAAATTGCAATGTGTATGAAATGCACTTATTGAAAAGGAAATCCTACTCTAGGATTTTCAATAATGATGTTTAAGAAACATACCATTCACGGGAATGGTAAGTTCCTCTCCATTAAGCCTTGAAATATGAAAAACATTGTGCTCTTTGTAAGATAAAATCATATAAGGACCACTTCAAATTGTATCAATATTTGTGTGGTTTCCTGGCTTTGCATGATCAACATCCCATTTCAGCATAATGTCTCCTTCATTAAAGACTCGAACTTAGCATTTTTATCACCATTCTCTTGACATGTCTCGATTTTTTTCCCTATTCAGATGAGCTTGATCCCTTAATTCTTAGAGATCCATTACTTTTTCATAACAAACCTGCATTGGTTCATTCTCAAGTAATTCCATTTGATGTAATAAATCCAATGCAGGCAACTCAACTGGGATAAGCATTCTTTCCTCATGTCCATAAATAAGCTTGTCATAGTGAATTTCCAAGTGATCTTTTAGAAGTCACTCTATTAGCCCAAAGTGCTGAATTTAACATCAGATACCAAGCTCTTTGGCTATCCTCGAGAGTGTTCTTTTGATGATATTCAAAATATTTTTGTTACTACTTTTAGCTAATCGATTACCTTGTGGGTAATAATAAAATGAAGTACCCAAATAAATACTATGCTTGACAAAGAGAATTTGTTACCTTTGTACCATGAAAATGCTAAGACATTATCTGAAATGATAATTGTTGGAATACCAAATCGTAAACTATACTTTCATAAAAAGATTAGATTGAAGTCTCATTAGCTTCTTTCAAGGCTACTACTTTAGTCAAACGTGTGAAATAATTTGTGGTAGTCTATATCCACTTGTGTCCTTGTGATAAAGGTGGATTTATCATGCCAATGAAGTCAAGACCCCACTACATGAAAAGCTGATCCACTGAAATAGGCTACAAGGTCAGCAAAGCTAAACATTCTTGTCCAATAAAGAATGCACATTTCTAACACCTTTTAATCCATTTAAAGCAGTCCTTGAATATGCTGGGCAAATAATAACCAACTTTCATAATTTTTAAGGTTGTAGTAAGTGCTGAGAAATGGCCTCCTATAGGTCCTTCATGAAACTAAGATAATAATTGCTACACTCTATCATAATTGATACATCACAAAAAATTCTATTTATATCCCTTTTAAACAGTAACACAATTAATGAAAACATAACGTATAGCTTGTAATATGAAATATTTTCATTTATTCTTGTCCATACCTTATGGAAAAGTACCATGCTATGAGTAATTAATCAAATCAGACAACCAACCTGATCCTTAAACCTCTAGATTGAGTTCTAGTTTTTGATTTTCAGGCTGTAATAACATTTTGTAGTGCCAACCCAAAATCATGCCCCAAAAGAAATTTATCAAATGGTATTGTGTGGGGCTAGCTGGGAGGAAGGAGACAAATCTTTGAGTGGCACCGATCATCCTGGGGACTTTTAAATTTAATAATGAATTTTGTTCACCCTACCACCGAACCTTAACCATTATTCTCTACCAGGGCACACTTGTTTTATTCTTTATTTCTTTGGATCCCAAATTAATTATTGTTTATTACTGGCAAGTGAGTGCGTAGGTTTGCATGGACTGCCTTATCCATTCAAGCATTGGATTCCTTGGAAAATAATAATAATAAAATGTTAAATTAAATGGTGGTTGCATGTTGAATGGAGCTTTATGGAGATGATAATGACTTTGAATGTGCTTGTTTCCTTCTAAGCCATGCTAAACACTTGCATGGGCATTTTTCAAAGTAGAAAGGACAGAGGAATTTCTGTCAGATGTGGTAGTCGCAATACTTGGGGGTGTTGTTTTCTGTGTTGACCCAATGAAAGAATGAGACAACTCCTCATGGAATTTGGGGACAGTAGTTTGCAAAAGGCGTGGGTTTCCTCATGGCAGGCACAACATTTCACCATGCAACAAATAGGTCTCCCGCCCAATCAGTTTACATCCACCATTGTAGTTCCAGCCTGTGCCAAAATGGAGTTGTCAAAAAGGTGTGGAACTAGTTGATTTAATGCCTCAAAGAAATGTGGTCTCATAGAGTGCTATGATTGCAGGTTGTGTAAAAAATGAGTTTGTTGAAAAGGCCTTGGAAAATTTCAAGAAAATATTGTTGGCAGGTTTAAAGCCAAACTCCACAACACAGTCAACATCCTTCACGCATGTGCCCAAAATGGGAAGCCTTGGAATGAACATGGGCACCTTTGATGTTATCAGGGCAAGATAAAATAATAATAATAATAATATATTTTCTTGTGTGTGTGAATGGCCATTCGTGGCTGGGCCCAGCTATCTTAAGGAAGCTCTAAAATTTTTCATCAGCATGACAATAAACTGGTGGTGGCTGTGTGAAGGTGTTTTCTTGGTGCTTGCAGCAACCTGTGGCAGTTGTGTGGATGTGCTTGCTTGGTGTTTGGGAAAATCCTGTGGTGGCTGGAAGGATGTGTTTGCTTAGTTCTAGTGAAATAAAAACATGGAAGCTTTGGAGCAGGGTTTGAGCAATAGAATCTGGTTTGTTTGCAAGATTTTGTTCTTGCAATGTCACAGCTGAGATGTATGAAAAATGTGGAAGTGTATTCAAGGCATGTGATCTGCTCGACAAAATGCCTCAGATATTTCAGTCTCATGGAATGCAATGGTTTCAGGGTATTCGTAGATGAGCTTGTTGTAAAGGCCTTTGAAACTTTGAAGGAAATGGATTTGGTAGTGGTAAAGCAACACTTAAATTTTTTTTTAACACCCTCTCAGCTGCGCCAAAATAAGCATTTTAAATTGGGATATGTGCAAAATGGACTTGTTGAAAAGGCGTGTGATCTGTTCGACATAGAAAATGCTATCTCATGGATCGGGATGAGACATGGGGGCACAACGAATGGTTTGGTTTGCATGTGATTATCTGGCATCATGTGACATCAATGGTGGTCTCAACGGATCGCGAGTGTAAACCACTTGGAGCACCTTATCCCGTTTTCACTCATCGTTCCCAGGCATGGTCCTTCTTCCCTTACCTCTCATAATTCTCATGTTTTAGTTCTCTTTTGCAATTAAATAGAATTTTAAATCATTAGGACTTTTAATACAGTTAAATGTCCCTTCAACTCATTGCAAAACAATAAAGTGTCGTGTCACAACTCTCGAAGTCTTTTTAACTCGTCTACTTTAAACCATGAACTATCACCCTCACTTTGAGATGATTTAGAAAACTCTTACCCTTCTTGACCACTCCAATATCATTTTATCAACCAGATGAATTTGACTCCCCATTGATAAAGTTGACCTTCTCTTGGTTTTAAATAGTTAAATTTTGTTTTGGAGACTCACCAAGTACCCTTCGCAACTCTGGAAATGAGATGTGAAGTTTCATTCGTGTACCTGGGTATACGAGGAGTCACTTTGATTTTTGGTTTGACCTGAAATGATCATTTAAAATTCTTTTAACACTCTTATAGGAGCCCTGTTACATCGGTTTACAACAGTAGAGAGTTGTTAAAACTAGAAAGTTGGCTTCCGTTTTGGACCACCATTTGAAACCCGGAAAGAGAAATCACGTTCCGTCTTCGCAAGCCTCTAGCATTTATACTATAAAAATGCATGGAACATTCAGTATAAGAAAGAGAACTTTTAAGGATAGTTTGGTGAAGCCATTTTGTAGGCCTCCAGTTGTAGTTTGATGAGGTCAGAGTAGTCCAATTTCGTCTTCTTGCTCCAGAAAACTTGTCACTGTTTGAACATGGTTTTCTAGTTCTTAGTCCCGTTGACTCTAATGAATTCTCTTTATATAGGGAACTAGTAGGAGATGTATCATTGCGTGCTTCCCCATTGAATTCAGTTATGGATGCGTAGTTTTTAGTTTACAACTAGGTGAACTATGACTAGTGGCCCAGAAAACTAGCCGCCAAACGCAAACCATTCACTCTTTTTCAATTTCAGTTGCTATGAACTCTTGGTATATCTAGGGACACGTAGAAAGTTAATTGTGGCGTGCATGCTCATTGGAAGATAACCTTTGGAAGTAGTTTCTTAGCCTCCGAGCCCATTTTGAACGTTTTGTAGCTAGTGAGAAAACGTAAGAATAGAAAGCTGCGAGACCTCGTAGGGTTGCCAAATCACCCTGAAAATGTTTAAACACACGTAAATAACTGTTTAAAACACTATAATGAAACTTTTTGTGTGTATTAGAACTTTTGACAAAATGATGTTTTCTCTCTCTTCCATTCTCTTTCTCTCTCTAAGGGTTACAAAGTGAAGTGAAATGAAATGTAATGAATACATGTCTCTAAACCTTTTTGTTTCGATTGCAAATTGTAATTTTTATCTTATGTAAATGGGAAGCTGAAAAATGATAATTATGATTGATTAGGGTGGATGCCATGCCAGCGATTTATCGCTGATATCATGCTCACGTGGGTTTTGCAGGATGGAAGATTGACGACGAAAAAAAGGTGATGTGTAATTTAATTATTATTATTGTAATTTTTATAGGTCATTGTAAAACGAATTACTGTCTAATGTAGTCTCTTGTTACCGAAAATTTATAATTGAGATTTGTTAATATGCATGTTATGCTAGTTTTAGGGATACTTAGGAAATGTGCATCTAATCACTGATTCAATTTGATTCTTAGTTGTGTATGTCAAAAGGGTTTGATTCATATATAGTAAATTGAAATTGAAGTTAATATACTGTAGTACTTTCTCAGTATTCAATAAACGATTAAATTAATTACTGGGTTATCTTCTTACCTTGCAAACATAATAAAGAGTTTTAATGGAAACACTCAACCTTAATAAAATATTTGTGCATAACTGCCTGCATGTGTGATCCTTTTTACCAAATAAGAAATTTAAGATCGTAGAACAAACTTAAGCGTTGCACTCGATGAGACCTCCTAGGTTAGGTAAATAAAACCCTAGTTGGAGTTTACCATCATAGTCATTATGTCTAGCGACATTGTCGTGAACCCATATTTTAGGAATGACATGGTCCAACTTTATCTAGGGTATGCGGTTTCCTTCTAGTTTTGGTAATCGCGAGAAGAATGCCCTCTCTTCAGGTCCGACACCAGGTTGAGTGGTGAAGACTACTTTAGAAGTCACCTCATGAGTCCTTGTTCGAAGGAACAACTAAATGGTGCTACCTTGGTTTCTATCAAAATAACATCTTGGTATCTTCTTGAAGGTGGTTTAGTATAAATATGTCCGCTTGCCTTAAAATCATATATAGTTGAGGCGTAGATCATTAGGTGCATATTGGAATTAAACTAAACCCTAGTGGATTTTGTATGTTAACTTGTGGGTAGAAAACTATAATTTAACTCCTTGCATGTGAAATTGAGTTGAAAGATGTTGATTCTAGAGAACCTTAGAAATTGTAATCTTGTCCCTTAATCCCTTGTTATGTCATTTTATGGCATTAAGGAATAAAGAATATTTCTTATGCGGAATCATGCAATGCAAGGATATGGGATCTTCGTGAACATAGATCACTTGTGTTCATGTGTAGTTTATAATGCTCCTAGCCATGTACTTCCTTAAGATGTCAGTCAAGTGCTTTCGTAACTCTCTTTGTTTTGAGATGATGCTAAGAACGAGAGCATAGTGCGATGTAAGAGCATGTCATGTAAGATGAAAACGAGATTGGAGTTTAGGATTAAGGTCACTCTTGGAGTCCTTATAACTTAATTTAAACATCTTTATGTGTTTCAAGAAATATGTATTACTTTGGTGATCAAACTTTAAAAGAGATATATATATATATATATATATATATAAATCAAAATTAGAATTCAACAAGTTATTGAACTATAATAATAATGGTAGCGAAATAAAATTTCCGTGATCGAAGGATGTTCTTTGGGAACAAGCTATTTTGAATATAAGTCTCCCTTAATCCCAAGATTTCATCTCGACATCACGTTAGGTTCACTTGTGTAAGCAAGGTTAAATTCGAACTTTGAATAAGAATTTTGGGAAGCATAATCTTAACATAAGAATGAGAGAGTTAGAATTTTGTATGAAATTTGAAATATGGAAAATACTTATGTAAGTTATGAAGATTGGCATAAGGGTAAAGAGAAAAATTAAATGGTTGAACAATAAGTGAAAAGTGAAAAGAATTTTCAGAACATGTAGGTGGAAAAAGGGAGATAATTATGCTTACATAACAATGTTCTTGGGATGCTAATCATAACTAAAATACATTTAAAGTAATGATGTGTTGTGGGTTCGCCGTTCCTGAAGTCATGTTTCTTGTGATTGGGTCATTGCTGGTATTTGTTCATTGCGAGAAGTGTGGCATCGTCATGCCTATGTTGTTTGCTTGAGTCTATGTGAGTTGATGAATTATGTGATTTTCATACACGAGTCGAGTTTCTGTACGTGAGCTGTCGACACTAAAATTTTCCTCCGTAATTTCTATTTCATTAATGTATGTATTAGGAATAGGATGTTGTTAAGTATAATTAGTAGTAACGTCGATAGAAGATAACGGTGCCACAAGACGGTCGGTGCTGCCAATAATGTGGAGTATGGTATGCAACCAAAGTACAATAGGAATATTGTAAAAGTAAATATTGTGTAAGTGGTCCGGTAATGTTAAAATGTCAAAGTTTGGGTAATTAGAGAAGTAGGGTCTACATGATTAGGAATTAGAAATATTATATTGGTAATAAAGACAAGGAGTGAGGTCATAAATATTTTGTGTATTTTATTTGTAAAAAGTCTAAAAATGTGGAACCCATGTAAAATGATAAGGTTTATCTTATCTTAACAGATAAGCTTACATGTACAATAAGAGTTAAGGTATGGAATATGATTCGTTAGAGTGGATTTCTTATCCTATCTTAGAGATAAGATGGATAAGCTTGGAAGTTCTATAAATAGAGAGGCCACCCCCCTCATTTAGCATAGAAGGAAGTAGTGAGAAATATTGTAGGAAGTGTGCGAAGGAAGCCATCAATTTAAAGGTGTGTTGAAGAAGCCATTAAGAGGTGTAATTGTAAAGTTTCTCCCATAGTCTTGGTGAAAGGCAAGTGAAGTCAATAACACTTGAAGTACCTCATGGGTGAGATTGTAATAGTTTCATGTTAATATTATAATTTATTTTGATATTTCAGATTTGTCATCATTCTGTCTTATCATAGTCGATGGTATTCTTGTGTTATGTTGTTGTTTTGTTTCTAGATTACATCCACCAAACTAAAGGCTATGCATTAGTAAATAATCATAGCACGAGGAGTTCCCGTGAAGAATTATCATAGTGCCGGATTGGTGATGACATTTTGGTTCCGTTGCCGGGACCATTCCTCGTTGGTGGATTTTCTGGAGAGATATTCCCACTTAGTCAAAAATCAATTAGAGGGTAACCTTGTTTTTACTGTGCATAGTAGTTACCATGGTAAAGTCATTTTTGCCATGAATAGTAGTTACCATGGTAAAGTCATTTTTGCTGGAATAGTATTTACCGCAGTAAAGTCACTTTTTACCGTGAATAGTATTTACCGCAGTAACTTCACTTTTTACCATGAATAGTATTTACCGCAGTAACTTCACTTTTTACCGTGAATAGTGTTTACCACAGTAAAGTCAGTTTTTACCGCAGTAAGTCAAGTTTTACCATAGTTTACCGTGGTCATTTCTATTTTACTGTAGAAAGGTGTAAAGTCACTTTCTAGTATAGTGATTCCAATTATTTGTACACATAAGTCTTGTTGATTGTACTTGTGAGTTGGTATTTCACGGTGGTTACTTTTGAAAATGGGAAAGATTCCTGTTTTTTCAGCTCAATCTAATGAAGATGCTTCTTCTTTCATTCAAGAGTTTAAGTGATCTTGTATTTGTAATGGCCTTATAAGAAGGGAACAATGGACTGAATTTTTTCCTACCTTTTTGGATGGTTCAGCACTTAGGTGGTTTGAAACACTAGGTGATAATGTGAAAAATTCATGGGATTTATTAACTCGAAAATTTTTTCAAGAATTTGGTGAACAATGTAAATATGCAGATCTCATGATCGAGATCACAAAGCTATCCCAAGGAGAGAAGGAGAAGATAAGGGATTATCATGCTCGTGTTCTAGAGCTAAGGAGGAAGCTCGATGCCCAGATCCTAAGGAAGGACTAGCGGATGGGTTGATGAATGGCGTGGATAATCTCCTCTCGTAAGCACTTCATTCTTGGGATGAAGCCAGAGATCAGACAACGAGTGAAGTATGACCGCCCAAACTACCATGAACAAGAAAAGGAGATTGCAAGAAGGCAAGAAGAAAGCATGGAAGAGGAGCCCAAAGAAATTGTTGCTAAAGTAGAGCCTACACCAGCACCTTTGGTCTAGAATCCACAACCACTCCCGGTGAGCACAAATATTTCTCCTAGTACATCTACTGAGTATGAAGATCTACTCAAAAAGATGGGTCAGTTAACTATTAATCTTCTTCAAGGAAAGGAATTTAGTTCTCAAGGAGGAGATAGAGGTCCAAAAAGAAATATTTCTCAAGTTGTTTGTTATGGTTGTTATAAAAAGGGTCATTATAAGTATAATTGTCAGATAGAGCTTCTACATCTGGTAAAGGAGATAATGATAAAGGAAAAGCACCTGTGAATTCTTTTGATGTAGTAGATAAGAGCATAAATAATGAAGTAGATGTGTTTGTAATAAAAAAGAAAGAAAGAAAAAGATAATCAAGATGGAAATGATCCTAAGAAGATGAAAGAAGAAACTAGTAAGAAACATAGGAGAAGAAAGTTGGGTGTGCAGGATTTTCTGATTTCACAAGGGCAAGGACCATACTCCATCTTGGAAGATCTGTCCAAAAGGCCTGCAAATATTACATATGGTCAACTCTTGGCTATGTCTTCTGAGAAGAGGCGGGAGTCATGAGGTGGACTCAATGCTCGAAGAAGGAAGGAGGTTGAGGTCCCCTTTTGGGAGGCAGAGGCAGATCCCTATGCTCCACAAGCGAGGTATTATGTAATGGTATTTCAATTCATGATGTCTTAGTTGATGGAGGTGCTGCAGCTTAATGTAATGACCGAGTCTCAGTAATGAATATGTTGGGTTTAAAATTGATCGCCCTTCAACACTTATGTTAAGGTCATTAAATAAAGGAAAACTAAACTTAAGGTGTAGTTTCAAATGTGGCAATATCTCGTTATGGGTGTGGTATGTGTGGTAGACTTTCAGTGATGAAAATGGTACTGTTGCATACCCAATGCTGCTGGGAAGACCATGGCTAAGGAGAGTTCATGCAAGAAACTACTGGAATGAAGGTTTCATGACACTTGGACGTGGTAGAGAGAGGGTGAAGATAAATGTGATCCCTCGACATCATAAGGTAGAACCTGTGGATTCAAGTGATGAAACTGATGATTGGACATCCTCTGATTACTCTAGTACCAGTGAAGTGGACACTGAAGATGAAGAAAGTGAGGTGGATGTTTTAGTCATGGATATCCTTCCAGTCACACCAACTCATGACCCCATAAAATTATCTGAAGAAGAAGTTGATGATCGTCTCCAACAAATAAAGATTGGTGATGCTGTGATGGAGAGTGAGAAGGAATCCTACCTCTAGCTCTTTCGAAGGTACATACACCTATTCACTTTTGATTACAAGGAACTCCGTCAAGTAAGTTGGGTAGAACATTGTATTGAGTTGGTAGATGGTGCTAAGCCCATAAAGCAAATGCCATATAGAATGAATCCTAATTTTTCCAAGACTGTAAAAGAAGAAATAGATAAGTTGCTTGATGCAGGATTCATATTTGTCTTTGTGGAGAATTCAAAATGGGTTTCTCCCATTGTGATCTCAATAAAAAGAATGGGAAGCTACACATTTGTGTTGATTACAGAAGCTCAATAAGGCAACAAAGAAGGATCATTACCCTCTTCCATTTTCAGATCGATCTTGGACGAAGTAATGCTGGCCAGAGTGCTATAGTTTTGCTATTGATGGATATAGCGGCTACAACCAAGTTGTATAGCAAAGAAAGATCATGAAGACCACGCTCACCACTCCTTGGGGAACGCTTGCTTATAGAGTTATGCCTTTTGGGTGTGTAATGCTCCAAAGAACATTCCAAGCGTTTGATGAATAGGGTGTTCGAACCCTACATCGGGACCTTCATCGAGTATTTCGGATGATTTTTGCATCTATGGGAGCAAGTTGGACCACCCGCACCAAATGGAGACAACATTTCAAAGGTTAGATGAAGCACAAGCCTCACTAAACCCTACAAAGTGTGTCTTTGGATGTTCTAAAGGCGTTTTGTTAGGGCATGTTGATCCAGAGATGGTATTGGTACCGATCCCGATAAAGTTTCAAAATCAAAGATTTACCATTTCCTCTTAATAGAAGTAAGTTGAGATCATTTTTAGGCCATGTGGGTTACTATAGAAGGTTCATCAAGAATTTCTCAAAGATTGCATACCACTAACCCAGCTTCTTCAAGAAGGATGTTACTTATGAACCAGAAATAAGGCGCATGAAGCTTTTGGACAATCAAGGAAGCCCCGGTGTCTTCACCTGTTTTGAAGAATCCAGATTGAGCAAGCCATTCATTGTGTACACTCGATGCCTCGGGATGCAAGACTAGGAAGTACTTTGAGCCAAAAGGATGAAAATGGGAATGAACATCCAATTTACTTTGGGAGCAGACAAATGAGCAAAGTCTTGAGGTAAATTATATCAGAATCAAAGAGGCTCGCTATCATTTTTGTAGAAAGAAGTTTAGAAATTACTTGCTAGGGCAAAAATTTCTAGTTGTAATAGATCATCAGGCTCTAAAATATATTGTAAATAAGCCTAACCCATCAGGGAGGATAGCAAGATGGATAATTTTGCTAAAAGAGTTTGAATTTGATATTATAGATAGGCCAAGAAAGAAGCATGTCAATGCAGATGCACTCTCTCGAGCCTATGATGGTTTAGGATCATCTTGTGATGATGATGATTTCCCGATGCAAGCATTGTTATCCTCGACACAATCCCTAGTGAATACATAGATATTTGGAATTATCTCGAATGAATTCAAGTTTCCGATGGTGCCAATGCAAAGACTAAGAGAAAGATTACTCAAGCCAGTCATCCATATTCTATTCTCGCATGGAGTATTATTTCGAATAGGACCGATGGAGACAAGAGGGCAAATGGACGTGATCAAGGGAAGGAACTGCTAGAAGAATTCCACAATGGTACATGTGGAGGGCACTTTCTCGACAACTTACAAGCAAGAAGGATCTTGGATGCAGTTATCACACCGCCCACTCTTTTAAAGATTGTTATAATTATTGTAAGACATGTGATATTTGTCAAACACATGGTAACCGTAAGACTTCATCAGCTCCATTATGTCCTATTCTTCCCTTGGTCCCTTTGAAAAGTGGGGAATAGATACATGTAGGTCCACTTCCAACTACATCATGCCAAAATAAGTATATCAGAGTTGCCATGATTATTTAACCAAGTGGGTTGAAGCTAGGCCATTGAAAACAACTTCCATGGATGAAGTGGCAAGGTTCATGTATGAACGCATTGTCACCAGATTTGGTTGCCCATTAGAAATTGTAACAGATCAAGGAAGCCACTTCATTAATGAGGTGGTAGAAGCCCTAGTCAATAAGTTTTCTATTAAGCACAGGAAGGAAACAACATACAAGCCAAGCACAAATGGACAGGTGGAACGAACAAATTTTGTGTTGTGTCAAATTCTAGCAAAAGATGCAGCCTTACAGTACATAAATGGGATAAAAGGATTCATATAGCATTGTGGGCATATAGGGCAACATCAAAGTCAACAGAACATGATACTCCCATTTCATTGGCTATGGCATTGATCCAGCTTCTTCCTATTGAGTTTGATATTCCCACCGTGAGAGTTATGAAAATGAAAGGATGGATGAAAGTGATTCAGTAAAAGAAAGGTTGGTACATCTTCATTTGCTGGAGGAAATGAGAGAAATAGCAAAGGATACAAGCCATAAGAAGAAAATGAAGTATAAGGAATACTTTGATCAAAAGATCCGGTGGTCTCCATTTCATGTGAATGACTTAGTTCTAGTATATGATTCCAGATACAAAAAAAGAAGACAGAGAAAATTTCTTCCAAAATGGATGGGGCCCTACAAAATAGCAGTTGTGCATGAAAATGGTATGTACTGACTGGAGGAATTGGATGGCACTCCCATTACGAAATGGGTCAACCACAACAAGTTGAAGATTTTCCAAGCACCAGAATAGTCTACTCCGAGGACGGAGTAGAAGCTAGGAAGGGGGAAGATGTCGACACTAAAATTTTACTCCGTAATTTCTATTTCATTAATGTATGTATTAGGAATAGGATGTTGTTAAGTATAATTAGTAGTAGTGTCTGATAGAAGATAATGTCACACACGTCACAAGACGGTGCCGCCAATAATGTGGAGTACGGTAATAGTCAAAGTACAATAGGAATGTTGTAAAAAGTAAATATTTGTCGTAAGTGGTCGGTAATGTTAAAATGTCAAAGTTTGGGTAATTAGAGAAGTAGGGTCTACATGATTAGGAATTAGAAATATTATATTGGTAATAAAGACAAGGAGTGAGGTCATAAATATTTTATGTATTTTATTTGTAAAAAGTCTAAAAATGTGGAACCCATGTAAAATGATAAGGTTTATCTTATCTTAACAGATAAGCTTACATGTACAGATAAGAGTTAAGGTATGGAATATGATTCGTCAGAGTGGATTTCTTATCCTATCTTAGAGATAAGATGGATAAGCTTGGAAGATATATAAATAGAGAGGCCACCCCCCTCATTTAGCATAGAAGGAAGTAGTGAGAAATATTGTAGGAAGTGTGTGAAGGAAGCCATTAGTTTAAAGGTGTGTTGAAGAAGCCATTAAGAGGTGTAATTGTAAAGTTTCTCCCATAGTCTTGGTGAAAGGCAAGTGAAGTCAATAACACTTGAAGTACCTCATGGGTGAGATTATAACATGCTTTCATGTTAATATTATAATTTATTTTGATATTTCAGATTTGTCATCATTCTGTCTTATCATAGTGATGGTATTCTTGTGTTATGTTGTTGTTTTGTTTCAGATTACATCCACAAACTAAAGGTTGTGCATTAGTAAATAATCATAGCACGAGGAGTTCTCGTGAAGAATTATCATAGTGCCGGATTGGTGATGATAGAGCCCTTGATGTGTTGTGTGTAGCATGCATTATAGGTCAATTTTTTTATCCCTGGTATTTTAATTTGTTTTATTTGGGTGCGTAAAATGTGGGCACTACACATTTCGACATGATACATAATTTCAGCATGGTGTAACGAATTTTCTTATTTTATAAACCTACTTTTTTTTCCATATCAACAATCATATGTTCACATAATCCTTTACCTCAAACTATTTTTGCAACATGGATGTCAACATCATACTCCATAACCTTTGTAATCCAACCTACTCTCTTCTCATTCAGTTCTTTGTTCAACAAAAATGCTTTAACACTGGATGAGAGACTAAAACATGTATCTTATTATTGGAAAGCATGTACTTGAAATTATTTAGTCCTCTAACTACAACAAGTACTTATTTTTCAAGAAAAGTGTACCTTGTCTCGTAGTCATGTAAACTCTGCCCAAAGAAAGCAATTGGCTGCTCAATATTTTCATCATTAACCTAAGTTAATATGGCTAAAATAGTTTCAACTCCTACAAGTGCATACATCATGAAATCCTTATCAAAATTAGGATTTTCCAAGGTAGGATCTTGTGAAATAGCTGACTTGATAGCTTTAAATCCTTTTCTTCCTTCACTAGTCCAAGAGAAAGTTTTATCTTTCTTTAACATGGTTGTTAATGGCTTGACTAATGCTGTAAAATTTGGAACAAATCTTCTAATGAAGTTGATTTTTCCAAGAAAACTTTGTAATGCTTTCTTATGATGAGCTAAGGATAGCTGTGAAATTTCTTAAATTCTAAAGGATCAATAGCTAAACTTTGCATAGAAATAATATGTCCAAGTAATTTACCTTGATGGAATGAAAAGATAGACCTTTTGGGATTTAATGATATTCCAAACTGTTTACAAAGATGAAAAGTATGCCTTAAATGCATAAGATGATCATCATATTTTTTTGAAAATACAATAACATCATCTAAATAAACCAAAATGCATTTATTTAGAAGACTATAAAAATCCATATCTATTGCACATTGAAACATTGCTCCGGCATTAGAGAGTCCAAAAGGCATTCTTTTGTAAGCATAAGTACCCCAAGTTTTGTGGTGAAGGTTATTTTGTATCTATTTTCTTCATGCATAAGAATCTGATTGTATCCGCTATAGCCATCCAAAAGGGACAACCTATCCGAACCTGAAACTATTCTTAAAATTTGATCCATGTTGGGCAGCAGAATACGATCTTTTAATGAAGCTTTGTTAAGATCTCTAAAATCCACACACAACCGGATTTCACCATTCTTTTTCCGAATATGCACAAGATTAGCTACCCAACTTGAATGCTTAACTGAAAAGATAATACCTGATTTAATTAGCTTGGATAACTCTTTTCTCATCAAGGGTTCAATCTTAGGATTTACAGGCCTTTGTTTTTGCCTAACTGGTTTGGAATTTGGCTGCAACTCTATGGTATGTTGAGCTAAACTGGGGTCAAATCCTCTCAAATATTGGTATTTCCAAGCAAAAACATCTTTAAATTATTTGCATAAATTAATGAAAGATTTTTTTCAGCTAAGGAACATACCTTTCCGATGAATAACTTCTTTTCATCATCAACTAAGATCTCTTCGTAGTTATCTACATGAGTTGAGATCTTTCCTTTATCATTTCTTAGTTGATCATCAGAACTAAAGATATCTTCTAATGTGACTAGCCCTTGAGGAAGCTTGTTTTTTTTAGCTATACAATCTGATCACCATATAAGTGTTGTAATTTTTCTTGATTAACTGCAGAAAATTCAGCTTCTTGCTACATAAATCTACATATTTTCTCATCATCTTCGAAAACTTGCCAGTTTTCTTCATTATCAAGCACTGAAGGTCTGATAATCATCTTTATATGTGGTTGTAACTTACTATTTTAAATCTATTCACACCAACTGATGCAAGTTTGTTTACACATTTGTTTTCATATCTTGGAGCAGATTGCATATTAATAGCCTCAAAATAATCCATTAAGTCTGAAACTCTATGCTTGTAAGATTTTAGCAATGAATTCTTACAAACATTAAATTTTTTTACTTGATTAATCACTAAATCTGAATCACCAAACACTTGTAACATGTTGATACCTCTTTTTCTAGCCCATTGTAGGCCATGAATTAATGCTTCATATTCAGCTATATTACAAGTACATGAAAATTGTAGACTTAGAGATGAAAAATACCTTTCATTCGAAGGATAAGTAAGCATCAAACTTGGACCTTGTCCTTTTTGTTCTTTTTCCATCAAAATGAAGCTTCCATAAGCCTTCATCTATTTATTCATTTTGGACAATAAGGGAATATGTACATTTTCTTCATGCAAACAATAAACACAAAATAAAACTTATTTTACTTCCTTGAAGGGATCATAAACATGTTCTTCTTGAGTATTTTCATCCATAAATAAATTATAAACACAATCTAATGCAGAAAAATGTGCTATGACATCAAAGTCAGTCTAATATATGGCTGCATAATTTGCTATAACATTTGAAGCATGAGGTTAAATATGAAATATAGCCGGAGGCTCTGAATTGACTGTAACTTTAGTTCCATACCTTATAGTGAAGAACAAAAAAGACCAATATAAAGAAAGATAACTTCCTATCTTTGTTGCAAAATATTTTAATAAACATAAAGAAAAGTAGGGAGGTAGATCTATAACAATTACATCATGAAGAATAGATACATTTGGACAAGCATGTAACGTTACCTCCAAAATTTTAATGACATCAACTGTATTGGTTGTCGTCATGTCTAGATATAGAAGAATTTTCTATAGGTTCAGATACAAGCCTAATTTTTTTGTAAATTCTTTACACATTATTGTGCTTCTTGCACCACTGTAAACCATGGAGTTATGAACTAAATGATCTCCAATAATCAAAGATAGATAAAAGGGGGTGGATTTTTAATATCATGAGCATTTAGAACCTTTTTACCATCCATTAACCTCTTTCATGTGATCTTGCTCGATTGTACCAAGAACCATATCAGCTTTCTGAGCTTCCTTTCTCATTGGGTTTGAAAAAATTGCAACTTAGCAAGCTCATGAGCAAGTAGCTCTTGTTGTCCTCAAATACTCAAAGCATACCATAATGAAATAATGATATTATGATTTTTCATTACCTCAACAATATTAAAAGAAAAAAAAAGTGTTAGAAAAAGCTTCTATAACTTTAGCATAAGTTTTCGCAAAAAAATTACGTAGCTTCAAGAACTTTTAAAATTTGAGGTATGAATAATCTTCTAGGATAAGGTTGTAATTGTAGTTGCTTTGATCTTTGGGGATGATCCGCTTTTATTTTGAAGGAACAACAAGAACTTTTTCTATTTTTTGACATGTATTTTCTAATTTATTGGTAATTGTAGGTAAAATAGGTCTATTTTGTTGTTTTTCGTTATCTTGAGCTTTTTTTGAGACCTAGTTGTAACTATGATAAAATATTCTTCTCTAAAACTTACTAAGTTCGTTGAGGTGATTTATGACTCGAGAATATTTGTGCCCATCCTCCATTTGAGGCATGAATAAAGCTTCAGATTGAGGTTGTGCAACAAGGCTTATATTCAGGAATGTATTTAAATAATTAACATCTGAATGAGACTAATTGCAAGGTAAAAACCATTATTCTAAATCCATGTTGACTAGAACAAGAGCGTTATATGGACTAGGAGAATTGGGATCAAATTTCCTTTGCTAATAAGGCTGCATATAATTTTGATTTTGCTGATATGGCTACCTATTTTTCTAATTTTGTTGATAAGTATTCTGATAATGCGTCTTGCTAGGCTAAGCTAGTTTATTCTCAATTGATGTTAATTTGTTTTCCATAGTCTACAAGGAATTAAATACATCATCTGATGGTGCTGTAACAACATGCTCTATTATGGTAATAGGTTGTGGTATAGGTGCCAAATCTTCCATAAGAGGCATAAAAGGTCTTGGGGCTAATTTACCAACTTGAATGAGGTTGTTTTCAACCCTAATAAACATAGCATAAGATGTGGGAGTGTATTTCCTCCCATATACTGTATCATGGCTGAAATTTTGCTATTTAAATCTATAAGATAGTATAAAAATGCATTATCAGTTTGATGTTTAACACTTTCTGGCTGGAATTCTTTCCCAAGTTCTAACAAATCGATATTAAAACTACCCATAAATTCATGAGGAGCTCTTTTGATTGTAGACAATTTTTCTATGAGAGATAAATGATCAGAATTGTCTTGAAATTTCTTAAGTAGTTGATCCCCTAATTCATCCCAAGTTTTTATGCTTCCTATCAATAAATTTCTGTACCATTACAAATCTTGTACTTTAAATGATGCAACTAAGAGTCTCAAGGCTACATCTTCATGAGTTACGTTATGGAATGCAAAAAGGGCTGTAATATTTTTAGTATGCTCCTTAGGGGTAATCTAATTTTCACCAAGTAAATGAAGGTAATCCTTTCAAGGAAGCAACATGTATGTGATGATATATTGCAATTACTAAAGGGTTTCTATTAGTAAAGGTCACAAAATTTCTAGGTGGTGGTGGTGGTTGTTGAGTAATTGGAATAACAAGGATTTGAATAACAAAATTAACATGTGGTGAAGGAAAGGGAGGAGGGTTGCCAAAACCAGGTCTATTATAAGGTAAGGTATTGCCATCTCTTCTTCTTCTTGCATAATTTAAAGGTAATGAAATAAAATTAGTAGGAAATCCTCTTATCAATGATCTTGTAGCCATATTAGGCATGAAACATGCTACAAAATAGGTCTAAAATAATCCTTACAGAGTTGCCAAATATTTTATTTTGATTTAAAATGGATTTATACAACTTTTTATTCCAAAAGTGATGTTATTTCACTTTGTAAACCTGATGTAAATTGTTGTAATTTCTTTGTAGATTTGATCCGTCTCTAACTGGCATGCCAAAAACCGTTATCTATCGAAGTGCACCCTTTTTGAGAGATGACAACATGGGTTCTAAGCTTTCCTTATCTCTCACTTCCATAGATATAATGGAAACACCTCAAGTCTATGGGTATACCTATTGTTGAGGTGAGTCTCTGGTATCAAGGCCGGTTCCTTATTGATGTATCCTAAGCTAATGTTTTGGGGTTTTGAGGGTCAAAAGATTGTTGTAATTATATTGAAATGGGGTGATAAACCAAATTGATTGAGGGCTTTGAGTGAGTACATGCATGATAAATCTGAGAAAATTTTATGAAAGCATGAATCAATGGGTTTTAGTTTGATCCTAAGGAAAACACTTGTATGTTGAGGGATAAATCACAACAACACAGAGCTAACATGCACACTAAGACTGAATAGAAAGCACCAAATTTGTAGCAAGGTAAGATGATTAATCAGGGAATTGACATTCATAAGAATTAATGTAAAGATACACACCACTACAAATAATTGGAAAGGTAATAATTGGTTCTCATTCAAGGGAAAAAATGGCAAAAATATGCTTCAACACTCATGTGTCCAAAACGTCCTCTTGTGCCTTACTAGTGCACACAATATATAGCAAAAATACTTCACCCAACCCCTCCTAAAAATAGACTATAGTCTGTACTCACCCATGCATGCTAATTTTACCCCTTTATCATGAATAAATAAAGGAATAAAAATAGACATGCTGATTACAATGAGGCATTAATAGCCTTAGTTACAAAAATACACTCTAGTCAAAGTGTAGTTGATTGTTCTATTTTTAATGCAATTAAAATACTTGGGTGAATATTTTTGACTAATATTAGCCACTTGCTTGTTGTTCAAGTCTCCTCCAATGTAAGTGCATATTCTTTTTCTTCTTGTGCATGATGTGACACCTATACATTATCCTCTTACAATGATGAATTTGGCTTTATCTCTGTTATGTATTTTTATGGAGGCATGTAAAAATACATTCTATACAAAATAATGTCTTTCTTTTCAATACTTAGCAAAATAACTCAACTTGTAATATGGGGACCACCTGTAGGTATGTGTAAGAAAATAATACCTTTATTTCATTAAAAAAAGGTAATTAGTGCTCCATTATCATCATGCATGCCTCTAATGTTGACTCTCTGTCTATGCATTGTCTTCTTTGTTTTATCCCATCATTGCATATAATATGATTTAAAAATCATTAGTCCTTTTTGGTTATGGCTCCTTTGGCTTGATCATGGAATGCAATAATCTCTATTTGGATCTAGCCCCATTCGAATCTCCCTTTGAAAAGCATAAGGCAATGGGTCTACATTCTATGTGGCACTTAAAAATGATTGTTTGATTATCATTATGTCCCCCTAGCTAGACATATTATCATGATTAAAATCATGGGGGAAGCACCTTTTGAAACATTAACACACTGCACTTTGGATTAAACCCTTTAAATAATGTTAAGTAATAATCATGCTTTAGATTTATCCCGGTCTTTTGAGTTTTTAAAACACCGACTATAGTCAATGGGCATTATTATTTAATTTGGGGGTCTCCTTGCCATGATGAATTGACCCTTCAATCATTATGTTGGTGGCGTTTGAATCAAGCCTAATTGTGGTGAGGTTAGGGTTTTCTTTGAAGTTTGTGACTTGGAATTACACCATTGATCTTGTACATTTGAATATGCATCATTGATTCTAAACTCACCGAGTGAGTTAGTTTACCTTGATAGTTGGGTTAAGTTTTGATTCAATCTGTTTGATTTGTGGTATGGGTTGGTTTCTCTTTGTTGATATTTTATCTAGTATATGGATGCTTGATAGTTGTTAATTTCTATATTGTTTAGATCTAAACCGTTAATACTAAGCATTTGATTGATATTGTGGTTTTCCTTGTGTATCGTTGGATATCGTACCATTGATTTGTTAACTCAAGATGAGTTAAGATTTACCATGGTTGGTTGATGAGTAATTTTTTTGGAACCCTAAGTCATTTCTTCATTCTTTGTGCTCTAGATGAGATAGCGAAGCTCTACTAAATTCTTAACAAGTGGCCATTGAATCTCAAAGCTTCATTTTGGTCCTTTCTAGGCAAATTTGAGCATGCATTTTTTCTTTTTCTGTTATCTCATGGATTTATTGAGCTCGTTGTGGTTCATTCGGATACTATTAATTTGTTCTTAAGATCGAATCAAGCTTAAATAGAAACTTCTCTAATCTTTGTAGTCTCTGAAGAAGGTAAGGTTTTGCCTTTTCAAGCTATTAATCCAATGTTATTCTACTTTACATAATTATAATGCTTTGAATTTTTTACGTTTATTGCATTTCTTGTGAATGACCTTCGATTTCGAGCTCAATTTTTGCATTTTGCAAAATTTAAGAGGCTATGTGCATGTATTGTTTCAATATCTGAAACTCTTGGCCCCAATTTTTAGAGTTTTGAAGCTCGCTACTTAAATGTCATGTTTTGAAGCTTCAACTCTTGATCACCATTGTACAAAATAGGTGAGCTCTTTAACTATTTGAATTATTAGCTCTATAACTGGTCTCACTTTAAAACCCTTGTATTTATGTATTCTCATGCATAGATTTGATATTTGAGATTGAGAAATCTTCTAGGTGCTCTTTCTTTCATCTCTTCACTCGACCATTTTGAGGGTTTGAAAATTTCAATCTGAAATTGGTAAGTTTTGAGCTTATCTCCCCGCTTGTCATCTAATAAATAGATATTCATCTCTATGTTGTAAGCTATTTTCTTGGTTTTGATAAATTACAAGAATGCTTTGAAACTTACCATAACGCTATATAATTTTTAAGGCTCTTTGTTGTACTTTTAACGAGTCATCATTATTCCAATTTTGAGCTTAGATTTTTATGTGTTATTTGTAAATCCATTCAAGAACTATTTCCATGTTTTGTTTACCCTTCCACCATTTTGAAAATGTGGGGATTTTCATTTCTGTTCTATTAGAAATATTATGACATGTTTGTTTCAACTTTGCGACCGTTCACTTCACTACGACTACTTGAAAATGGGTTTTCTTATTTCTCCTTTTAGCATTGATCACCAAGATGGGCTTGAGGATTTTGGTATAATTTTATATGTAGTGTTGATTTCTTGTAACTTTTTATGAGTGCTTGGAACCATTGTATCAAAAACTAGTTGTAGTTTGTGTGTTCATTGCAAAGTGCATGATTATAGGAATTTTTGTATGATGGTATTTAGAATGTAATCCACGAAATCTAGCAAGTTTTGTCTTGCATCAATGTTGTATGTTATATACTTGAGTTGAAATTGTCTATCGGAGTAGAAACAAAGTTTACTACCCAATGAACATGGTAACTTCACAATTGTATATATCAGTTTTACTCATCAAACTATGATTTTTATTATGTTGATTCAAATCTCTTAGTTAGTTAGCTGCTATCTTTCAATCTGTTCTATTGTTGTGATCATAACTACTCTATTTGATGATCCTTCCTAGAATATCTTGATGCTTTTGATTATCTGTATAGATCTTTGGATTCATATATAAATATTGTGCTTGAGAGCCTGATCATTACCTTTGCACTAAGAAATGCTAAGGCATTATCTGAAATGATAGTTGTTGGAACACCAAATATGTAAACTATACTTTCATAAAATGATAAGATTGTAGTCTCATTATGTTCTTTCAAGGCTGAAGCTTCAATCCAATGTGTGAAATAATCCGTGGTAGTCAAGATCCACTTGTGTCCTTATGATAAAGGTGGATTTATCATGCCAATGAAATCAAGACCCCATTGCATGAAAGGCTGATCCACTAAAAAAGGCTGCAAGGGCAGGGAAGCTAAAAATTATTTTCCAAGAAAGAAGGCACATTTCTTACACCTTTTAATCCATTCAAAGTAGTCCTTGAATATGCTGGCCCAATAATAACCAACTTTCATAATTTTTAAGGTTATAGTACATGCTAAGAAGTGGCCTCCTGTAGGTCCTTCATGAAACTAAGATAATAATTGATGTACTTTATCATAATTAATACATTTCAAAAAAATTCCATTTATATCCCTTTTAAACAACACACCATCAATGAAAATATAAGGTATAAATTGTAATCTAAAATATATTTGTTTATTATTTTCCATACCTTCTAGATAAGTATCGTGTTGTAAGTAATTAATCAAATTAGTCATCCAACTTGATCCTTGAACCTCTGGATTGAGTTCTGGTTGTTGATTTTAGGCTGTAATAACATTTCGACTACTGATACATAATTTATACATGTAGTAATGAATTTTGTGATTCTACTGACCTCTACTTTTTTCCATTCAGCAATAAGATGTTCTCATAATCATTCACCTCGGAATTTTTTGCAACACGGATGTCAACATCATACTCCATAACCTTTGTAATCCAACCTTCTCTCTTCTCATTTAGTTCTTTGATCAAAAATAATTCTTTAACACTTAGATGAGAGCCTAAAACATGTATCTTATTATTGGAAAACTTGTACTTTAAATTCTTTAGTTCTCTAACTACAATAAGTACTTATTTTTCAAGAAAAGTGTACCTTGTCTTGTATTCATGTAAAATCTACCCAAAGAAAGCAATTGGTGCTCAATATTTTCATCATTAACCTAATTTAATATGGCTGAAATAGTTTCAACTCCTACAAGTGCATACATCATGAAATACTTATCAAAATTAGGATTTTCCAAGGTAGGAGCTTGTGAAATAGCCGACTTGATAGCTTTAAATCCTTTTGTTCCTTCACTAATCCAAGAGAAAGTTTTATATTTCTTTAACATGGTTGTTAGTGGCTTGACTAATGCTGCAAAATATGGAACAAATCTTCTAAAAAAATTGATTTTTCAAGAAACATTTGTAATGCTTTCTTATGATGAGGTAAGGATAGCTGTGAAATTGCTTCAATTTTGAAAGGATTAATAGCTAAACCTTGTGTAGAAATAATATGTCCAAGTAATTTACTTTGATGGACTAAAAAGATAGACTTTTTGGGACTCAATGATATTCCAAACTGTCTGCAAATCTAAATAGTCTACCTTATGCATAAGATGATCATCAAAATTCTTTGAAAATATAGTAACATCATCTAAATAAACCAAAATGCATTTATTTAGAAGGCTATGGAAAGCCATATCCATTGCACGTTGAAATGTTGCACCGACATTAGAGAGTCCAAAAGGCATTATTTTGTAAGCATAAGTACCCCACTTTATGGTGAAGATTGTTTTGTATCTATCTTCTTCACACACAAGAATATGATTGTATCCACTATAACCATCCAAAAGGGACAACCTATCTAAACCTAAAACTATTCTTAAAATTTGATCCATGTTGGGTAGTAGATAATGATCTTTTAATGAAGCTTTGTTAAGATCTCTAAAATCTACACACAATCGGATTTCACCATTCTTTTTCGAAGAGGAACAAGATTAGCTACCCAACTTGAATTCTTAACTAGAAAGATAATACTTGATTTAATTAGCTTGGATAACTCTTTTCTCATCAAGGGTTCAATCTTAGGATTTACAGGCCTTTGTTTCTATCGACTAGTTTGGAATTTTAGCCTGACTCTATGGTATCTTTGAGCTAAAATGGGATCAAATCCTCTCAAATATTGGTATTTCCAAGCAAAAAATCTTTAAATTCTTTGCATAAATTAATGAAAGAATGTTTTTCAGCTAAGGAACATACCTTTCCAATAAATAACTTCTTTTCATCATTAACTAAGATCTCTTCATAGTTATCTATGTGAGTTGAGATCTTTCCTTTATCCTTTCTTAGTTGATCATCAAAACTGAAGATATCTTCTAATGTGACCAACCCTTGAGGTAGCTTTTTTTTTTCAGTTGTACAATCTAATAACCATATAAGTCTTTTCTGTTTTCTTGATTAACTACAGAAAATTCATCTTCTTGTTGTAGAAATCTACAAATTTTCTCATCATCTTCAAAAAATTGCTAGTTTTCTTCATTATCAGGCATTGAAGGTCTGATAATCAACTTTATATGTGGCTTTACTTTGTTGTTTTCAATCTATTCTAGCACTTCAAAGCTAGCAAAAACTAATGCAAGTCTGTCTGCATGTTTATTTACAACTATTCAAACAAACTACATATTAATAGTCTCAAAATCATCCATTAAGTTTGAAACTCTATGCTTGTATGATTTCGATGTAATGAATTCTTACAAACATTAAAGTTTTTTACTTGATTAATAACTAACTCTAAATCATCAAACACTTGTAATGTTGATACCTCTTTTTCTAGCCCATTGTAGGCCATGAATTAATGCTTCATATTCAACTATGTTATAATTACATGAAAATTGCAGACTTGAGCTAGAAAATGTCTTTCATTCGAAGGAGAAGTAAACATAAAACCTGCACCTTTTCTTTTTTTATTTTCTCCATCGAAATGAAGCTTCCATAATCCTTCAACTATTTGTTTTGTTTTGGACAGAAGGGAATATGTGCATTTTCTTCATGCAAACAATAAACACCAAATAAACCTTCTAATTCCTTGAAGGGATCATAAGCATGTTCTTCTTGAGTTTTTTCATCCATAAACAAATTAGAAACACCTTCTAATGCAAAAACATGTGTTGTGACATCAAAATCAGTCGATCTATGGCTGCATAATTTTCTATAGCATTTGAAGCATGAGGTTCAATATGAAATCTAGCCAAAGGATTTGAATTGACTGTAACTTTAGTTCCATACCTTGTAGTGAAGAACAAAAATGACCAATGTGAAGAAATATAAACTCCTATATTTATTATAAACTCTCTTGATAAGCACAAAGAAAAGAAGGGAGGTAGATCTACGTCGTTACATCTTGAAGAATAGAAAAATTTGGACAAACATGTAACACTACCTCAAAATTTTAATTACACCAACTATATTGGCTATCATCCCATCTAGCTTCTACAACACACTTTTCTTTGTAGTTTCATACGTAGGCCTAATTTTTGCTTTAGGCATTATTGTGCTTCTTAGACCACTCTGTCAACCATGTAGTTATGAACTAAATGATCTCCAATAATCAAAGATAGATAAAAGGGTGGTGGATTTTTAATATCATGATCATTTAGAACCTTTTGTACCATCCACTTAACCTCTTTCATGCGATATTTTTCGATTTTCCCAAGGACCATATCAACTTTTTGAGCTTCCTTTTTGCTGGTTTTGAAGAAATATACAACTTAGAAAGCTCATGAGCAAGTAGCTCTTGTTGTCCTGGAATACTCAAAGCATCCCATAATGAAATACTGATATTATGATTTTTCATTACCTCAATAATATTAAAAGAAGCAATAATTTTAGAAAAAGCTTCTACAATTTTAGCATAAGCTTTAGAAAAAACTGACTCTGCTTCAACAAATTTTGAAATATGAGGTATGAATAATCTTCTAGGATCAGGTTGCGCAATTATTATTTTTGATCTTTAGGGGCTTAATTGCTCGCTATTTTTGAAGGAACAACATGATTGTTTACTATTTTTGACTTGCATTTGCTGATTTATCGGTAACTATAGGTAAAACAGGTCTATTTTGTTGTTTTTATTTATCTTGAGCCTTTTCTTGAGACCTAGTTGTAACTATGATAAAATCTTCTTCTCCAAAATGTATAAGTTTTGTTCAAGTGATTTTTGACTCGAGCATCTTGCTGCCCACCCTCCATTTGAGGCATGAATAATGCTTCAGATTGAGGTTGTGCAACAAGGCTTATATTCAGGAATGCATTTGGACAATTAACAACTAAATGAGGCTGATTGCAAGGTAAACACCATTCTTTATGAAGCCATGTTGAGTGGAACAAGAGTGTTAGATGAACTTGGAGCTTTGGGATCAAATTTTCTTTGTTGATAAGGTTGCCTATAATTCTGATTTTGCTGATATGACTTACCTATTTTGATGATTTTATTATGCTCCTTAGGGGTAATCTAATTTTCACCAAGTAAATGAAGGTAATACTTTCGAAGGAAGCAATAGGTATGTGATTATATAATGGAATTACTAAAGGGTTTCCATTAGTAAAGGTCACAAAATTTATAGTGGTGGTGGTGGTTGTTGAGCCATTAAAATAACATGGTTTTGAATAAAAAGATTAACACATGGTGAAGGTTGCCAAAACAAGGCTGTTATAAGGTAAGGTATTATCAACTCTTCTTCTTCTTATAGAATTTAAAGGTAATGAACTAAAATCAGAAATAAGTCTTCTTATCGATTATCTTGTAGACTCTTTAGGCATAGAACATGCTACAAAAATGGTATAAAATCATCCTTATAGAGTCACACAATATTTTATTTTGATTTCCAATGGATTTATACAGCTTAGTTCTTCCAAAAGTGATGTTATTTCGCTATAAATCTGATGCAAATTGTTGTAATTTGCTACAGATTTGATCTGTCTCCCACCGGCTTGCCAAAAACTGTTATCTATCAGAAGTGCACCCTTTTTGAGAGATGATACTGGGGTTCTAAGATTTCCTTATCTCTCACTTCCATAGATATAATGGATGCACCTCAAGTCTGTGGGTATACCTATTGGTGAGGTGAGTCTCCGTGATCAAGGTCGACTCCTTATTGATGTATCCTAAACTAATGTTTTGGGGTTTTGAGGGTAAAAATAGTGTTGTAATTGAATTGAAATGGGGTGATAAACCAAATTAATTGAGGACTTTGATTGAGTACATGCATGATAAATCTGAGAAAAATTTATGAAAGAATGAACCAATGGGTTTCAGTTTGATCCTAAGGAAAATACTTTTATGTTGAGGGATAAATCACAACAACATAGAGCTAACATGCACACTAAGACTGAATAGAAAGTACCAAATTTTCTAAGGTAAGATGATTAATCAGGGAATTGACATTCACAAGAATTAATGTAAAGATACACACCACAACAAATAATTAAAAATAATTAGAAAGGTAATAATTGGTTCTCATTCAAGAAAAAAATTGGCAAAAATATGCTTTAGCACTCCTATGTCCAAAAATTCCTCCTTGTGCCTTACTAGTGCACACAATATATAGCAAAAATACTTCACCCACCCCTCCTAAAAATAGAATACAATTTGTACTCACCCATGCATGCTAATTTTACTCCTTTATCATGAATAAATAAAGGAATAAAAATAGACATGTTGATTATAATGAGGCATTAATAGCCTTAGTTACAAACATACACTTTAGTCAAAGTGTAGTTGACTGTTCTATTTTTAATACAATTAAAATACTTGGGTGAATATTTTTGCTAATATTAGCCACTTGCTTGTTTTTCAAGTCTCCTCCAATGTAAATGCATATTATTTGTCTTCTTGTGCATGATGTGACACCTATACATTATCCTCTTGTAATGATGAATTTTCCTTTATCTCTATTTTGTCCTTATGTGGAGGCATGTAAAAATACATTTTGTGCAAAATAATGCCTTTCTTTTCAATACTTAGAAAAATAACTCAACTTGTAATGCGGGGACCACTTGCGGTATGTGCAAGAAAATAATACCTTTATTTTGTAAAAAATAAGGTAATTAGTGCTCCATTATCACCATGCATGTCTCTCGATGTTGACTCTCTATCTATGCATTGTCTTCTTTGTTTTATCCCTTCATGGCATAAAATTTTATTTGAAAATCATTAGTCCTTTTTGGTTATGGCTCCTTTGGCTTGATCATGGAATGCGATAATCTCTATTTGGATCTAGCCCCATTCGAATCTCCCTTTGAAAACATAAGGCAATGGGTCTACATTCTATGTGGCACTTAAAAATGATTGTTTGATTATCATTATGTCCCCCTAGTTAGACATATTATCATGATTAAAATCATGGGGAAGCACCTTTTGAAACATTGACACCTACACTTTGGATTAAACCCTTTAAATAATGTTAAGTAATAATCATGCTTTAGATTGATCCGGTCTTTTGAATTTTTTAAAACACCGACTATAGTCAATGGGCATTATTATTTAATTTGAGGGTCTCCTTGCCATGATGAATTGACCCTTCAATCATTATGTTGGTGTGCATTTGAATCAAGCCTAATTATGGTGAGGTTAGGATTTTCTCACGAAGTTTGTGACTTGGAATGTGCTCTTGTATGTTTGAATTTACATCATTGATTATAAACTCACAAAGTGAGTTAGTTTACCTTAATAGTTTGGTTGAATTCTAATTTGAGTTGTTTGATTTATGGCATGGGTTGGTTTCTACCATCGATATGGTAGCTAGTCTATGGATGCTTGATAGTCATTTATGTCTATACTGTTTAGATTTGAACCGTCAATACTCATCATTTGATTGGAAGTGTGGTTTTTTGTTGTGTATCGTTGGATCTTGTACCTTTGATCCTATATCATTGATTTTTAACTCGGGATGAGTTATGATTTACCATGGTTGGCTGGTGAGTAAAAATGTTTGGAACCCTAAGTCATTTCTTCATTATTCGAGCTCGGGATGAGCTAACAAAGCTCTGCCAAATTCTTACTAGGTGGCCATTGAATCTTGAAGCTTTGTTTTGGTCCTTTTTGGGAAAATATGAGTATGATTTTTTTATTTTTTTGTTATCTCTGAATTTCTCGAGCCCATTGTGGTTCATTCGGTTCTTATTGATATATTATTAAGCTCTTGATTGAGCTTAAATATAAACATTATGATCTTTGTAATCATTGAAGAAGGTAAGGTTCTACCCTTTCAAGCTATTCATCTAATGTTGTTCTACTTCACATATTTATAATTCTTTGAAAACTTTGCATTTATTTCATTTCCTATGAATGGCCTTTGATTTCAAGTTTAGTTTCTTACATTTCAAAAAAATTTATGAGGCTCTGTGCATGGATTGTTTCAATCTCTTAAAATCTCGACCACCATTGTTAGAGTTTTGAAGCTCACTACTTAGGTTTCATGTTTCGAAGCTTCGACTCTTGATCACCATTGTAAAAATAGGTGAGCTCAGTAACTAAGCATTATTTGAATTATTAGCTCTATAAGCTGGTTGCACTTTGAAACCCTTGTATTTCTGTATTCTCATGCATAGATTTGATATTTGAGCTCAAGAAATTTTTTGGGTTCTCTTTCTTTTGTCTCTTCACTCGACCATTTCAAGGGATTGAAAATTTTGATCTCAAAGCTGGTAAGTTTTGAGCTTATCTCCACGATTTTCATCTCGATAACTAGATATTCATCTCTATGTTGTAAGCTATTTTCTAGGTTTTGATAAAATATGAGAATGTTTTGAAACTTACCATAGTGCTATAATATTTTATGTTAACAAGTCGCCATTATTCTGATTTTGAGCTCAAATTTGTATGTGCTATTTGTAACTCCATTCAAGTATTATTTACCCTTTTTCCATTTTGAAAATATGGGGTTTTTCATTTCTGCTTACATTAGTACTATTACTAGCATGTTTGTTTCAACTTTGTGACCTTTCACTTCACTATGACCGCTTAAAATAGGTTTTCCTATTTCTCGTTTTAGATTTGATCACCTAGATGGGCTTGATGATTTTCATATAATTTTTGTGTAGTGTTGAGCTCTTGTAACTTTTTCGAGTGCTTGGTACCATTGTATAACAAATTAGATATAGTTTGTGTGTTCACTACAAAGTGCATGATTAAAGGAATTTTTTTGTGATGGTATTTAGAATGTAATTATGAAATTTGACGAGTTTTTTTCTTGCATCAATCTTGTGAGTTCTATACTTGAGTTACAATTTTCTATCGAGTAGAAACAAAGTTCACTAGCCAATGACCAAGGTAACTTCATATATATATATATATATATATATATGTATATATATATGTCAGGTTTACTCATCAATCTGTGATATTTTATTGAGTTGATTCAAAAATATTTTGAGCTATTATCTTTCAATCTGTTATATTGTTGTGATCATAAGTACTCTATTTGATGATCCTTCCTAGAATATCTTGATACTTTTGATCATCTGTATAGCTCTTTAGATTCATATATCCTTGATGCATTTCTTGAAGAATTCTTGGAATATTGCATTCTTTGATATTTTATTGCATCTTTTGAGTTATTTAACTTAATACTTGTAAGCTTTCCTTTCGGATTGAGATTGATTATGAGATTTAATGATGCTTTCTAGAACTAAACTCTGCCAAGTAAGAAAATATTGAAAAACCAGTTTTGAATTCTGAAACATATTTTCTAATGCAAACCTCATTATATGTTTTGATCATATCTTGTTGTCACTATATGTAACTTTGTCTCTTTAAAACATTTCTAGTCTAAAAATGTTGAAATCACTTGCTTTCTTGATTAGGTGACGTCTTTGAATACTTTTACTCCTTTCTTGAACTTTATGATGTGTTCTACAATTTTTTCTTTATAATTGACTGTAATTTGATAAAAATGATATATTTGGCTACCATATCTTTATTCAAGCTCTTGATAATAGTGACTTCATACTCTGTACTTAATGAGATTTGTTTAAAGAATTCATTTTGATCTTGTACTTCCAGAGCATCTTTGACTTGTACTTTTGTATCTTGAACATTATGAAATTCATGCAAGAATATTCTTTTGTAGCCCTTGAATTTTGCTTATGTCATTAAAATGCAATCTATACTTGATAATACAAAATTTTACAAACATGCATTTTGTTCTCTTTTACTGCAAACTGTACCGGTATAGTTAAGAAAATAGTTAGAAAATAATTAGGCTTTTTGGCATCTCTTATGTTCCATAGTGACTCTCTTTGTCATTATTTTCTATATGTCATGATTCTTGTGAATGCCATGAAATTATTCCAAATGGTACTTTCATTTCTGTATTAGTTTCTTGATGTACCTTATGATTTTGATCACAAATGGTTCATTTCCGAACTTAGATAACATGTGAGTATAGATTAAACCTTGAGCTCTTAACTGATATTGTCCTTTTTTAGGTACATTGTAGTTGATATATGTACAAGATGAAGATGAAGAAGCTAAAATTGAAAGCGAAGAGAACGAAAAAAACCGAGGAAATGATGGGTTTTTCTATACTCTTTTTATTTTATTTTCATGCACATGTACCATTTATTTTGATAATCATAAGTTACATCCCATGGCTTGTGTGGGAAACATTGAATTTCCTTAATGAATAAATGATATTATTTCTGTAATTGAGTTGTGTACTTCCTTTTACTTTCAAATTTTATGATATGTAATGATTATATAATAAAGATTAAACAAATCAAGAATATATGTAATAACACTTAATCATAGGAAATGATCAAATTGAAAATACATGTAACTTAAAAATGAACTCTCAACAATGCAAACAAAAACTATGTTTGTTGTTTTTGAGTCGAAATTCTCAGTCTTCCATCTTCACCTTCCTTAAGGCTATACTTTCAATTCTTTGGAGCTTCATTGCATATTTGATGAAGGTGACCATGGAATAACAACATACGTGAGGTGTTACATTCTGCAACGACACACAACTACATTTTTCCATATTGATTCACTTAACTGAAAACACAATTTAACTATAAATACCACCTAATTAGGTTCATTCATCAATTCCTTTCATTGACAACAAATTTTTAAGTTTCCCAGTTTTGCACAAGTGTAATCATTTTCAACATATACATTCATTAATAATGAATGTAATTATTATTCCATACAAGATCTAAATGCTAGCAAGGGGAGGGGCTGATATCATCATCATACCTCCTTAGGGGACTCCTATCCCTTTATACTTGAAATTGAAATTAGAATGTACTAATAATATGGTAGAGTACGAGGCTCTTATCATGGGTCTCAAGACCATTGTATTTCTCATAGTTCAAACCTTAGACATCTATGGGAAATTTCAACTCATTATTAATCAAATCAATGGAGTATATCTATATAAAAATGAAATACTACAAAATATAAATTCATTATTGACTTCCTCACGGAAGCATTTGATAGTTATACTATCTAAACAATTCCTTGTTCATTTAATAAATTAGAAAACACCATGGCTTCCCTTGCCTCATTTGTACCATGGTCAAATAATGATTCTAAATTTTTATTGTCATACACAAGCTCAAACAACCCTATCATAATAATGAACTCTATTCTATCAATCAAATTGAAAGTATTCAATCGGATATATAATATTCACAAATATATGACTATATTTCTCAATCTAAACTCCCCTTTAAATTATCCAAAAATTCTAAAATATCCTTTCTTCAATGCGCTACTGATATGTCATCATAGGTGGTATTCTCTACAAACATGGATTTGATGGTCTCCTCCTTAAATGTATCAAATCTCATGAATCTATCAAATCTATCCAAGACGTCAATGATGACATATGTGGTTGATACTTTAGTGACTTATCCGTTACCAAAAGTGTTTTACAAATGGGACACTATTATCCTACCCTCAATGATGATTGCTATCAATACATTTAGAAGTGTGCCAAATGTCAAAAATATTATAATCTTACACAAGTCCCTAGTAGATTTCTACAGTGAACTCAATATTTTTGGTATTTTTTACAATGGGACTTGATCTTATAAGACTTATCAACCCACACTCATCACAATGCCATCACTTTATCATTACGGCTACCAAAGATTTTACCAAATAGGTGGAAGCTATTCCCCTCACCTCCACTAAAGTAAACAAAATTATCAATTTCATTTATCAACATATCATATGTCACTTCGACATCCCTCATAAAATTATCACATATAATGGAAAATATTTCAAAAACAAGGACATTAAGAAATTATGTGACACTTTTAATATCAAACTAATATTTTCATTCCCTTACTATCCACAAGAAAATGCACAAGAAAAATCTTCTAAAAAAACGCTTAATAAAATCCTTATGAAAATTGTCGATGAAGTAGGTAGGAATTAGCATCTCCAAAATTTTGTTTACTCTCTAGGCTTATTAAACTTGTATCTGTACTCTATAAGTGTGATGTAATTTATTTAGTTTATGGCTCTAAGGTGATTTTTCCCCTTGAAGTTCAAATTCCATCTCTCTGCATGTCCCTCAGAGATTTTATCTTTGTGAGTACTATCATCAAGAAGCGTCTAACATAACTTGAACTATTAGACACGCATCACTTAACAACCCTTGAACATCATCAATTCTATCAAGAATGCATCAATCAAGCATATAAAAACATCTTAAATAACGTGAATTTATCATTGGTGATATTGTCCTTAAATAAAATCATAATGTCACTACTCTCGAAAGGAGTAAACGTAGAAAGTTTACCCCTAATTGGATCAAACCATATATCATCACTCATAAGTATGGATTAGAAGATTATTGTCTATCATCCCTTGATGATAAAAATTAATAAGAGCCTCTAAATTCCTTACACTTTGGCCTTTCTAAAGTGAACATGTTAAATTTTCATGAATTTAGTCAGATCAAAAATCCCATCACACTACCAACCTATCATTCACTATATTGTAATGATTTAGAAGTATGTGGTCTATCGTCAACATCCAATATCTCGACCTTAAAAATGAACACCATGTCTTTGTTCATTGCATTTTCCATATGGACAATTTATCCTTAGTGGAAACCCTATAAATCATTACCCTCATCTACCCTTTGTCTACCAACTGAAAACATGCTAAGGGTCAAATATGTATCTTGTACACCATATTTTCCCCTCCTCAAATGGTCTATTAGGTCTGCCCTCATCTGAAATAAGATCAAAAATATCCATATGGATGCACATCGTCAAAAATATAGACCGATCCCTTGAAGGACAATTAATGAATTATATTATCAAAATACAAATTGATCCTCTAAGAACAACTATCAAGCAATAGACTGATTCCATGAAGGATGAATATAAAAATAAAAATAAAAATAGTAGACCACTCCCTCGAAGGATGGTTACCCATAGATAGACCACTCCCGCATTGATCAACCTTTGTAATAAAATCAAAATATCAAAATCATCCCAGGAAATCTTCCCGCATTGATCAACTTTCCCATCAAAAGTAAAATTACCACATCAAATAGTTTGTGCAATAAAAGTATAGATGGGGCATAATCCTACAAAAGGAGAACCTACTTCCCCTATAAAACTACATGTCAACCCTTACTAGGTTGTAAGAAGGTATATAAATTGCATTTACATTGATATCCATGATCCTACATGTGACTAATTATTGTTAGTTATGTGTTAACATTTATCACAAGGCCTCAAGTGCATTTTCATACATATTTAATTTACCATCAGATTATATATGTATCAAATATAATACAAAAGAAAACATTTCACATTTATTTTTAAGCTGTGATTAAACCACATTTTGAGACATATGATAGGATTACCATTTTTCACAACAATGTTAAAAATAAAATCACATAAATTTGCAATTATTTCCATAACACATTAATAACACTAATCAAATCATGATCACATTATAAATATGAATTATATATATATATAAACATCAAATAATTATATCAACAATGATATCTAAACATCATGATAACATATACATATCTAACATTTTATAAATATTCTCTCAACTATCTCAACATCTCATATAATATCAATATTAAACAAACACATAAATCAAATGACAACATTACATCTTATATATAAATATAAAGTCATAAAAAGGATCCAAAAGGCCTCATACATCTATACATAATCACCAAAAAGGGATTCAGGTGAGCCTCATACATCACAATCTATGAAAAACTACTAAGTAAATTGAATGTTTATCAAACAAACACTCCCACTACTACTGCACCACCACCACATCCCTCTAAACCCTATGGTGTTGTCCCATAGTATTCTGCTTATTTACTGAAAGCATCACCTTCTTCATTGCTAGGTATACTACATAATGAGGCTCATCTAAGTAGCATCCATCACACTATCTCCCCATAATATTATAACTCCTCACATAGTAACTCGTAGCCCTATCAGGCCACTCATATGAGCCTAAGCACTGAGATGCCCATAGCTCAACACCGAGATACTAAAGTACCCATCACATGAAGGCATTTCTCGATGCCTCCCTATCTGCCAATACCGATCTCTATCTGCACTAACCTATGTTAACTTTTCATGTATAGTGGAAAGTCACTGACTCAATCCATCAAACTCTCCAACTACATTATATATCTCATTTGTCAAAGTAGTCCAATCAGCTATCAATGCGGCCTTCTCAACCTTTAAATTATCCACAAAGTGGCCTCCAATGCCATCACCCTATCCTTCTCCTCTCCACCTCATCCTCACAACCCACATCATGAGGAGCCACCTCCACATGGGCTTGTACCCACCTATAACCCCTAGAAAGCTAAGTTTTCCACCATGCGATGTATGCCTCAATAACCCTTGCATCATCTATCATCGTGAGGTGCACCCTAATCATCCAATCCAACCATATCCTCCTCATCTTCTATAGAGTAAATATCGGTGACATATAGAAGTAGAATGTCTACATCACCATTACAATGCCTGTAGGAAATAGCTTCCTTAGGAACATCCTATGTCAACCCAAATTATTGCTTGATGTGACCAAATCGATAAGCTCCCACTCACCTAGTCATACCCCTATACCCATGTCTCGTATTGGGTGGCTATGAGCTCACCCTCCTCACCTTTCCATACTAGAAACCCTACGTATGAAATCAATTTCATGTCTTCACCTTGTAATCCTCTCAAAGAGCTATCTATAATGCCCTATCCTCTCATTGGCCCCACCTCTCCTCTATCTAATCTTCCTGAAATGAATCCAATGGTCTCTTAAAGAACTACTAGACCTCCCCATGGTAAACCCCTCAGTGAGACACCACAATGTGATTGTAGGCCCAAAATTGTAGTAAAAACCCCAAATCAATCCTAAATATCTTTCCTATCCTCCATAACCACAACTCTCTATAAGTCTATGCTAGTAATGTAGGATCCCATGCAAATACAATCCTCTGCTCCATCACATCTTCTAACACTCCTAACAACATCCATAAAAATGAGCTCCAACCGAGTTAGGAAAATCATAACAACTAATGCCTATCATCATCGGGTCATCAATGCTCGACCCTCTATCTCCGGGATAAACAATGCCCCATATGAAAATCCACCGATAAAAAAACCACCTTTTCTACCTCATCACCATATAATCGCTACATCACCTAAACCCTCTCCATCTCATCTATCAAAAATACCTTCTCTCCATATACAAGTAACCTTGGGATCCTATGAAAATCCTCCAGAGTGGCGGTCATCTCTCTTATCGATAACCAATAATTCCATGTCACGTGATCCCATCTCTCCGGTAAAGCAAGTAATAACACCCACTTCATGTGGATACATCTATAATGATGAGTCCCTCCCAGACCAACATCCTCAAAGTGATCCCAATTGACATGTAAGGATTCCCATACATCATCTAAAATAATCAAGATCATGTACTATATAGTGTTAAATTTCCAAGTTCCCTTACGGAGAATTTAAAAAAAAAACTTGCAAAATTTTTTTCCTTCCACCAAATTTTATTTTTTTCAAGAAATTGTTTAAAATTTTCCTAAGTATTGAGGTCTAGATTTCATATTTGAAGTCGAGTAAATTTTTCATGTGAACTGTTTCCTAACTTCTAAAACATGAAACCCACTATATATAATAAATTTTGTGACAGTCAAAAGTTAGGAATCAAACCATAGTTTGCATGCATACTACATGTTAAGTTCAAGTATGATTCCCCATTAATGTAGTAGAAGTCGAACATGAAACATAGTTTACATGAAAGCGTAGTTGGACTTCCCACTTTCAACCTCTAATCGATTCAATATCATTTTAGGTTTCGGAACCGTAAGTGCAATTTGCATGTAAGCGCATTCGGACTTCCGATTTCCAAAACCCAATGTCAAGTTATTATTTAATGCCAACTACCTACATGTGTTAGCCCGTGATAATTTAATTTTCCTTTTCTATTTAAGGGTGAGTTTTTATTTTTCCTTTTCACCTGACATTTTGTACACCGACCTATTGACACCTTACCAACCTCGACCGTATGCCTTACATGGATTTTGGGCATTTTTTTGTGATTTTCTCATAAACCCTTATGGTATTTAGGTAATTTTTACATTTTAATATTTTGCAAGGTTTTTGTATTAATTTCTAGGGATTTCTTGTCAATTTTTCATTTGGCATTCATGGGTTCCCTTCACATTTTCCTTTTTGTGACATTTCTTGGGGTTTCATCCTTGTGTTATGAACTTAAATTTTTATGATTTTTCCACCTTCATGGTTTTTGTTGTTTTTGAAGCTTAGGATTCAAAATATTGACTTCTTGAGAATTAAAGGGGAATTCATCATTGAAAAATTTCTTGGGAATTTTGGGATGTAAAACAAGTCTCTAGTCCTACCATAGAACATATCAAGACTTTCGGGATTGTAGAACAACCTCCCACTCCCACCATCATAAGTCGGAGATTGAGACGCTAGAGGTTCATGTCGAGATATGGAGCTACAAAGAAAAGACAAATTTTTCCGTTGGAATTCGGTCATTGGTTGACACCTTGTAGTTTGGAGGTTCAAGGTGGAAGTACATGTTATAAGTGAAGGGTGGAACCGTAGGGTACATTACAATGGTTTATACTGCTCTCATTCTTAGAGGAGTTTTCAAGGATTTTTAAAGAGAATATGTTTGGATTGTCATTAAAAGAAGGAAAAAATGAAATATAGTTTCCAAGGGTTAGCTCCCCTTTTTGTATCAGATTGAATGTTGAGATTATCATAGATATAGACCTTGGGCACATTCATTTGCTAGAATTTTGGGAGAGGGTTATAGCTCGAAAGAAAAAGCTGGTTGTAAGGTATCTTTGATAATAGGCTTGCTTTAGCTTCTAATTTTCCTCCATCAATGGAATGTCCAAAGTTTGTGCTCACAACTACCATGCACTATGATATATACTCCTAAACATTTAGAGATGATGATGGGACAATCATAATCAAATTGGATAGTGATAATTTTGAAGACTTTTTTAAGCTTCCTGATGTTGAAGAATATGCTAAAAATTATTCAAAGTCCGCTCTTATGCAATGGGATACAAATCCACGAGACTTGCACTAAAATTCTTAACAAGAGCTACTTGTTAACACCTAGGCCTTCAATGGCCATGGTTCCAAATACTATCCAACTCTCGATTTTACTTAAGAGGTGAATGATATCATCAAATTATTCAACAGGGTTATGGGAATTCCATCTTCTAAAGAATTCCAAGAGTGGATGTATTTATACATTTCCACTATCCAAAATAATGTTGATCTTATTCGATGGGTAGAGAATATCAACGATGCCATCCATTTCCAACTATCAGATGTTCTAACTTACGGTAATTTCTTCATGACCTCCTATCTTGTGTATGCGGCCGTAGGATGAGGAAATACCTAAGTTTGTCACTTGTGGGGTCAAGGAATTCATCTCAAATTTATAACTTTTATCTTCATATTACAATGAAGGAAGGGTTAAAACATTTTAGATTAGTTAATGATGTAATATTTTTCATTATCTTATATTTCTTTGACAAATAACTCTACAACCAAAGGATTTCAGACAGTGTTTGGCAAGTGGTTAGGGAATGGGGAGGCATTTACTTGTAATTTCCAACATTCACATATTTCAGAGTGGTAGGATTCATAGGCATTCCTTATAAATTACCAAGGTGCCCCACGGATAAATGGGTCTTGATGGAGTTAATTTGACAATTGTTACATTTTCAAAAAAGCCAACATGACAAGCAAAAGACAAAAGCTTAGTTCCCCATAGTTTTGGGAAGGTATACTTGTGCATCCACATATAAAAGTGAAGAATGTCGAAGGGTAATTAAAGAAAATGACTTTAAAAACCTTTCATCCATGTGTCGGAGTTTTGATTATTGGGAAAAACTCGGTAGACATGTGTCGGCCAAAGTGCTCACATACCACAATTGGAAGATACCTAGTTTAATTCTAGAGATGGAGTCAAGATTCAAGAAAGGGACTTCGAAAGTTTAAATCTATAAGAAGTGGAAAAATATGGAATTTCAGATGTTCGAATGGTCTTGATGATGATGGACAAATTTTTGTCCCCATTTATGATCGAGAACAATATAAAAATTTAACCCTTGCTTTATGGATAGATTGGTCGGTTGATGAGTACAATAGTTTGAAAGAACAAATGGTTCCTATTCTCAACCGTATAGGTACCAATGGTTGATATCATTGGAAATCACACCAAAAGGATTAGAAAAACTTCTTGTTGAGATAGTTCAAGTACAACCATTGGTGGGCCATCCCACCTCTTCAAAAGGAATGAGGTATTAATCCAAACCCACTCTAAAGCCTCATAAAATCACACTGTTATATGTAGAGGTTTGGGTTCTACCTTCATGGTTCCCTCAACATAATATTTCCCTCCTAAGGTTCATACAGTAGTGGTCATTTACCTTAGTGTTTCCCCCACAACCTCTCAATTTTTGCACTCACCTCTTCCCCCTCTTCCTACTTCACCATTTTAATTTCCTCCTTCCCCTCCACCTCTCACTCTCTATTTTATCTTCCATTTATTATTTACCATTTTCTCCTAATATCCTCTCCTCATCCCTTTCCATGTCAAAGTTTTTCCTATCTCCCCTCTCTTTCATCTAGAGATGTTTTGGATTTAGGATATCCTCTTGGGACTTATCTTCCCCAAAAAAATCTCCTAGTTTCCACTCCCATCACTCTTCCCATTTACTCAATGCTTGTGGCCATCCTATCTACTCCACCTTTTCTTGGCACCACATATTTTCCCTTCATGGTTCATGTAACAAGTGCCCTAGTAACACCTACTCGATCTATGCTGAGATGATAGTGTCGATGTCATCCATTTGAATAATTATCTTCTTCTTGTATCCCTACATCATTAGATAGATTGAATCCCAAGAAGAAGAATAATGTTCCCATTGGAGATGTTTTTGACCTCAACATCCTAGATCTAACTCCTCAATGACAAGAAAAGATGCCAAGGGTCATTTCTAACCTTTTGGTTGATCAAAATGGGGAGAGATTTTTTGAGATAACTACTCGACTACTAGAAAGAAAAAATAAACTATTACCACAATAGATTATCAGATCTCAAGGTTTTCCCTTGGAAAGGCTACTCATGAAGGAGCCAAACAATATGTCCAGGTTGCTTTTGGTAATCTTCTGGATAAGTTTGATAAGGATAAGGTGATCAAGGATGAACTCAAAGTAAAGTTTGAGAAGTTGATCACCATCCTTCATAAGATCATAAAACTTATTCATATAACTGATCTTGTTGTGCCTATAAGCTTTGATGACGCCTCTTTCTCCATGGTCAAGAAAATTAGACAACAAGGTTGGGAAGTTGGGGTCTTGATCGAAAGTTTAAATCAGGAAGGAGAACATGTAATAAAAGATGATGTCAAACTATATAATGAGTTGGATTTTGGAAAGGAAACCATCTCCAAAATGGATGAAATTCTCATAGAATAATGCAATAATTTGGAGCTCACACTTAAATTCTAGAAAGAGGTGTGAAACATTGAGTCGATCTACTTTTGAAAGAAGGGATCATTGATGATTCCTCAAAATTGTTTGAGTATAGTGAAATCATGGAGTTTTGGGTCCAAATGTTGCAAGAGACAATATCTAAGCTGAATGAGAAGAGAATCAAGGTAGTTGATGGCATCAATGACATCATGAATGAATTTGATATCATCCATTGCAGGTTTCTTGATGAGAATGTCGATGCACTTCCAGTAGAACAAATTTTTACCTAGTTCAAGATCCTGGTAAATGAATATAATGAGGTAACCAAGTCTTTTGGTCTCAAATCTATTCACAAGTTGGTATTATATTAAAATTTCTTGAGCTATCTCAATAAATTCATAAGTTAGACCAAAAGGTTACTAGGAAAACTAATTAGAGTAGTTAAATTAGATGAGGTCCCGAATCACTGTGTGTGTGGACCAAATGAAAAGAAGTTCAAGAAATCATCAAACAGTTTCTTGATTACAAGCACAAGGTAGCTAGTGAAGAAGGAGGAGAAGAATTGGATCAAGAAAAGGGTGGTGCTATCCCTAGCTAAACTTGGCTACCATTTTTGCATAGTCTCCAAGATGCGACACCTTTTGAGTTGTAGGTTTGAATTAGTAAAACTTACACAACCACTTAGCTATTTTTTTGGGAGATTGTTTCTCAAGTGTAAATGCATTCTATTTTTAGCATGTAATGTTTAAGGGGAGTAGCTATAATTTCTCAACCCCCTTAATCTATAAATAGAAGAATGCATTATGTAATAAAGGATTTTTGGATCTTTGTGTAAGGAGGCTTTGAAATTTTTGAGTTATCATATATAGGCTTTAGCCTCAGTAATATACAAAAACAATATTTTTCCTTCGACTATTTAATGTGTTGTGTATTTCAATAGCTCATTCAATACTTGTGAATGCTCTTATTTCCTTATATGTGATGATCTATCTTTCCTTCATGTTAATTATCTTTCTTTAGTTAAATTACAAGTTGTGATTTATGAACTTATTTATCTCAATTGTGGAATAAATAAAATCCCTTCTATTATCTCTAAGATTTATATCCATAAATCCTTTTTTGCTGGAGAAGAGAATAAGAAATTGTGCATGTCATATATTATTTTTTAGAAGTACTATGTGCTTCTAAAGTGGATCTAATATTTTTCAAACTATTGGTTCATCACCTTCTTTTAGTATATGTTCAATTATACTTCTACCTTTTCCTCCAAAAAATTAGATACTTTAGTTCTTTCTATAGCATTGTATCTTTTGAAGTTTAATCCTAGATGCACTTAGTTTATAAGGAAGTTGGACTTCTCCAGAGGTTCATCCTAAGAAGCCAAGGTCCCACATCTTGGGGATGTTCCCATGCTACTTGTATCATCTAACGATTCAGTGGGTGCATGATCCAAGTGACAATAGTTTTTGGCATGCTCGGTGGGACAAATGCTAAGAGTTGGTACTTCTCTTAGAATTTGCATTAATCAAAGGTACCTGGTGACTCCATACCTCTAGGTTTCAAGATCTAGTGCATGTACTTATGTGAAGAATTCAAAAAAATGATTCTTAAAAAAGCGAAACTAGCATAATATTGAATAATCTTTGTCTCATCCAAGAAGAAGAAAATGTGGATCTTCATCGTCATCTTATAGAGTGCATTCAACACCTCCATACATAATATTCCCCAAATAAGGATAAATCAACCACTCATAATGGTGGTAAGGAATCATTTTAATCCCAATTTCAATGGTGGCATTCCTATAGCACTTGCTCAACGTGATGATATACTTGTGACAACTATCAAAAGTACACCTTTCTACATAGGTGAGACTAGCGTCACTACCATAGAGCACATTCAAGATATGTATATCATCTATTTAATTCCCAACATCATGGAAGATAATGTAATTGTCAGACTTCTTACTACTTATATTAAGGGGAAATTGATTCAATGGTTTCGTGGTTTAACGCTCGACACTATACATAATTGGGATGAGTTGGGAGAAAAACTTTGTAAGCAGTTTAAAGACAAGAGTAACCACCTATCACTCATGGAACAGTTAACTACTATAAAGAGAGCTCCTCAGGAGTTCATGGGATATTTCAACTTATGATTTTACAAGACATGGAATAGGATTCCACCACTGATCAAGCCTTCCCTAAACAATGAATTCTTTTTCTACTTGAGAGATTTAAACATCGACGTTGTAGTCATGATCTAATCAATGGGTGGAATGATGCCACGGATGCTTATGATATTTCCATATGAGATGAGAAATTGTTGATTGAAGCTACAAAAATAGATTTGAGGCCACTAATGCCTTTGTATCCTAAATTTTCCACTAATCATCTAACCATTTCCCCTCTCCCTCAAGTGTCTAACTAACCAAATTAGCATGTGCCTCCTCCTTCAAATGAAATCACCACTTATGATTTTTGGAAATGAATTGGTTTCCCTCAAAAAGACATGATCCTAATATAATTTTGTACCAACCCCAAAACCAATGTACCAATCTAATAGGAAGCCTTTCCAGAATAACACCCAAATTCAAAATCAAGTTGCTAATGTCAAGCCTTTAAATACCAAGAACCCCCTTGTTGCTATTTCTTCTAGATCCCTCGTTCGAGTACATAATATCTTGGTTTAAGACTATGAATGGTGTTACCCATTCTATCACCCCATGATAAAAATGTGTGCCCCAATGGAGTGCTGAGTATATAACTTATGGTTTAAAGCATATCCGTACCCATAAAGCAACGAGTAGAGGCTTCTCCATCAAAATATTCTAATCAACCTTAAGTGTCAGGGAGGAAACCTTGTTGAATTGACAAGAGGATGATTTTTATGGATTCAATGTAGAACCTACAATAGTAGCTTCTAATACTTGATCAAAAAAGAGGGAAATAGAGGGCCAACTACAAAGGTTGATCGGACATCTACTTCCCAGCCTTGTTCACAAGAAGTTATGAGTAAAGATGCAAAAGGAAAATCATTAGGGGTGCATGTTAGTCAAGCTGCAAAGTAAGAAAATAAATCCAATGTTATAATGCCAAATGATCACGTTCCAAAAGAGGATGCGGTGACACTAAGAAATCCATCTAAGGTAGGAAGTATTCCCTTCAACATCATTGAACAGATGAAGAAGACAAACCTTAACGTCACCATGTGGGAGGCACTTTCTATTCCTTCGTAGAGAAATATGTAACAAGAAGTGTTGAAAAGTTTCATTACACCAAACAAAGCAGCTAAGCATGGATCATCTACCTCTACCAGACTTGTGCCAACTTGAAGGAAGAAATGTTTCTAAGTCTAGTAAGCCACCACCCTTCTATATCTCCCTAATCATTGACGAGAATTTGGTGCATAACTGTATGATTGAATCTTTTACTAGTAGCTCCATGATTCCTAAACAAATTATGGATGCATTGGGTATTCAATATACACTAGTAACAAGGGGATTTGTTCAATTGGATGGTATGAAGGTTCAAACTATTGGGATAATAAAGGATCTAAATCTTACCATTCATGTATGCCCAAGCTTATCGATCACACAGGATATATTAATTATTGATCTTCCACCCTTCTTTGCTATATGCCTCTCTAGGGATTTCACCACTAAGATGGGTGGGTATTTATCTTCCGACTAGTTGCACATACTCCTTAGGACCGAGATATAGGACTAAGGTGACTATAAGGCAAAGCCAATATGTAAGAATCATGTTGAACCTTATACTCCTAATGTCATCAATGGAAACTACGCCATACATGATCAAGAGGAAGAGATTGAGGATCATTAATCTACAAGTCTAGTTGAAGAAATTAATGATATTTTTCTTTATGATTGGGGGATGGGACCTCAACTTTATCCTTATGCCCAAGCAATAGAACAAAAATGGTGAGGAGATTCTTAAATTCATGAGAAGGGAACTATGATACCCAATCTTTTCAAATTCCAAGATGATCTTAAAGGGTTATGGAAACTCTTATTTGATGGGTCAAGAAGCAAAAATGGGGCCGGTGTTGGTGTTATGTTGATTTCCCATAAGGTAATAAATATTTCTCATCCTTCCGAATTCAGTTTAGTTGCACTAATAATGTGGTTGAATATGAAGAATTAGTACGGGGGATACAATTAGGTTAGAAAAGGGGAATCAAAACATTAACTATTTTCGGGGATAGTGAGCTCATTGTGCATCGGAGTCGGGATTAGAGTGAAATAAAGAACAATTTTATAAAATCATACAAAAATAGGGTGTGGGATCTGATTGAATATTTTGAATCCTTTTGTATTCATATAGTTCCTAGGAATCAAAATCAAGATATCTTGATAGACATGCAACGATAGGATATGAGTACGGTATTACCATTTATGTCATGAAGGAAGAGAAATAGGTTATGAAGTTAGTTTATAAGACCATATATACTAGAAAATGCAATTAATTAGCAAGTTTTCGATAGTGATCAACATATCGTCCTTTTCCCACAAGAGGAGGCTGAAATCTCATAAAAAAACTATTCCAAGTTGTAATAATCCTATAACAATCAAATCCTACAATTGAGCGAGAATAATTTACTAAAAGGTCTAGTCACTCTTAAATTAATCTTCAATTTAGATGATCATTCATAAGGAAACAAACTAATATGGTCATAAAAGAGGATGATTTTGAACAAGTTCAAGTTACAAAAGATAGATTTTTGAAAATTGGCAGGGTATGTACATCAGATGAAAGACAAACCTTTATTGGTCTTTTCCAAGAGTATAATGATGTTTTTTCTTGGATTTACAAGGATCTCTAGGGGTTTTGATCTAGGTTTAGTGCAACATACCATTAAACTTGACCCGAATGCTAATTTAGTTAGTCATAAATAGAGACCGGTCAATCCTAAGATTGAACCACTTATGAAGAAAGAGATTTCAAAAATCATTGAAGCTAGTATAATTTTCCCAATTAAACACTCCTCTGCATGGCCAATTTGGTTCTAGTTAAGAAAAAGAATGGGAAATCAAACTATGTGTGGACTTTAGAGATCTTAATCAAGATTCCTTGAAAGATCATTACACTCATTCATTTATGGAGAAGATTCTCCAAATAGTGTTAGGTGCATAAAGTTTTTCACTACTTGATGGATATTCAAGCTACAATCAAATATTGATCAAGGAGTTTGATTAGTTATAAATGGCTTTTACTACTAAGTGGGGCACATATTCCTACAATAAAATGTCATTTGGATTATCCAATATTGGTGCCACTTTCCAATGAGCTATGGACATGGCCTTTAATATGATCCTCATTTATCTAGATGATATAATAGTGTTATTTAAGCACTCATAGGATCACATGGACCATCTGAGAAAGGTTTTTGGAAAGGTGCATATAATTTGGGTTTTCCTTGAACCCAAAGAAATGTATTTTGCATTCCATGAAGGGAAGCTATTAGGACATATTGTTTTAGTAGATGGAATTTCAATAGACCCGAGAGAGAATCAGTGCTATCTTGGCCATTTCTCTTATAAGCCATAAAAGGGTCTCTAGATATTCTTGGGGACTATTAAACTTTGTAAGGAGGTTTATACCTCATTTTTCACCTTGGCTAAACCACTCTAAGCTATGACGAAAAGAGAATACCCTTTAACTAGAAAAAGAGGGTAAGAGTAGTTTTGAAGCTATCTATTTCTTAGTCTCCCAATGTGGTAAATCCTAATTATTTAAAGGATTTCATCCTCTACACTTTTGCAAGGTTAGAGAGTGTCTCAATAATCCTTACTCAGTAAAATAATGACCTGATAAAACAACCCATTGCCTTCTTTAGCCAATCTCTTAAAGATTATGAACATTTAGATGACCACCTTGGGGCAATTAAAGAAGCTAAATTCTATCCAAAGGTTTATCAATTTTCATCGAACTTCCTTCCCCTTTACATGTGTATTTAATCATCCCATCAAGGTATTTATCTGTTTGCAAACTCATTATATCTATCATTTTTATCTTAGTCAAGACAACAATAATTTTATTATTACCTTAATCGAATCAATTAATCGATTATGAATCAAATATATCATTTTATTCATATTATATAAAAACTCACTAGTGATTCCCATGATTGCCAACAATTCATGTTTTTCTTGGTATCTTCCTTATTTTTATCATACCTTTAAAATCATTTGTTGCTAATATTTCTTGTTAAAGCAAAAATCTTCGTAGATGACTATTTTAGATTTTTATACCCAATTACAAGTATATATGCTCTTCTAATTGTCTATCAGCTATTTTTGTGGGAACATTTCAAAATTACCCATGAACTAGTTTTTGCACCATCGAAACACACCAAACATCAAATATCATATCAAAATCCTGTAAAAAAGTGAGAAGCTACTAGAGAGTTTATGTATAATTACTTGAGCTTGACATTGTCCTAGCCTAAGCTACTTATGAATTTGAATCCCTCTCGATTTTTAAATCATTTTTTTCATTATAAAAAATAACTTAAATGTATCAACATGAGATGACACCTTGAGGAAGTCCATTGACTCTTAGGACTGACCTTTGTCTCCCAACTCACCAAATATTTATCTAACATATTTTTAGCTTAAGTTTCTTTACATTAACTAGACCCCCTTTATAATATGGGGTGCCCATATATGGATCAAATATCAACACATCAAATATCCTTTTGAAGGTTTCCTTAAAACCTGTAATAAACAAGGTATAGTGGTTTGTATTACATTGCATTAATTTGAATTAATACTACACTATTATAGTATTATATATTGTTAACCTTATTTCATGGAAATGATATGTGTAGACACTAAATCATTCACTTTCGGTATATTTATATGTCCTAATCACATACTTGGATTCATATGATTAATAAGAAGAAAAGTACTAATTGACCACTATCTTTGGCCTCTTTGCTTTCTTTCCAATTTTCTTCTTGGCCTTACACACTCTATTCCCTAGTACAAATTTTAATACTTCAATGTTTTGAGTTTGGACACCAACTCCCAGCCAAGACACCAACACCCTCATCCCCTCTGGGTGCCCCGACCTCTTTGTATCTTTTTCACATATTTTGGGTCCTTTCTAGCCATTGGGCATCTTTTTTCCTTGGTTGTAGGTATTTTAGGGGTTAATTAAAAAATTCAAAGAAATGAATCATATAAATACCAAGATATGTGATCATAATAAAGGACCAAGCTCTAAGCATCTATTACTATCACCTAAGGTTGCATCCAAAGGAATTTCAAGAGCATCAAAGCATCCATCTAGCATCCATTCAAGGGACAAGGGAATGAATTAATCTACATACATTCATAGGAGAGAAAGTTCATATTGAAATCCAAAGATATATTACGTTCTTACATCTAGTTATTGCTCTCTATCAAGTTCATCTTGCACATGAGCCACTTATGACACGATTCTATACACATAGATGAAAAACTACATGAATTATGAAATGTAGTGCAATACTTGGATTGTAAGTTCACTCGGTTGAGTGAATGTCGAAGTCAATCGACTCCCCATTTCTATATTTTTAATTTTTAGGATTTGATGTGTTTGGGGTTTTATAGGTACTCTCTCTCTTTGTAGGTTATAAGAGAATTTCACGGGCATGGTATGACACATAGGTGATTAAAAATGAGGGGAAAAAAATAGAAGTGACATAAAACAAATCACTTTCGGCCATTTTTGTAGTCACATACCCCCTAACTCGGACTAGGTGCCCTAGTCCTGGCACTCCCGACATTTTTGTATTTTTGGGTTTAGTCACGATAGTCTATTTTCCTATTCCATCAGTTTTATAGCTCGACATATCTTGAGATTATTATGAAATAAGATAAGTACTTTATTCCTCTCTTGCACCTAGGGTTTCTTATTTTTATAGCTTATTTCTTAGGTCAAATTAGTACTTTATTACTTTATTATTTCATCATGACTCTGCAATTAGGGTTTTTACAAAAATCTTATTTTTGTTAAATCATTTGGTGATCCGTTGCTCAATTCCAACCTTATTTCTAGGGTTTTCTTATTATGCTCATCACTCATAGTAGGAATTTTGGGTATTTTGAATATCTCAAGCTTCCTCCATCTTCCCATAGGGTTTCTAAGTCAATGGATGAAACGATAATTGCTTCACTAAATGTTAATAAGTTCCTCTCAAAAACATTAAAGCATATGATAGTGAACACTCATATTATGAAGACACCAATTTTGATCAAGAGTAATTAGACAAGCTCAAAAATTTTTGTCAATTTTTGCATGATAATATTGTCCATCTTCCGAATATTCTTCCCGCTTTGATTCGCTAAAAAATCTTGTGATCTTGCTTCAACATCCCTTGTCGAATCTTTGTCAACTACCATCACCTTCACCTAACCCCTTCATATTCCTACTTCCATTCCCACTACTATTGCTCCCATTATTTAACCTAATGCTTCTACTACACAACCTAGATCTTATTCAAATACTCTGATTTAACTTCTTTATATCAGGATTTACAAACTCAAATTCATCAACTTCAATTGGGTACTTTGCACACATCCATGTCTCTAGATTCCACATTACTACTCCATACTCTTTTCGCACCTTCCATTTATTCTTACACACTTCCTCCTAATTTTTTCACTCCCAAGTTACCCATTTTCAATGGCCATGGTGACCCTCAAGAGCATATCTCGATAATTTCATGTAGCATGTCTATATTATGTGGATGATCACACTTTACTAGTAAAGCTCTTTCCTATAAGTCTTCAAGATTATGCAATGTGTTGGTTCTATGATCTACCTATCCATTTAGTAACATATTTTACACATTTAGCCGATGATTTTCTCACTCATTTCTCTATCAATATTGACTCTAATATATCCTATGCTCAACTAGCGCAAATTAAACAAGGATCTAACGAGCATCTAGTGGATTATGTCTTGCGATATAAGAACAACTTAGCTAAGATGTCTAATGTACTTAGGAATATGAAATTCAAGATCTATTTTCCAAAGTCTCTTACTTGCCTCTCCAGGAGAGTGTCATCTTTGAGACATCTCCATCATTTGATCATTTATGTCATACTCTTAAGCTACGCAAAAATAAACTATTATCTATGGGCAATCTTAAGTATCATGAGAAGGCTTCATCTTCTACTCGATTTCAATGTAAATCAACTTTCAAGCCTTATAACAAGCCTCTTTGAATAAAAAGCTACATGTCAACACTTTGTCTCTAATCTTGAAAATATTCAATGGAAACCACCTAAGCATATGTTTACTAAATTGACTTGTGCTCTGCATATTCTATTTCCACAACTCATTGAGAGAAATCTTATTACTGATTCCTCCACTCAATCTAGACCCATCTCATCCTAAAGGTTGCAATTACAATGAACATTTTAAATGTGACTATCATCAATATGTAGGACATTCTACATATCAATTTTTTAAACTCATACATCTTACTTAAGATCTCATTGATAATAATGCAATTGAGATTCTGATCCTAAGACATCTACGCCGATTAATGAAAATAAAAAGATGAAAATATTTTACAATCTTCTTCCTAAAAATGACTAGCAAGCAGATGACTCTTCAACCAATCATACATATTTTGCGAGTGCCTCATCCTTCATTAGGGGCCATTTCTTTTCTATTTTCTCACAATGAGGCATCTCCACTACTCATTTCATTATCTGATCATGACTATCATTTTTAATTCTCTTCCGACACATTCCATATCAATGATTCTGTCGGGATTCATGTTATCAATAATATAATGATTGATCCATTAATTTGTATGTGTGTGTTCTCTATTACACTTCTTGTTGCTATCAAATATTCACTATCATGAATTTCATACCCAGTTCCTAAATCATATGGTTATGTCAAGCTTCTAGTCATGATCGTTCCTCTTATAATATTTTTCCATTTCTTGTAGCGCCTTTAGTCAAAGGATGTGACACACTCTTAGGTCTTCCCTGGATCTATGTTACTCAAGCCATCATTTCCATAAATCACTTGTGTCTAAAGTGCATTCACAATAAATAGATCATCAATATCAATGGTGTTCCTCCATGCACACTGTGGCATCAACCTCCTCTTGAGATTCTTATTGTACTCGATAGATCATATAGGTCCTCAGGTCCTCACAAATCTAAAGATAAATCTTCTCCTAGCTCTCCAGTTCACACACAATCTACTTAGCCTCATAGGTTTGCTAGTCCATCTCAAAATCTAGGTCCATCATTTAGGAAACTCCTGGGCATAGGTATATATCACCTTCACGATCTCTTTCACATAGGTGCACATACCCTTCATGGTCTCCCTCATGGTCTCCCTCACATAGGTGCTCATTGTCTCCTAGGTCTCATATACATAGATCTCATTCACCGAAAACTCATCTATCTCATACAATGTCGATCTTAGAGCACAGTCACATGCCTTTATCTCCATAAGCGTCGGGTGGATGACCCTCGTAGTTCAATTTTATTAGATATAATTCTCATCATTGTACACTTAGGGGGCATCACGCTCAATATCCCCCCTTCTATATTCTCGGGTTTCATTCATTTCTACTTGTCCACTTTTCACTTTGTATTTAGTCTTTCACACATGTCTCACACGTCTTGATAGTCTTGTATCATTACTAATCGATGAATTACTCTTATGATATGGTTCACAATTGAATATTGAGGGCATATTATAGTCATTAACCTCACATCATCCCACAACACATTTCACACTTGGCACATTCATGACACATCTTTCTACTTATCACAAAACACACTACCCTATGAAACACTCTAGTTCCATGGTTCATATTAGACTCCTGAGGGTATAAATATGAAATGAAACTCACAACATACTCACTAATTATCTATGCTCTACACTTTGTCGATCATATCTTTCTAGTGCACATCTCAAACCATTTCCCGATGATGCACTCTTATTATATGCTTCATTCTTGACTGTCGAGGGGTCTTTTAGAAATGAACCTCATCTAATGCATACCCATAAAATTTTTCTCTAGGGGTCATGCTAATCCTATTGCACTCACATTGAATTCCATTCCATTCACACTCACAACATACCACATATCTTGGTTAAAAAACTCTTGCTTGCTTATATTCATTACATGCACACTTTACTTTGTTAGATGGATATATCATACACATCAATATCTTTTCTATATACAAATACTGATTCACTTTCCTTATAGTTGTAAATTATACATAAACATAGATCATTACACGTAGTATGGATGTTTGGCATTGTACCTCTTACTAGTCCCACAACAGCTCCTGGGGGCATTTAATTTCGTACACACTATAGGTGTTATTGTTTTGATTTATACTACTTATTATTGATACTAGTACACTAATTTATATTAGATGATACATGATTTGACATATATTTTATCTTTATAGCATGATAACGGGTGCTTCATGTGCAACATTTATCTTACATGAACTATTTTCCACCATGGTTGTTTGTTACTCTTTTTTTGTCACTTTGTTTACCATTGTTTGTCATTATTTGTCATCATTTGTTGGATATTACCTTTGTCTCGTATGCACACTATATGATTTTGGCCACTTTGGCCCCGATTTTCTTGCAAAATTGTGAGTGATGTACCATGTTTTTAACCCTCTTTTCATGGTCTAATTTGTCTTCTTACTTTCTAGATTACACATTGTCTTCTGTATGAGTATTTGTCTTCTTTACACTAACACATGTTTTTAGCCACTCTATTTGCATGTGCCTTGGTTTCTACAAGAACATTCCCTCCCCTATAGGGAATCCATTTCATATCAGCATCTGGTCCTCCTTTGGCCACATTATCCTCGCGACGTCATATGCTTCCCAAATGAGGGGGGCATATATTGGGTGAACCAGTTACCCCATTCAACATTACATAGTCACGGATTTAGACTGCACAACACAAAAATAGAGTAGTATATAGTTATAGAAAGGGCTTAGAATCTGACTTGGGTTCCCAACACAACATAGATGCCAAAGCACTCGGATACATACATCAGCTCTTGGGTGCTCATGACCCTTCATGCGAGCCTATGACCAAGGGAAAATACATATTTTTTTCAGATTGGCAAGGTTTATGTAGTTTACACATCATTTTTCTCAAAATAGGCACAATCCTCCAACAACCAACATGTACGTTATCTCCATTTTTCTATTTGTGTTGGATAAAATTGGATAAACTTGATTAAACTTGGACAAAGAAGGATCACACTAGCTATAGTGGTGTATAAATCATCAAGAAGTAGTCAAGGTTGGAGAATAAAAATAGACCTTTCTCCCTACACTTCTTCTATCATGGTGTGAGATCACCCAAAAACTCACACTTGGCATGAGATCACTTGAAAAGCTCGATCTTGGTGTGAGATCACCAAAAAAATCTTCTTCTACAACATGTTTAGGATCGTTTATATCCTTTTTACTCATCGTGGATCAGGTGCACATGTTCCTTTTCACATTTTTACATACTTTTTATATGTTTGGATTAAATTTCAAATACATAACTTTGAATACTTTTTTCTCTTCTCTTTTGTAGGTTTGTCCTTATGGGAAGCATTAATCAAATCATCAAGCATCAAACTACATCGATAATAGGTACAATGTGACATATACACATAAGTTTTTCACCCCTAGGGTCACTTCCTCTTCTCTAGCTTCCACGATTCTTTTTTTTCTCACTCCACACTTTTTCTTGCCTCCTCGGCATAGTTTTGCCATTGATCTACATGGTTATTAGGTACACATCTCCTATCTACTTTATGTTATAGAGAATTCACTCAATAAAATAAAATGGGGGAAAATGTAGATAGTAAATCACACACTTTGGGTACATTTCTAGGTCTTAATCACATACTTGTATTCATAAGATTCCTAAGCAAGAAAATTACTAATTAACCACTCTCTTTGGTCTATTTTATTTCTTTATAGTTTTCTTCTTGGTCTTACACACCCTATTTCCCAGTTTGAATTTTGATACTTTAACTTTTTTGAGTTTGGACACCAACACCTATCTAGGACACCAACACCTAAGCATCTTCGTCCCCTTTGGGTGACCCTGACCTCTTTGTATCTTACTCACATATTCTTTTGTCCTTTCTAGCCATTAGGCATCTTGTTTTTTTGGTGGTTAGCATTTTAATGGTTGATTACAAAATTCAAACAAGGTAATCATATAAATACAATGTTATGTGATCATAATAAAGGACCAAACTCTAAGAATCTATTAATATCACCTAAGGCTGTATCCAAAGGCATTTCAAGAGCATAAAAACATCCATCTAGCATCCATTAAAGGGACAAGGGAATGCATTCTTTTCCATACACTTCATAGGAGGGGAAGTTAATTTTTACATCCACACATCTATTACATTGCTACACCTATATATTTCTTGCTATCAAGTGCATCTTGCACAAGAGCCACATAGGGCATGATTTTATACACACACATGTAAAACGTATGGAGTCTAAAATGTAGTGTGGCACCCAGATCGTAAGTTCAATCAATTGGGTTAAAATGTGTAGTGAGTTATTTATATTACATTTATATATTGGTAAACATGACTTACTAAATTTAGTATGATAATTAAGGTTTTGGACAATAAACCTAGAATGAATCTTGGAGAAAATATAATCAATATGATAAAAAAATCAGCATAGAATGTCAAGATATATTGAGTTAAGTGAACCACAATATTTTACTTAGGGTCTTGTATACATGATATAAGGTATGTCCACTCCAATTTACATAATGTTTTGGATTTTTTTGCATGAGGAAGTTATATATATGTGTGTCCCATTGATGGCGTAACATTTAAATATTAAAATTTCTTGATACTTAAAGATGTATTTGTGTCTCATTTGAAAATAAGTAAAAAAACTATTGTTACCTATAGGAATCATTATAATGGATTAAATAAATACATTTCAATTTAGTGAATGTAGTAATAATCAATAAAATATTGAAGAGAATGAATATCACATGGATGAGAAGTTAGACACACTAAGTTTCACATTATAAGGCCTTAAAAATATAAATATGATGATTAAATTTGACATCGTATCCCTCTATCCCTTTGCTCAATAATATGGAATGCCACATTCTAATTTAAAAATGCAAAACGCATCATAAGTGATACAAAGAAAAATAACCCGATGATTTTAGCTTCAAAATTATTCAAACATCCATAAATAAGTATTTATTTGGACTTAATTATGCGAGTAAAATATGGTCTTAAAAGGAAAATGTTTTTTAGAAGAGAACAAGGTATAATAAATCTCATTATCTAAATGAGGAATTTACTATAAAATTGATGAAGAGTCACATAAATATTCTAATTTTTGACACACATGATAAAACATATACCAAGACACTAGTTTTATACCTCATCCTATGAATAATACAATTTTGGGTATACGTAATTATCATAATAGTGTCAATGGTAATAAATATTTTGAGTATATTTGTAGTAAATTATCATCATTTGACATTGGATTAAATAAATATACAATAGTCTCCATTAAGAAATCATAAGTATCATGTATGTCTCATAAGCTATCAATTTTACCCATACTTTATGTTTATTGAATTATGTAAGTGACTATGCACATAGATTTTTCCATACTATACAATATACACCACTTGTCAAGATAGAGTTATAAGATCCTAATGATTCTCCTCATTTAACTTAGAGGTGTATGTAGTAATTTATATGTAAACTCTTAGTATTTCATACGTATCTTGAATTAATAAAGACATAAATTGTTTTCATAATTCATTTGTTTACTTGAAATTATGTATTATAGTCTTAGAGACAATTATAAGTAGTGTTTCTTAGTTATTGAAAATACACAATACATAATATGAATTTAACAAAATATAAAACATGAATGAACAAGATATTTATCCTAGAAAACCATAATTTGGGAACAAATAGTTGGAGGTGAAATATTTTTGGCTTCCCTCATTTGTTGACTTACAAATAGATCTAGAGAACTTGGAAAACATTATTGTTATTCTACTATGTAAAATTATTTAGTGTAATCCATCCTAATATAAATTATCTTGGTTAATGAAATATTTTTTATGACCCTAGATTCTCTTGCCTCATACACCCTTGTTATAAAATGTATGAGCTAGGTGCTCATACACATGGGGTGAGTAGTAGAATTACCCCTTTCAACCTTCTTATTGTTTGGGTTGTAGTATTAAGAAGGAAGATGCATAATTAAAAACCTATCAAAGACTAAGAAATTTGGCTTATAATGTGGCAGATTCCCATATTGGGTCGACACATGTTTGAATTTAAAATATAAGAGTGGATCCGGACCACCCGCCTTGATATAAATAAAGGAAATATCCTTAAAATTGGTTACACAAAATGTAACAAACTTATGTGAGAAATAAATACGAGAAAATTGAGGATACATGATGTGAGTGGTAAAAGTATAATCTCCACTCATGAGTGAATGTATATGATAGTTTATAATTCCTTGTTGAAGGTGCAACAAATGTGGATTCAAGGAAATAGTGGGAGTGTTGGTTGAAATACATTTTCTCAATAAAGATAAGTTATATTTTAGTGGGTTTTTTTACCGAAAGGTTTTCCCACTTAAATATTGTGTCTTGTGTTCATTTAATTTCATGTTTATGCATGCAATATAATATCTAATTCATTATGTGATATAATTTATTATAACTTGTTGTTCAATCATAAAATATAATCCTTGGCTTGTTTATTTTGGTGGATATATAAATTTGTGTTATTATTTATCCTCGTGTTTCCTGACATGGTATCAAAGCTAGTGTTTATGCTTGTGCAAGATAGATCTAGTTGTTTTTGATTTACAGTGTAAATAATCTTGTAGATCTAAAGTACTTGGAAATTTTCAAGATCCGCAACACCCTAACCAATGTTGTGTGGTTGTTTTAGTCCTACAAGGTGCAAAAACCCTAATTCAATGTGAATTAAGATAAATATGGAGTGCTTGGATGCTTTAAATTATTGTGGATGATCAAAACCTAGGTTTTTCTTGACTTCCTAACTCTAGCAAGACTTTATATGATTAGATTTGATTATTTTAATCATCCACAAAATTCCTTAGTGTTTTCCATTCTATGTAGTTTATTTAAGTCTTTCGTGGGTCTTTTCTAGTGTGTGTGTGGCTTATTTACTTGTTTCACGACTCTTTTATAGTGTTGTGTGGAATTTTTATTCTTGTGTTTCATTTTTATTTTTATTGGAAAACAATTTCGAAGGGACTATACCCTATTACAAAGAGGCTCAAAAGCCAAATAAACAAGTTGAATCATAAAAAATAGATCAAAATCTAGATAGTACATTATAGCCCAACTGTAGTAAAAAAGAAACTACACAATGGAGACAAGACATGGACAAAACTGCAAAAAAACAACGAGTAAACAACAACATAACAACATCAAAACAACAACAAGACAACTCCTAGTGGATTACTTCTTAGATGCTCTGTCAATTCTAGACTTCATAGTCTACAATGAGGTAAAGAGAGCCAAGGCGAGATGATATGAGAAGGGTCATTGGTATCCAGATGAGAAAAACATGGTCTCTTTTAGCATCGTTGCCCCAAATTGCATCAGAAATATCACTAAGCATGTAGATAATTTTAACATGTTGTTCTAGGAATTCATAAATAGCCTTTAAAGTAGAAATGTTGTGATCATGCCTATCCTTTGAGTTCCCTAATCTGTTATCAAGATAATTTAGCTTCTTATAGATTTCATTGACTTGACCTTCACCAAATCCCTAGTATCATCCTCCAATTTCCTTTTACCCTTTTGCTTTGAAAGCTGATGCATGTCCCTTTTTAGAATTTCCAACTCTTTTTCCATATTGTCAATTCTTTGTTGAAGATCCTCCTTTTTCTCTTGAGTAGATCCACTGGGATCTGTGGGTGCGATGTGTAAAATATTTTGTGTGGTTTCCATATCCTTGTTTCTTCAAAGGACTCTACTAGAGGGAAAAGGATGGGTACCAGGGAAAGAGGGGTTTTTGGTCTTGATTTTTCTCTTCCCCGAAATTGTGGGGGGATTGAGGGAGTCAGGGGTGGGAAAAATGGAAAGGGTTGAAGGGATGGTAGGGTGATGGGTGAGGTAGTGTCTAAGGAGGAGGAAAATGATGCCTTGGTGGAGAGAGATGGCACACACATGATTTTATAAGTCATGTGTGGCATTTTGAAGTCGTGTGCATAATGTTTTTTTTTTTTTTTGCAAGTTTTTGCATTGTCCTTTGTTGTGTTGAAGCTTCCATTCTTCCACGAGACAAATGTCTTTGTTCCATGAAATTCCTTGTTGCTCAGATTTTAATTTTTCTCACAAACTTGTTTCTTTGTCTAACAAATTTTGAGTTTGGAAATCCTTATAACTTCCTTTGCCTTGGCTCACCGCTCTTCTCTACTAGTTTTTGTGCTTCACATCTTATCCTTAGTTGCTCCATATTTTTTAAAGGATTTTAATTAATTTGTAAAATTATTCAACTCCATGGGTAACTCTTATTCTTATCCCATGGGAATTCATTTGTTCCTTGGATTTTACCTTCTTGTACCACAAAACACTAAAAGTTCAAAAACCCACATAACATTGTTTATTTGTTTCTGACTTCCGAACTTGGAAGTTTTTATATCTTATTTTTAATTTCCACGTGTCATCTTATTTATGTTTTACTGGCCTCTCTATTGAGATTTTATACCTTTTTAAGGCCTTATTGTATTTACTTAAAATATTCATTTTTAAAAATTCCGTGGAACACTACTTCCTTGTTAAGTGGATTTTAAAATTTGAAAAATCTATATCTTCTTATATATTGATTTAGAACCTCTTATGGATTTTTATTTTTGTTTTTGTGGCCTCCTACCTTGGTTCTCATACATTGTTTGAGTGCTTTTATTAATTCATAAACATTTCCATTTGTTTCAAACCCATGGAAGTTTGTTTTTGTCTAACTACAAATATCTACATTTGTTAAAACCTCCATAATACCTAAATATTTATTACTATTTTAATATAGCTAATTCTTATAATTTCTCCACAAATAAATATAAGATTTTAGATGTGGTGTCCCAGCATTTCATCTTGAAATATGAGACTACCCTATCCGAAAAAATTTCATACTTTTAAAATAATGGGTCGTTTTGTGTTTTTATTGCCAGAAAGTTCCTGTAATGTGTCGAGATATTCCCAAGGAGCCATATTATCCATTTTCACCAAATACCCAGATGCCTAAAATTGTTATATTCTATCGTCAGGATTTGCATCTGGGAAATTTGTATTTAATTATTTTAAGCCCCGTTTGAGGTAATTTGTGCTCCGCTTTAACCCTGTTGTGATCATACATATCATTATTCCAGTATATCAGTAGGGTTTTAACCAGGAATGAGTCCTTGGCTTTATTTGTAACTTTTGGCAATGTTTTGTGTTTTTCCCATTTCATTTTCTGTGAAATTTCTCTGGATCAATTCCTTTTCTGGTTTGGCCTGATTCTTGGCCTGGAGTATTTGGAGATCACATACGCATGTTATGCCAGAAGGAATTCACCATCAGAGGTTTTTTTCTCTGGGAAAAGATGAAGTCGTGCACCAAAAAGCCTCTTCTGGGTTGGCCGCATTTTTTGAAAAAGAAGGTTTGAAGTGGATCATGGGATTTTTGGAGGCAACAGGTAGGTGAGAATTTTGTACCTACCTAGCAGGGTACTTTTTCCCATGGAAGCAATGTCACTTAAGTCACAATGGGAAAATTAGAGGTAACAGGCAGACATGAATTTCTTACCTGCCTTGCAGGGTAAAAATTCCCATTGTGGAATAAAAGAAAAATCACTTAAGTGAATCATGGGATTTTATTACCTACCTTGTAGGGTAAATAATCCCATTATGAAAGTCAAATGACTTAAGTGAATCATGAGATTTTCAGGGTTGCCTTGCAGGGTAAATAATCCCATTGACATCTAAATTTTAAAAATAGAAATTCTTTATTCCAAAAAGTGCGACCCACCTTGGGTGAATAATAAATGCATTAAATAAATATTTGTTAATATTTATTCACCCAATTTTGGCACCTATGCTTGTGGAAAAGTCAATAGAAGTAAATGGACAAAAGGAGGTTGAAAATAGACTGTTCTAAAATTAAATAAATAATATTTATTTAATGCAGCCCCTTTATGTCAAAAAGTGCGCCCTTTTGGGAGATAAATAATACTTTTTAAGTATTAAATGATTAAATTAATTCCTATTTTCAGTGGCTAAGGTCAAAGCATACTGTGAGGCTTGAGTTAAGTGGAAGTAGAAGTCTAAAATTAAATAAATTTATTTTATTTAATGGCAGGCATAAGCATGCACAAAATAGGCACCCCATTTGAAGAGTGAAGCTTATTAATTAATTAATTAATTGCCAGTAATAGGAAAGGCATTAATTAATTATAGAATCATAAGGATTATATAAGTAGGGGCTTCCATAAGGATGAATTAATTAATTCACAGGCAAAGAAGTGCAGCCTAGAGGAAAAGTGCGCCCCATTTGAAGAGGATTTTTGCTCAAAAGAAAGTGAAATTAATGCTAAAAGCTTTCAGAATTGGTGCACAGTTTGAAGGAGGTTGATTTTTGTCTGGATAATTGTTTGTATAAGTGATATAGGTGCTTAGGTGAAGTTGGTAAAATTCATGCTTGCTTTGCATGCAAATAAAACATCAAATTTGGGGTAGCAAAGAGGATTGAATTAGGCAGATTTTTATGATTAAAATCCACTTTGTTCATGTTCTAGTTGCCATATTTATGCGAATTAATTACAATAATTCATCATAGGTGCTTTTATAAAATAAAGGGAGCTTAAATCAATGTCCAATACATTGAATATATCCTCCGAATCTGAAGAATTATCCAGATCTACACCAGTTTTGAAGAATTCCGGCAAGATAAGGAGAAAAAGAATTGTTCAGACAAAGATTGCTCTAGCCATGGCAAAGTAGGATGAAAAAGAAAGCTCAGCAGCATCATGCATTACTTCTAGATTTGCTGACATCGGAGACACAGATCCAGATCTCATAATTGCAAAAGCTTCTCGGGACAAAGGCTTCATCCTCTTGTTTCGAATGCAGCCCATGAAGAAGTCAGTGCGTGGAAAATTTCTTCTAGGATCTTGTGCATGTGCTCCCAATCTTCTAGTTGAAGCCTTCATTGAATTTGTATTCACCTAGAGTGATTTCCAGAATTTTTAATTGAAACATTGCATTGATGTATGTATTGGAGAATAACTGTAAAAGCTTTGAGGATAAGAGGGAAGACAAGGTAAAGGCAACACCCGTAAGCATGTTTCCAGATCCAACTCACTTCCAGATCCATCTTGCTTCCAGATCCAACCGTTTCTAGATCCATTATGGTGAGAATCAAGGGAAAAAGAATCATTTGCATGCAGAATATGAAAAAGGAAAAGACTGTAATCTTCCCTTTTTTCTTCTTTCTCTTATTTCCTCTGACAAAGTAATTGAGCGATCAATTAAATTATACAACTTAAGTGATTGGTTTAAAAGCCATTACTTGAAGAAGTCAACTACTTGGAGATAGGTGGCAGACGTGTAAAATAGAAGGTTCTATTTTCAGTTGTAAATCATGCATGTCATGAAAAGAGGAATCCCAGGAGGGAGATTTCTAGTTATTTCCTTTCCCACTTCCACATGTGCCAGTTCAGCTAAAAGCTTCCGACTTGTAATTGCCCCTTTATATTCTATAAATAGAGGAAGAACCTTTAGGTTAATGATCAAAATTTGTAAGAATCATTCTTGTGTTCCGAATTTTACTGAAAACCTTGAGAGCCACTTGAAGCAAAGGAATATACAGGAGTAGATTTATGGAGAAATTTTTGTCATGGTGTATTTTGTTTCTAGCTTTATATCTTAGATCTTTGAATAAACTTTGTGTTATTTTAGATCTAGATCTAGAGCTGCCTTTGCTTATAATTCTGTGTTGATATCTATTGGTTTCTTCTATGTGCATGCAATCAACTCTGTTATCTATTGATTGGGATGCACATCTTCCCCATTTCTTCTTTGTGTTTATATAATTCCCTTCTTCTATAAATATTTCCTTTCTTAAACAAGCTGCTTACTTGCTGCAGAACTGTACAACTATGGTTCATGAGCTGAACAATTAAAGTAAAACCCCATATAGATACTAGCATACTTTAATTGACAAATTTGACACGGGAGCCTCATCGGTAAATGAGGGAGATTTATCTCATGACTGCCTAGGTTTTATGCTATGCAGAAAATCTAGCCAATAGTTTTTGGCGACTCCGCTTGGGAACAACACAAATTAGCAGACCAGAGCTTTCTCAAGTTAGAAGCGCAGATCCAGTCTTTCACCAGGAAGAAGAGTGCAAACACATCCAGATCCGGATCATCTTCAGCATAATCCAACAGCTAGAATTATTCATCAAGTCTATTCTTAAGGAAGACGTGCTCCTTTCATGATGCAAAATCATCCACTTGCCCTATAGCACTGTTCCATGGGGTGCAGCCTTTGGACCTTTGAATCTAACTCCTCCTATGCATGATCTACCTAAAGGGACGAGAAAGAATTTTCCAAAATTCTTTGGAGATGGAAAGTAGAATCCAGATGACCACTTGGCTACATTTTTCATATCCTATGGAGTGCTTGCAGTCAAACATGAAGATGTATCTGTTAGACTCTTCATAGAGACTCTGCATGACTTGGCTAGAGAATGGTTCTATTGGCTAGCTCCTAGCACCATAACCAACTGGGCTACTATGCGGGATGCATTCCTAAAAATATTCAAGGCAACCAAAGATTCAGCACCTTGATAACCCACTGACTCAGCTAAAGAAGGAACCACATGAACACATGCAGGATTTTATTGCAAAATTCTAAAGATTACTATACAAAATTCTAGCTTCTGCTTCTCTAAATGATGAGAATCAAAAAGTATTCTTCATCAATTATTTACTTCCTGAAGTAAGCTATCAACTACGAAGAGCATGTCCTACTAATTTGTTAGCAGCTCAAAACATGGCGGTTGAAATTGAAGATGACCTCATCATGGATGGAAAGATAAAGAGCAACACTTCTAGAGCTGAAAGTTCATCCTCTGCTACTACTTCTGATTCATTGCTGCAAAAGTTAGCAAATGAGATGTCACAGATAAAGAAACAAATGGCTCAAATGGCTTAGGGCAACAACACTACCCCTTCTTGGAATTTCAACAAAAATAACCGGAACCGCATTGTTGGTTCCCAAAGATTAGCAATTGAAGTTGCTCCCAGAAAAAACGTGGAGATGAATGAAGAAGACCCGGAAGATGGCGTGAGATCATCTCAAGAATGATGATTTTTAGGTCCCTTGGTGACTCCAACATTAATTACTTGAACTACAAATTTGAACATGATGATGAGAAACTTCATGAAGATGATCATGGTCATGCATATGTAGTATTTACAAGATCACATAGTCACAAAGCTGAGGCATTAGCTGACGAACAAAGAAGGGGCATCCCTTTGCCTTCTTCCTTAGCTCCTAGAAGTAAGCATGTGAGTTCTTCATCTCAACCACAGAAAGCGGCTGTATCTGAATCTATTTCTTATTTTGACATTATTGATCATGCCAAGAAAACTAAAGTTCAAATGTTAGAAAATGAATACGAGAGATTTTCTGAGTAGTTAAATAGGCTAATCAAATATTACAATCACCATGACAATCCAATACATCAAAAGGCATTTTTCCTAAGCCCAAATATACTCCTCCACAAAACAACACTACAGTTGTTAAACCCTCACCATCTTTTGAAAGGGTGGAACCTTTCTATGTCTCCTTATTACTTAATGGTTTCAAGTTAAGCAATTGCATTCTAGATTCAGGTGCTTCTGAAAATGTCATGCTAGCTAAAGTTATAGATGCTCTTGGGCTTACCTTGAAAAAGACCATAAAAAGGTGCTACTCCATGGAGAGACAAGTCCCTTTAATCGGAAAAATCAAAGATGCACAAGATGTTCTGGAAACTTTTCCTGACAAAAGATTAAAGATGACAATTCTAGTTGTAGATATTCCTATCTCCTATGGGATATTGCTGAGTAGAAATTTCTATAAAGAGATGGGAGGAGAAGTAAAGATGGATTGGTCTTGTGTGCATATTCCTATCAAAGGGCTTAACCATAAGTTGGAGATGGAAAAGAATTCCAAGTACACGGTGAAAAATCTAAGGATCCTAGATCTCAAATTCTTTTTTAGGAATCTGACCGTGGGGTCTATTTCTTAGAAATGGATAAAGACATTTCAGAGCTAGAAATTCAACCAGAGCCAGAGCTAGCAAAAGAAGAAGAAAAATTTTGGACGCTGGAGTTTAAAGGCACATGTTGTTCTTTTGGATTAGGAGCTGATGCTCTACTAATATCTCTAGATCATGAGATATTTCCATACTCCCACAAGCTGATGTTTGAGAACACCAATAATACAGTGGAGTATGAAGCCTTGTTGTTAGGAATGGAACAAGCTAAAAAGAAAGGAGTAAAACTCCTCAAAGCCCAAGGAGATGTTGAACTTCTAGTAAAGTAGGTTCAAGGGAAATTCAAGTCAAAAGAGATAAGTTGGAGCATTACAAAGATCGAGTGCTTTCTGCCACATTGGATTTTGTAGCTTTTTCTATCGACTTTATTCCAACCAATCAGAACTCCAAGGTAGATTCTTTGGTAGTCACAGCTGCACTATTGAATCCAGATAGACCACCATCCATATTCAGACAAGGAAACTATAAAGTGGAGATGGTCTACCACCCCAAAGTCCCTAAACAAACATCTACATGTCTACATGTTGAAGGGAGTAAATCACCACCATGACAAACAATCAAAGGAAAAGTTGATCCAGGTTATGATGATAGTAGTGGAGTAGTCCAACCAAAAGGTAACAAAATCCCCAAGGATTTAGTTTCCTTAGTAGAGACTTTCAACAAGCATGATCAGTACTTGAAGAAGAACAAAGAATATGGTGATAGTTCTTCCTCAGAAATGTAGCAAATAAATCTAGGAACAGAGCAAGTTGATGCAGACTTACCCCATTGCAAAAGAAGAAAGGATGAGCCACCACAGATGAAGTTGATAAGGACTTGCCTAGAGTACTTGACAAGAAGGCCAGAGAAAGGAAGTTCGAGATCGGAGATTGGGTACTCTGGTGGGACAAGAGATATGAACCGAAGGGCATGCATGAAAAATTTGATTCACTCTGGAAAGGGCCCTTTGTGATCAAAAGAGCTGCAGGAATGGATACTTTCTTCCTTTCCTACCGGGATGGAATTGAGTTACCATTGCCTTTCAATGGGCCGCATTTGAAGCTTTTCCGAACATAAAAAAGTAGGGTAAAACCTGTATGTATATAAATAAAACTTTGTTTGTATTTCCTTATTTTGTTTTTGTGTTATGTTATTTTTATTTACTCGACCAGTGCCCAAAAGACAAGATATGAAACCAGAGATGATGGGATCTCATATTTTCCCTTGTCATTCTGATAGAGTAAAAGATGTCCACAGACGGAGCCAATGGTGTCCCCAGATTTTATCTTGAAATCTGAGACTACCCTATCCAAAAATATTTCATACTTTTAAAATAATGGGTCATTTTGTGTTTTTATTGCCATAAAGTTCCTGTAATGTGTCGAGATATTCCCAAGGAGCCATATTATCCATTTTCACCAAATACCCAGATGCCTAAAATTGTTATATTCTGTCGTCGGGATTTGCCTACGGGAAATTTGTATTTAATTATTTTAAGCCCCGTTTGAGGCAATTTGTGCTCTGGTTTAACCCTTTTGTGATCGTACATATCATTATTCCAGTATACCAGTAGGGTTTTAACCAGGAATGAGTCCTGGGCTTTATTTGTAACTTCTGGCAACGTTTTGTGTTTTTGTGTTTTTCCCATTTTGTTTTCTGTGAAATTTCTCTGGATTAATTACTTTCTTGGTTTGGCTCGATTCTTGGTCTAGAGTATTTGGAAATCACATACACACGCTCGTGCTTTAGAAGGAATTCGCCATCGAAGGTCTGGTTCTCTGGGAAAATACGAAGTCATGCACAAAAAAGCCTCTTCTGGGTTGGACGCATTTTTGGAAAAAGAAGGTTTGAAGTGGATCATGGATTTTTGGAGGTATGAGTAGGTGGGAATTTTGTACCTACCTAGCAGGTACTTTTTCCCATGGAAGCAATGTCACTTAAGTCACAATGGGAAAATTAGAGGCAGCAGGCAGGTGGGAATTTCTTACCTACCTTGTAGGGTAAAAATTCCCATTGTGGAATAAAAGAAAAATCACTTAAGTGAATCATGGGATTTTATTGCCTGCCTTGCAGGGTAAATAATCCATTATGAAATTCAAACGAATTAAGTGAATCATGGGATTTTCAGGGCTGCCTTGCAGGGTAAATAATCCCATTGACATCTGAATTTTAAAAATAGAAATTCTTTATTCCAAAAAGTGCGACCCACCTTGGGTGAATAATAAATGCATTAAATAAATATTTGTTAATATTTATTCACCCAATTTTGGCACCCAGGCTTGTGGAAAAGTCAACAGAGGTAAATGGACAAAAGGAGGTTGAAAATAGACTATTCTAAAATTAAATAAATAATATTTATTTAATGCAGCCCCTTTATGTCAAAAAGTGCGCCCCTTTTGGGAGATAAATAATACTTTTAAAGTATTAAATGATTAAATTAATTCCTATTTTCAGTGGCTAAGGTCAAAGCATACTGTGAGGCTTGAGTTAAGTGGAAGCAAAAGTCTAAAATTAAATAAATTTATTTTATTTAATGGCAGCCATAAGCATGCACAAAATAGGCACCCCATTTGAAGAGTGAAGCTTATTAATTAATTAATTAATTAATTTCCAGTAATAGGAAAGGCATTAATTAATTATAGAATCATAAGAATTATATAAGTAGGGGCTGCCACAAGGATGAATTAATTAATTCACTGGGAGAGAAGTGTAACCCAGAGGAAAAGTGCACCCCATTTGAAGAGAATTTTTGCTCAAAAGAAGCTGAAATTAATGCTAAAAGTTTCTAGAATTGGCACATAGGTTGAAGGAGGTTGATTTGTGTTTAGATAATTGTTTGCATAAGTGATATATGTAGTGAAGTTTGTAAAATTCATGTTTGCTTTGCATGCAAATAAAACATCGAATTTGGGGCAAGAAAGCTTAAATTATGTATATTTTTACGATTAAAATCCATTGTTCATGTTCCGAGTTGCCATCTTTGTCTGAATTAATTGCAGGAATTCATCACAGGTGCTTTATAAAAGAAAGGGAGCTTAAATCAATGTCCAATACATTGAATATATCCTTCGAATCTGAAGAATTATCCAGATCTACACCAGTTTTGAAGAATTCTGGCAAGATAAGGAGAAAAATAATTATTCAGACAAAGATTGCTCTAGCCATGGCAAAGCATTATGAAAAAGAAAGCTCAGCAGCATCATGCATTACTTCCAGATTTGTTGACATTGGAGACACAGATCTAGATCTCATAATTGCAAAAGCTTCCAACACAAAGGCTTCATCCTCTTGTTTTGAATGCACCCGTGAAGAAGTCAGTGCATGGAAAATTTCTTCCAGGATCTTGTGCATGTGCTCCCAATCTTCCAGTTGAAGCCTTCATTGAATTTGCATTCACCTGGAGTGATTTCCAAAATTTTTAATTGAAACATTGCACTGATGCATGTACTAGAGAAGAACTACAAAAGCTTCAAGGATAAGAGGGAAGACAAGGCAAAGGCAACACCGTAAGCATGTTTCCAGATCCAGCTTGCTTCCAGATCCATCTTGCTTCCAGATCCAAGTTTCCAGATCCAGTATGGTGAGAATCAAGGGAAAAAGAATCAGTTGCATGTAGAATATGAAAAAGGACAAGACTGCAGCTTTCCTCTTTCTTCTTCTTTCTCTTATTTCCTCTCGACAAAGTAATTAAGCGATCAATTAAATTATACAACTTAAGTGATTGGTTTAAAAGCCATTACTTGAAGAAGTCAACTACTTGGAGATAGGTGGTAGACGTGCAAAATAGAAGGTTCTATTTTTAGTTGCAAATCATGCATGTCATGCAAAGAGGAACTCAGGAGGGAGATTTCTAGTTTTTCCTTTCCCACTTCCACATGTGCTAGTTCAACTAAAAGCTTCCGACTTGTAATTGGCCCTCTACATTCTATAAATAGAGGAAGAAGCTTTGGGTTAATGATCAAAATTTGTAAGTAGCATTCTTGTGTTCCAAAATTTGTGCTAAAACCCTTGAGAGACACTTGAAGAAAAGGAATATACAGGAGCATATTTTCGAAGAACTTTGTGTCATGGTGTATTTTGTTTCTAGCTTTATATCTTATATCTTTGAATAAACTTTGTGTTATTTTATATCTAGATCTAGAGATGCCTTTGCTTATAATTCTGTGTTGATATCTATTGGTTTCTTCTATGTGCATGCAATCAAATCTATTATCTATTGATTGGGATGCACATCTTCCCCATTTCTTCTCTATGTTTATATAATTCCCTTCTTCTATAAATTTTTCCTTTCTTAAATAGATGCTTACTTGTTGTGAAGAATCGTATAGCTATGGTTCATGAGCTATCTGATTAAAGTAAAACCTATATATATATACTAGCATTTTTAATTGACAAACTCGACATGGGAGCCTCATCGGTAAATGAGGGAGATTTATCTCATGATTTGCCTAAGTTTTATGCTATGTAGAAAATCTAGCCAACAAGATGGTACTAACTTTAGTATTTGGAGAGTTAGGCGTAAATCCATATTTTGACAAGAAATATTTGGGATTAATTAGTGGTGTTGAAAAGAGACCCATTGGCTAACAAGTTATACCTAAAAAGTTGAGTATCTTCTCCCAAAAATCCCAAGAGGCCATGTCCATATTATTGAAAAGTATCAAAGATGAATTCTTGTTGCATATAGGACATATGGAGTCTCCATTGATGCATGGAATCAATTACAAACTATGCATGAAGGTAGTCACCTTTCTAAGATAATTAAGATAATCATGGAACTATTTATAACTCCAATGAAAGGAGGTAAAAATATAGTCAATTATCTATATAAGATTAAGAATATTAAGGCTTAGTTAGATGGATGTAATTGTGAATTATTTCAAGATAAGTTATATTTTATTATTTAGATTAATATACATGAAAAATTTAGAAACTACATTTCTATTTTGAATTCTAAATATCAAAATGAATCTAATTTACCTAGTTTGGATACTTTGTCTGCTCTCCTAGTTCAGGAAGAAAGAGTAATGGATAACTTTGATTCAAAAGAAAATGCCTCTTAGGCATCATTCTCTCAAAAATTAGAAATCTATTAATCATAATAACTATAATTCTAATAAAAAATTAAACTTTAAATTTAAGTTCAAAACTAATTCTAAAAATTCTATAAAGAATAATAAGAATTTCAAGGTTAAGTTTGATGGTACTTGTACCTTTTGTGGAAAATTTGGTCATAAAGAATATGATTATTATTCTAAATCAAATAAAAATGCTCAAAGTAAGAACAATAGAAAAAATAAGAACAAGAACCAAACAAATATTGTTGAGAAACTTGCTTTATGAAAATGTTCTTGGTAATGTTATTTATACATGTTTAATGTATTTGTGATTGCATGTTTCATGGATGCATGTCTGAAACCTATTTTCTTCTTCTTCTCATAATGTTCTACAACTTTGGCATGAATGTTTTAGGAATGTATATGCTATAGAGAAACCATTTTGTGTATTGACCTCTTAACTCTCCTCTATTTTCTCCTAAAAATAGAAATCCTAGAGTTTCTTAATCCTTCTTTGGACAATTTGGAAACAGATGTCCAAGAGGATGATCATCCTTCTTCAGTTTTGATGGATTTGGATATTGAAGGGAGTCATCTCAAAATGTGTCTTTGTCTAAAATTCCTAAATGGGCTCAAATATGGGTTTTATTCCTCTTCCTAATAACCTAAGGAAGATAACCCGTAGGCAACCTTCTTAACATGCTTGTTTGAGGTTGTATCTTTTTTAAAGAAGCTTGTCTTGTTGAAATGGTTTGAAACCTTTTTTGCATCTTGGTTGTAATCCCAATCAGTCTCTCCAAACCAAATTTGAGAAATTTACATCAAGTCTTGTGAAAAATATATGTTTCTCCTCTTATAACTCTAGTTGAGGGTTTTCTAGGCACCTGAGAGAGAAAAAATTATGTATCTTGAGAAATAGAAGGTTTCATGATCTAAAATTAAACTATAATTTTTGTTTCATCCTCCTCCATCTTTCCTTTTTTGAGACATCATGTCTGAAATGCACCAAATGCTCTAGATAATAAGTTTTTTCCAAAATAGAGCACATTTAACTATACTCAGGCTTAGTTTTCTGGAAATCTGCAGTTTCTTTCATTACATAGTTGTTTACATGTTATTAAACATTAAGGATCACCTCATCATGAAAATGTAATTGGGAATGGAGGATTATTTACAAATTTTCTTACTAAGATTGTTTGCTTCTTTCAAGATTTTGCTTTGCAAAATCTGTCTTGTTGATTATGATTTGTAAAATCTAAAAACAATCATATTTGTTATTATTGTCTTATATATGATCTCTTAATTACTTGTAGAAATAAGAATCTAATTCTTAAAATAAAAAATAGATTAAGAAAATATTTTTAAATATACTGATTTAAGTTTGCTAAATCATTCTTTTAAGCATGGTTATATGTCAAGATCACAAATATGTTGTTGCATCTCTTTTGTTGTATGCCACTAACTTACTTCAAAGAAGTTAGAATCATTGATTATAAACATGCATGTGATAAATTTATTTAACTATCACTAATATCATATAAACTAGGAGTTTCTCCTAAGATTCTTATGAGGACCATTGGAAAATGAAAAAAGGATTTTGAGGTATAATCAATTATGTTTTGTATTATTCTATTAGTAATAATGTAAAATTATTTGGTTTTTTTTTTGTGATTCTAACCATGTTGCTAATATTGTAGATAGAATATCTACTTCTAGATATGCTTGTTTCAAGTTGAATGTAGGTGCAATCACTTGGAATAGTAAGAAGCAATCAATATGAAGTACTATGGAAGAAAAAAAGGAAGCTATGTGGCTAAAAAGACTATTGATGGAATTCATATGGTCGTTAGAGGAAGCATTATTCTTGAGTAATAACCAATATTACATTCCTCTTGCAAACAATGAAAATTAACAATAAATACTTTGAAACATATCAAGTTGGTGTGCAGTTCAAATGGTGAATATGTTCTCCACCTCTGAATCTAATGATCATGTGGTAGAATTTGACTCAAATGATCATGTGAATGATTTTGATATTCACCTATGAATCATATGAGAAAGAATCAAATGATCATGTGAATGATGTTGATCATCACCTCTAAATCAGATGAGCTATGACCTTTTAGAGTTTCCTTGAGAAGAAATAAGGAGGAATGAGCATGTTTGCATGATTTTTACAATGCCACCTCTTAATGGCCTGATTGTGCCAATTCTAAATCTCCCTTTACTATTTCTATTTTGTTTAAGAAAATAATCACAACATGTGAATTAATTTTCTTGTAATTCCTAGCGAAGCATTAGATATGTAAGGGTTTATAAGTAATCACTTTATCTTAATAAATATGCCTTGTCATTGTGTATTGCATGTTTTTGTCTTTCCAAAAGCCCACATAATACTATGCAGTGTACTACGGAGTTTTTTTCTTTCAAAAAACCGTGAAACATTTTTGGTAGTGTAATGTGACTTTTTCTAAAACCTGCAGAACACTAGATTTGCGTTGTGGATTTTATGAAACCCTTGGAACACTAAACAATGTAATTTGACTATTATAAAATCCATAGAATACTTACCTTAAAGTGCATTATGAATTTTCTAAAATCCACAAAACACTAGCTCTGTCCACATATTTTTAAAATCCACAAAAACTCTAAATTTTTTTCCCACGACATTTTTTTAAAAACCCACATGAGGAATAAAGTTGTGTATTGTGGATTTTTAAAAACCATGGATCAAATAGCTTTATTTTTCATGCTATCCTAAATCATTTCATGATTTATGGATTGTAATTCCTTTTGTATAAAAAGGTGACTTGACATGTTTTTATGGAAAAATAAGTTGTGTTTTTATTCTAGTGTAAATATTTATTTGGTGATTTATGGATTGTAATAGATTTTGTATAAAAAGGTGATGTGACATGTTTCTCTACATAAAATTAAGGGGGAGTGTTGGGGTTGTAATATTAAGAAGGAAAATGCTGAATTAAAAACCTGCCAAAGACTAAGAACTTTAGCTTATAATGTAGTAGAATCCCATATCGGGTCGACACATTTTTGAATTTAAAATATAAGAGTAGATCCACACCACCCGCCTTGATATAAATCAAGGTGAAATCTTTGAGATTAGTTACCTTTGAATGTAAAAACTTATACGAGCAAGAAATGTGAGCATATTGAGGAAACATGATGTAAATGGTGTGAAGTATAATCTCCACTTATGAGCGAATGTATATGACAATTTATAATTCCTCCTTAAAATTGTAATTATTGTGGATTTAAGGAAATAGTGGGAGTATTAGGTGAAATACATTTTTCTCAATAAAGATAAGTAAATTTTTAGTGGTTTTTTTACCGAAATTTTTTCCAACTTAAATCATGTATCTTTTGTTCATTTACTTTCATGTTTATGCATGTAATCTAATATTAATTCATTCGAAATATAATTTATTATAACTTGTTCAATCATAAACTATAATCCTTAGCTTGTTTATTTTAGTGGATATATAAATTTGTGTTAGTATTTATCCCCATGTTTCACGACACTTATAAGATCTTGACATGAATGTGCACAAGTAGGTACTCCTTATTTTCCATCTCTAGGTGATAATTAGGTATGGGAATGAACTTCTCCACATAGTGTTTCTTTTTTTACTCATATCATGGATCTTCCTCTCCTAATGCTAACCTCATATATTCTTACGAGGTGGTTTCTTCCTTCTCCGCATATTCTCTTTCTCAATATCTCCATGAACTCATTTATAGGCTACGTTCACCCAAATTGGTTTGAATGATTCACTTACTCTCCTTTCTTATTTTTACCCCATGATCCTTTGTATTCATGTGCATGATTTACTTACTTTTATTCATAAAACACCTTTTGAGGTATTGAAACACCCCGCTTTCATCCCACATGATATTATTTCACTCACTTGTACATTACCAAATGATTTTGGTGTGTCATTTTATCTTCTTCTTGTAGTGGTTTCAAATTGTGAATTCTTCCATCATTTTAAAAAATCACTTTATTAGATATCCCATTATATAAAATCTCTTGGTTAAATTTCAATGGAATCCATAGTAAAATGCATCCATTAGTGAGATATTACATATACATTTTTCCATGAAATGAACAACCTTCACCTCCACTTCACATTTCTCTTAGATAATGATAGATTATCCTTATACCAACCAAGTTAGTCAATAAGGATCTAAATGTGATTTTCATTCCAACCCAACTTTATCACCATTTCTTCAAACACAAAAGTTTCTTGATCCCACTATTCACCACCAATATGCAACATTTACCTCTTGTCATGCATCTGGTGTGGAAAATATGTTTCCTATATTTATAAAACTTTATTGCTTTCCCTAAACATTCAATATTTTTCTTGCCATGAGAAACATGTTTCCTTCTTAGATTCATGTATGTGAAGTTCTAACACCATAAATTTATCCTAAGAACACTCAATATATGCACTTACACCCTCCTATTTCAATCATAAGTGTGTGTATGTGGACACTCCAAATCCCTATATCCTACCTCATCACACCAATAAACACGTACCTATAAACATTACACCTTAATATCGTAACTTATGGTTCAAACTGTTCTTTCTATATTCTATTTTTTCTTGTGTAGTAATTGCACCTTCAATGCTCCCTTTCTCACATGCCATTAGTTATCTACCACCCATTCCATTTCCTTTTGTATTCATAGTGTTATGTTTTTTGTAAGCTTATCCTCCACTCTTAAGGAAGATTGGTAAATCTATTTCATCATATACATCTTCACTATGATAATATCATCTTGAATCACCCACCGTAGCATGCGGTGATATATCACGACACCTTATCATGATCCATTTCATTATGAGAAAATTGAAGTATGATCTTGGAGAAATATTCCATTTATATTCAACACTTAGTCCATTTTTTCATAAAATTTGCAACCTCTTTAATGTACCCAATTGGTAATTACAAGGAAAAATTTTTATTTTATCTTTGAAACCATTCACTCCCAAAAGGTGATATTTTCTTTACACTTTATATTTCCTTCTACATGAAATCATTTCAACCATGTTGACACATCACATTTCAAATTTAGGCATGAAATATTCACCTTTTGATTTTAAAAAATCTCACAAACTCAAAATAATCTTCCATCTCTATGAGAAATAAATTAGATCTTTTGCATTCATTGTCCCTAAAAAAATTAGAACATTCAAGATACAACTCTTCAATATTTGACATGGATTATAGAATCCTTTATTCTTCCTCATCAAAATTTTCTTGTGCTAGAATTAATTGTTCCACTCCAAACTTAATCATTCTTATGTTTCCTATTTTGTCAGATCATAATTCTGATGAATCCTATTTTTATATCTTCTTCTACCACAATAATCCTAGTTATTATTGTCTACATAACATTCACACAATATCATCAAGAGTTTTTATCACATTTTTAGCTAATATTCCTCATTGTGTTACTATTTTAAGTTCCATATTATCTCTCTATAATACTTAGATATATTATTGCACCTCTTGGCAAACTATGTATATCAATTTACTTACTTGAATAGATTAAGGATTTGATAAATTTAAAAGATGCGATATGGGTGCTAAAAGCTATTATATGAAATATCAATTGACTTATACATTATGATATTAGTGGAGATGAAGAGATGAGGATCATATTCTCAAAAGAATAACTTGGCTGGTGTTATATACTTGATAGAGAAGAGAAGAGATAGAGATTGAGTTAGATCATTTTGTATTAAAATATCTTTACATTTTTGAAGTATACTCTTATTTTAAACCATACAATAGGAATTATTTCCCCAAATTTTGTGGCAAGGGGCTATTCATATTGAAGAGTGATATCACAAGGTTATTATGATGTTTAGGTGAAGTTTGAATGAGTAAACTAAGGAATGTTTCTTAAATTTTCGAGAGCTACATGAATAGATCATATTCCTCCAAGATGGATGTTGAAATGATGGGTAAAACTCAAGGAATATCATTCTAAGTATGATGTGAATAGATTGAGATGTTAGTTTGGGAGCTATTTTTTGTTCAAATGACATGAAATTATTTGTATAAGATGGAATATACATCCCAAGTGATGGTATTGACCCTAAAAATGTAAGTGGTTGATGTAGTCAAGGATGAAAAGTTCCAAAAATTATTACATTAAACCTATTAGTTTAGGATGGTCAATTGTGTTGATTTAGATAAAATATTTATATTTTTGGTTTTATAAAATTGGCTAGAGGAAATAATGATTTAGGGGGTATGCAAGAAAATTCCTTTATGTTTGATGATGATAAGAAATATATGTGGAATTGATGGTGAAATAACATGTTTCATCCCATTTATGCTAACCACATTCTTAGTGGGATATTAATTAGGATTAAATATTTTAATCCTATTATTATTGAAGTTTTATATTAATTTTCATTACTAGGATGAGGATCTCCCTTAACCTTAAAATGATTAGGTAAGGTATTTTGATATACTTTAAGGTGTTAAGTTTTTAAATGAACGACATTGTGATGGTCACACTTTTTAGTGACATCATAAACTACAATGGATTATTCATATCTCTTATGGGCCATACAACCATGCTTAAAGTTAGATCTAAGTAAGAAGGCATGGAGTGATTTTTAGTTCTCATGTGAATGATACCAATTAATTCGACACTGTACGACTGAAAATAAACATGTGAACCTTAGGCACACCAACCTCCCGAGGTTCTGTTAGGATAGTTGACATGGAATGGATAGATGACTATGTGGAATATATGTAAGGAAAAATACATGAAATGTGGATGAGGAGAGATCAAGGTAATCTAATGTTTGGTACTCACATTAATGAAATATGCTCATTTAAGGAAAGAAATACTTGTCTTACCTACATGGGTGATAAGGAATGGTCTAGGATGATGCTAGTGCATAGATGGTGGTCAATATATGGCTCACAAAAAATACGGCAATGGGCTATGGAAGATGGGGAAATTGTCCTATATTTTCCTCGTAGAAGTTTCCAGAAAGGTCATGGAAGTGCTAGAGGAAACATATGAATAGGATAAGCAATTGAATTGTGTGAAAAATTTTCATCTAGGATGGTTTCGCTTAAAGTCATAGAATTTCTTAGATTCTTCATTCAGCTTGTCAATTACGTGATGGTGATAGGTGGAAGTGGAGAGGATCAAAAATAAAAATTCTAAGACTTGTGTCAATGTTTTCTCTAGGTAAGTTATATTTGGTTGCAGAACTCGAGGATCATATACTTCATCTCTTGGTTGTTGAGGACCCTAAATGGTCATATGGGATGTGTGATTATGAAAATTGGGTGAAATACGTGAAGATGGATCAAAATGATTGACAAGTGATCAATAAAACTTGTGGTCGGCTGATTTTCCCAAAACTCATAAGCTCTATCATCCTGGCATTCAAATGCCTCAACCATGCAGTGATAGCAGGTAATTCTAATGTGGTTGAGAAGATGTGAAATGAAGGCCTTGGTAGATGTCTAAAAAGGTCACTAATAGGTTTGGTTGTGACACTTTTGGTTCAAAATGTAATCCCTAGGTTCTCTAGGACCTGAAATGGTCATGTGGGATGTATACTCAATTAATTTAATGAAAGAAAGTAAAATAATTAAATAAAAAAATCTAATATATGTTTTTGTGATTTTTTAATTAGATAAAGGAAATACAACAAATAACAATATAATTAAATTAAACTAATATTTTTGTATTTTATACGTTCTAGAAAACAACATAAGAAATACAAAGATATGTAATTGCTTCTATAATATTATTAATAAAACCTAACAAATAAATAATCTGATGTGACTATTTATCTGTGTAGAATGAATCTAAACTATCTTAAATAAATAAAGATTTTCTAAATTGTAATTGTGGATCTAGATCATCTAATCCACCTCAGAGACACGAGAAGAAGTAATATTTTCAGAAGCACTTCTTCCCTTGAAACATCCCTTGTAGAAGTAAAGAAGGATTCAATGGAGATTGCAGATTGAAATGGAATTGTAATTACTTTAAACAAATGTAGAAGATTTCCTCTAGAAAAATTCCCTTGCAAAATCACAGGGATAGGAAGGGAAGAAATATATCACTAGAAACTTTATGCAGACAAAATAAAAGCTACAATAATTACTTAACTATTGCAAAGATTTGAATTGAAATGATTTAACTAATCTAGTCAATATTGTGCATACAAATTAAGTAAATAAATCAATAAAGAATAAGGAAATCAAAGTACATCCCCAACCTAGAATTTTTAGAATAGAAGCAAAGCCAGTGATGGTTTACTGTGATGTCCCCTCAGCTTCTTATCCAACTTTAGTGCTCGAGAAGAATCTAGGAACTATGCTTAGGTAGTGTAGAAGAAGTGTTGTAGGATCAATGGGTTACATGAAATTTGGTAGCAATATGGTTAGGATAATAACAATGCAAGAGAAATGGCTTGATTGTGTATTTCCTAGCAAGATTATGACAACATAACGATGAAATTCACAACAAAAATATTCAGCCATTACTTCGGGAAGAAGCTTGGATTTTATAGAACATAGGCTGGGAAATGGTCTAAGCCATTTGGCATCAAAGGAATGCCACCTCAATCAAAGGAGGGGAAATTAAATATCATTTAGCAATTGAAGAGGAAGAGGAAGTTGGTATGTATCCATCAAGCCTACAAATAGCAAATTTGACTAAGAAACGTGTGCTAAAATCATGTTTGAAGAAATGACACATGTTTAGAATGTGCCAAAGAATATTATGGAGAAAGCGCATGCAATCGCCAATTTGCACGAGAGGGGAAATTACGCAACCATTGAGGTGGTTATGTAACCACCACTAAGGACAGACTAGTGGTTGCATAACCATCGTGGCCTTTACATAACTTAAGGTAAAAAATTACAGAAAAGTTGTGAAAGAGATAAAGGAAAGTAAGAAAAACATGGAAATGGTTAAGGGAAAAATTCAAAGCCACAAATATATATTAAAATAGGAAGGAAGCAAGCGTCAAACACTATTGGAAAAGATAATAATCATCATAGGGGACTTTGAATCGTTCGACAATGTAGCACATGAAAAATTGGGTGCGTACATATTGCCCCCTCGGAGAAGTGTTTTATCCATGAAGAGGTGTAAAACATAGATTTTGAGTATGGAGTTCCCAAAATGGGGGTTAGAAATTATACTTGACATGCACATGTGTTGAAGTGATGCCAATCCAAGATTCCTACCATCTACAAGAGAAAATGGGAATCAAGTGCAGATATAATGTAGAATTGACAAAATATACTACAATAAAATGAAAAGAGGACTTACCATATCCACAGAGATAGAAATATACCTACACTAACACTCCAGCCCTGTAAAACACACATACGCAAAACATACTATATATAACCAAAATCATTATTTATCGATACCATTTTCACTCACCCACTTAGTGAATTTTGAGTTTTGGATTAGTGTGACGGTTTTACGCAAGAGTACAACCGAATCAAAGAGCACATCAACATGATGACGGCCCCACCATCAAGAGGAGAAGAAACTTAGAGACAAGTGAGTTATCTGCATTTATTCATTTTTAACCTATAATGTGAAAAAATTGAAAAATATTACCTAGGGGGTCATTTTCAATAATTTTAGAGGTAAAATGTTCATAAGGGGTGCCTAGACATGTGTGTCTTTTATTTGGTCAAAAATGGTCAATTTATTGTATTTTTTTGAGCTTTTTAGCTTTTAGGTATGACACCTCCTCTTTGGACAGAACTACCACTCTGTAGGTGGTAATTACACAACCTTGTGGAGATTGCATAACCGCCACTCTATACATAGGGGAGGTTGCGTGATTTTTGGGGTAAAGGATAATTTTGACTAAGTGTGAAGAATGTTTTTGGTTTTTGTGTTGTTTTATGATGTTTTTGATGAGCTTATTATGTATGAGATGTTTCTAACTTTCTCTTTTTGTGTTTTGGTGAGTGCATGCCCCATATATCAAATGTAATAGGGCTAGGGAGTGTGATTGGATTCCTGAGATTTTAGTTGGCCTTTCTCATGTAGAGAGAGATAACTTATATAGAGTGAGATATGGAGGATATCCTAGAAATTGCTGGTTAAACTACCTAGTTACTTGTTAGCTGATTTACTGAGCTATTGGGATGTGTTCTGTAATAATTTCTAGTTCTATAGGGTTAGAGGAGAGTGGAATATCACTCTCAAGGATAAATACATGATTTTGGCTATTCTGTTATAGGAAGGAGGTTGATTTTGGAGAGTTCTACATCAATGGTATAGTCTCACAGTTGGGCTACTTATATGGGAGATGCATTGACACTGAACTAGTGCCAAACATGGCATGAGATTGTTAATTGTTCTCTCTACGCTATTCCTACCTTGTGTAAAGCCATCATTGGAATTTTGGATTCACGCTTGGTTAGGGATAAGGGTGGGGATAAGTTGATTTTTGTTGGGTCCCGATTATTTAGAGCATAGAGGAGCATGGTCGCATCTACGCATCGGGCATTGACATACTTGGTACTTTTATGGATGAAAATTGAAATTCAACCTTAACCTGTACTTAACCCCTCAAGGTCATGTTGTGGAAATTGATGTGTAAAGTGTGGATGGCTAGTTGTAGGAGAACCAGTGACTAAGATTTGGTAGCGTGATTTCCTAGTAGTCGAACCGACAAGAGGGAGATTTAATGGCTATGAAATGGTAGTGTAAATTACCTATGGATTGATCTACTTCATTCCATATAACTAATAAACTAGTTTGAAGTATCCATTTAAAAAAATATGAAATTAACAATCTATTCTATTTCTCAAAAGGAAACTAATCTAAACAAATCACAAAAATGAAATATTATAATCCCGGAAAACAAATTGCTTATATTCTAGACAATTAAACTACTTCTACACTAAACTAAATAAGAAAATAACCCGGTGTGGTTATTCGGTTGTCTTAAGTGTATTCTAATTAATGCTAACATAAATCAAGAATGTTTCCAATTAATCTATGATGTATAGAAAACTTCCTACAAATATTCCCTCCTTCAGATCCACAGGGATGAGAAGAAGAGGATCCATCATCGGGAGCTTCTATTAAAGATGTAAACCCTTTGGAAATTAACTAATTACTTTCAGATGAAGGAAAATTGATTTCTACTCTATTTGATATGAATTTGAATGAATATGATTCAGATTTGACAATTTAATCAATGAAGAAAACAAACAACACCTCCAACCTAGATATGTAAGAACAATGGAAAATTTGGTTGTGTGAATATTTGTCCCCTCAGTTTATCCTTTCGATTTCTGTGTCCATGTGAGTCCAATGGGTGGGAATGCAGTGACAATAAGAGAAGAAAGTGTAGGAGCTACAACATATTGAATTGGAAAATTGGGAAACAATGCAGGTGGAAGAGTGCAAGCACAATTAAACAATGGAAGAACAATTAAACTAAGATTGGCTTTAACAATTTCTAATAAGAAAGGCAACAACTTTACAATAACAAGAATACTCAAAATTCTCCGGACATTTCTTGAATAAAAACATTGGTTATATAAGAAATTGATTGGGTTGTCCACTCACACACAAGGTATCCTTGAGGTGCCAACTCATTGGATGAAGAGGCAATTCAAACTAATTAAATCTATTTAAAAATAAAAGAGGGAAAGAAGACCATGCAATCGAGCCCAATTTTAGCTAATTTGGCTCATAAACATGCCTTAGAAGTGAAGTTAAGTGAAATCATGCATGTATGCGAATCGCTGCCCGCCAAGGGTGACAAACATGAAACCAACGCCCAAATTTGGGTGGTGGTTATTTTGTCGATTTCGACACTCGAAGGTCAAAACATGCATAAAAATAAGTGGGAAGCTAGAAGAAAGCATGCAAAGGCTAAGTAGGGATGTCTAGGCTACAAATATATACTGCAAATGGGTTTAGGAACTTGAAAACCTTCTGAAAGGATATGAATCATCATTAGGGACCTTTTGAAATTGTTTTCCGACAATTTAGCATGTGCAATTTTGGGTGTAGATAGTACTAACTATGATGATCTATATAGGGTGGTTTGACTAAATGGCAAGGCCCGTAGTCATCCTACTTTAGTGACCAATGGGGTCTTCAAGCGCATGATCCCCTACAAGAGTGGTGTTGGGATAATAGATCATGAGGCTATTAGAGTAGATAGATGGATAGTTATGGGCCCTTTAAATGGACATCATCAACCTACTTCTACACTCACTACATATGACATGATTTCATAGCCGTACCAAGACATGGACGGCTTATGGGGTGAGGATGTTGTTAGTGTGGTGACATACAACACTAATACACGGTTGAAGAATAAGAATAGATAGGTGGAGGTCCATCTAGTCCATATAGTGACCCCATAGTTTGGGTTACCTTATATTGATGCCCTCCTAGTAATTCTAGTTGTATACAAAGGAATTAGAGAGGTTAGAGCTACCCAACAAGGAAAGCTCCCATGGAATTTTGTTATACCTGGGGTTCTGATTGGCGCACCACAAGTTTTCCCTGACCCAACTAGACCAAGATTTATTCTTTAGATCCGAGACCACTCCCGAGCATAGAGAGAGAGGAGGAGGAGGATAAGGTCGAGCAAGAGGTGCAAGAGGAGGATACTAAAATGGAGTGAATGATCACCAGAGAGGATTCCACAAAAATGAGAGCCAAGCTTGAGATTTTATTCATAAAGGAAGTATCTCTTCCACAAGAGGAGGAGATAAGGAGTCATTATTTGGAAGATAGGTGGCTTGAGAGGAGATCATAGTTGAGCAAGTGCGTGCAGTAGCAACAAAACTAGTAGTAGAACTAGTAGACCCATCCTCGAGACCAAGAGATCCGAGTAAGTGAACATTACTCTCTCGACTCTACTACTTAGACTAGAAGTGTTAGTGAATTATGTATCGTATATACATTTTTTTTTTTAAAAATTTTCCTAACTCGTCATTATTTTATTTTGTTTTGCAGCCACCGCTGATGGTTGATGAGACCTTATTTGAAGCATCCTTATTGATACCTTTGCACAATCCATGGGCATGACACGAGATGAGATACTTGTGGAATTTGAGAAGCCAATCATGGTAGGGGTGGCACACTGATGTATTTTCTCCAACATGGATTGTAACAGGATAAGTGACTAAGATGAGGATTGAGCTTGCTGGATATCAAATAGCCAAGAGGAGGCAACGGCGAGAGGATTCATGCATCGGTACCACCACTGGTAGATCACCTAGTTCATCATCCCATGGTCATTCTCATAGATCTTGGCATGGAGGCTCTCACTCCCACTACATGAGACAAAATCAAGAGCCCCAATTACACACCTTCATTTGGATCTCGTAGAGAGGGATAGGCCATAGGCCTTATTGTTTTATTATACTTTTGGACATATATATCATTTTTTTGGTATTTTTTCTCGGTGCGAGGTTTTTACCACACTTAGAGTGTGATGACACTATATACAAACTTGATTACCTACAGAGACATATATACATATGAATATTTTTTGGCAGATATCTTGTGTAAGATTTTATCTCATTGATGGCTTGCTTCACTTGTGTACTCTTAGATGCTTAGAAATTACAATGTTTTATATGCTTTTTGAATGCATGGTATGAGATGATGATGTGCTAACAGAATGATTTTTTTGTTGTTTTTCTTTATATGATGCGTATGCAAACAAAATCTAGCCTGAAACTTTGGTTTTAAACAATATTTAATACTTCTTGTTTTGTTTAAAAATGTGATGAATGTGATAAAATAAGAGAATGAGCTCACTCCTCTTCTAACTCCAAGAAACTAGTAAGATGTGAGGTCTCAACACTAAGAGCTAGAAGGGGGATGTGAGTTATGTGGTTTTGATGAATAGAAATGACAAAAGGAAGACAATATTTTGACAAAAATCCATTTAGGAACCTACAACCTAACTCAACACATAGTTTATTACGTAGTAAATAATGTAATTTTCTTGCAAGTTTATTTAGACTTAGATCTAGATGGCCTCTTGATTGACAAAATCTGGTTTTAAGTTTTTGACTCTCTTGAAACATATACATCGAATACACTTTCTTGGGATTTGAAGTTTCAAAGCATTTTTTTTATTTTCTATATTTTTATACCTTACTAACTTATTATAAAGAGACGCCCTACACCTTTCCCAATGTTACCAGTAAGAAAGATGTGCTCATCACTAAGGACAATATAAAGGAAAGTAAGGGCACTTATCTCATTTCCCAACCTCACGTCACTAGTATGAGGCATGGGCTCATCACCAAAGATTGGTAGGGAAAGGAAGTGTAGTTTTATTTGTGAATGAAAGGATTTGTATTTATTGATTAACTTATATCATTTTTTTAACTTTGAGTTGTGCTTTTGGTAGGAGATATTTCCCTAACCTCAACCCCATACAACTAGTAAGATGTGAGGGCTCATCACCGAAGGATGAGATAGGAAAACAAATGATCCGGGTAAAGTGTTTAGAGTGATATTGTTACCAAAGAGGTTTCTTAGGAAAGATGTGATATTAAGAAGCTTATAGAACACACTGGGAAAATGACACCTAAGCTAGAAGAAAACTATAGGCCGAATCAAGTATCCAGGGCCTTAGTAGGATCAATGTCGAAATTTTTTTCTTCACTTGCTAAAATGATGAAGTGATTAGAATTTTTGATGATAATATGGTGGATAGTTTAAGAAGTGTGATTGATTGAATTTGAAAATGTTGAGAAGTTTTTGAATTTATTTGAAAACTAATTTTTGACTACAATTTTATAATATGATTTGACAAATGAAATGTAGTATGGATGTAATAATGTACACACAGAAATGTATATGGATCATATGTAGTAACATTTTAGATGCAGTGAATTGATGGATTCACCAAATTCTTCACCCTATAATGTACACAAGTGATATGTGCCATTCTTTTAGTCCTCCATGAATTCATATGAACCCAACAATTTAGGTATGAATTTTTTTCCTTCGCTAGTCTTCTTATCGATTTGATTGTCTAATCTTAGCACTAGATCACCTACACATATTTCTCATTCCTAAACCTTATTATTGACTTGATGGGCCATCTTGTTAGCATAAACATTGTGTCATTTCTCATCATAAAGTTAAGCTTCATCGAGGTTTTCCAATTGAACAAGTCATACCTCTCGATATGTATTCTCATCCAAGATGCCTTGCAAAGATATGTGGAGGCTAGGTATCTTGACTTTGAGTGGTAAAACCGCTTCTAAACAAAAGACTAAAGAATATGGGGTTTTCCTGTAGGCATTTTCTTTGAAGTCCTATAGGCCCACAAGGCCAAAAAAATATTTAAGTGTTAGTCTCATTTATTCTGCTTGAATATTTTGAGGAGAATGGATTTCAATGTCTTGTTCGTATCCTTATCTGTCCATTGGCTTGAGGGTAGTATAAGTAGGTTATGTGATGCGAGATTTTAAATTGTGAGAACACATCACACACCTATTTTTTCTTAAATAATGTGCCATTATCTAAGATAATGACACGTGGAACCACATACCGCAAATGATCGGTCAATATAAACTTAGTGATCACAAACCCAGGTATATTAGTGAAAGGCATGGCCTCCACCCACTTTATGAAATACTCCGTGGCTGTAATGATGAAGTTATGGTTGTCTGTTGATGAGAGAGGAAACATCCCTATCAAATCTAAACCCCAAGTAGAAAAGGGCCAAGGTGTCACTATTGGATGTAGAGCTTGAGTCGGGATGTGTATCTCACGAGATAATTCTTGGCATTTATGGCACCTGTGCACATAATCCATAACATCATTCTCTAAGGTGGGCCAAAAGTAACCCATTCGATGTATTTTTCATGCAATAGCATGTCACCCAAAGTAACCCCCACTGACTCCATTGTGGGCTCTAAAGAGGATCTTCTCTGATTCTTCTTTGTCAACATGCCTCAACAACATTCTGTCGAAGGTTTTGTGATAGAGAACTTCTTCTACAATCACATATTTTTCAACTATAATGCATTGCCATTGTCTCTGCTCGTGAGGTTTCTCCTAAGAATATGAATGGTCCACAATGAAATTAATAATATCTGAGTACCATGGACATGAGGCAATGAGAGGTTTGGTCTCTATATAAAACACACACTCATCGGGAAATCCAAGTGTACTAGATCTCCACAATCTATTGGGTTGTCTACTAACAAATCAAAATGATGTTTCCCTTCACAAAATTTTGTTGATGAAGGTTAGTTTAAATTCACCCATTAAGGTCATAAAGCAGCCAACATTATTCGACAAGGAACCCCGAGTTAGAAATTTTCATAGCTGGTCCGAATTAACAATCACTCATGTTTCCTAGTTAAGCATATAATTCCTTAACCTTTTTGTTGGGAAAACTATAAAAAAATTCCTTTTCTCGCATGTGTATAACATGTCTCATACTCTAGCATAGTATGACTAATAAAATAAAAGACACCTTCACATTTATCATCATCTTCTGTGATGACATTCAAGCTAGTGAGACATCGTAGCACAGGAGTACAAAATTAGAGGATGATCTAATCTTGGCTCTATGAGTGTGGGAAGTGACATGAGGAAACATTTTATAGAATTGTTCACCTTATGACACTTAGTTGTCTAGTCTTTACAACAATCCTTCTTTAAAAAATTGTTAATAGGATGAATGACGCTTGAGGTTAAATTAGAAATGAACTTGTGGATTGCTCCGAGCTTACCAAGAAAGGATATGATTCCTACCTCATCTAAGGGTGGGGTCATTTATAGGACCTCTTGAATATTTTTTTGGATCTACATTGATCCTTAATGAAGAGATAATGTACCCTAGTGACTTCCCTCTTGTCACTCTTAATACACTCTTTTTTGGATTTAACATTACCATGTATTTGATGAGACAAGAGAAGATCATGTGATGCACCTCGGGGTGATCACACCACTTCTTGGATTTAGCTAGAATATCATCAATGTAAGATTCCATAATATTATGTATAAGATTGTGGAATATGTAGGTCATTTCTTGTTGATATAAAGCTCCAGTGTTTCTGGCCAAATGACATGACCGTGTAATAAAAGGTCCCCCAAGGAGTGGTAAAAGTAGTGGTAAAAGTAGTATTTTCTTAATTCTCCTAGAGATTGTAATTTTTTATAACCCAAAAAACCATCCATAAGTGACAAAAACTCATATCCAGTTGTTTTATCTACAATGACGTAAATGGAAGGAAACGGAAAATCATCTTTAGAGCACATCTTGTTTATGTCCCTAAAGTCAATGCATATGAAAATTTTCCCATTATTTTTAAGAACAAGTAATATGTTTGAAACCCACATTGAGTAGTATACTAGCTTAATGAATCCTACCTATAGGAGTTTCATAACCTCCTCTTTGACCATCAAAGTTACTTTTGGCTTCATAGGTCTATATTTTTACTTTATGGGCTTAGCGTTCGACTTGGTTACCAAGATATTCACCACAACATGGGGAGAAATTCCTATCATCTCCTTATAACTAAAAGTGAAGTATTTGAGTGTTTCTTGAGTATATTAGTATGGGCTTCCACTCTTCCAGATTCAAGGAAGAACCAAGTTTCAAGATTTTAGGATCTTCCTTTTCCTGATGTTTATATCTATGGTACCTTCGATTAAAGAGGTGTTACCCTCTTCAAACTTAGGTGGGGATGGAGGTAATTCTAGTTCCTACTCATCTATTCCACATACCTCAAGGTATCTCGATGAGGAGAGGTCCATCGTATGATCTCCAAAATAGGAGGAAGAGTGAGGTATAAGTGCGAAGCCTCTCTTGTGATGCGTGAGATGAAGATTAGTGTATACATGGAGGTATCCTAGGATAGTTTCATCATTTTGTCTTAGTCTAAAGTGGTAGGATTTATCTCGGGCTCAACATATGTCAAAATTGGATTAGTTGGCATCATTTGAACTAGAGGTCCAGTGTCTAACAAAAACAATGAACTCGGTTTATTTCAATTCTTTTTTTGGACAAAATTAAGAAGAGGAAGTATCTATAGATTCATCTAACATGTTTATATCACATGGGATAGCCTCAATAGATATGATATCAATTTTTTTCTAAAGTTAAGAACAACGGTCTTATAGAGTTGTAGATGTTCCTCTCTAGTCTCATAAACTTCTAAGACTTGATTGGTGACAAGTTGGGAATCACCTAGAACCCTAATGTTGCAAACACCCATCCTCTTAGCTACGATAAGGCCAAGAAGAAGAGCCTCGTATTCAGCACCGTTGTTTGAGCACTTGAAATTAAGCTTCAAGGAAAAGGGTGTGACCTTCTCTTTGGGGGAAGTTATAATCACACTGCCCCTACACCAAAATGACATTTTACACCATCATAATTAAGTGTCTAGTATTTTCTAGGGAAGGTATAAGTTTTATCATCTTTGGCTTCTTATTCCTTTACCTCTAAGACTTTGACCATACAAATCTCTTTATAGCCATTGGCTAGAAGAGAAGCAAGTCTAAGAGAGCTGCCCTATGCCCATGGATTTAAACGGAAAGAAAATCGGTAGGTCATTTTCCAACAACTCCATGATTTTATCTATGGTATTTTTCGACAGTTTTAAAACTATAAAAATTATTTTATATGCACACTAACTCCTTTGATCACCTTGGGGGCTTATAATTATGCCATAGGAATCAACTTGGAAAGCGGTGTTGAATCCTTGGGTTTGTTTAATTGATTGGCTAGGAGTTCAAACCCATAGTGAAAACGAGTTTCTTCTTTAAGTTGGCTAGATGGATGTCAAAAGGATTTGGGTCACCTTGGACAATGAAGAATTTCCCAGATGCGGGAATAAGACTTCCTAAAAAAGTGTGTAAGGGATTTCATTCATTCGATGTATCCAAGATTGACTAAGAATCATATTATAGTTGGTTTCCTGATCTATAATATAAAACTCAATTAACACCATCTTTTCCCGAGGATAATTGGAAGCACTATAGTCCAAATGGACATTTCCTTGAGACTATTGTATCCTCTTAGAGTGTTTCAGGTTTTCAAATAGTTTATTTCTCCATAGCCCAAATTTTGGAGGAATGAGAAGGGGAAAATATTGACAACTACCCCATTGTAAATCATTACATGTTTAATGCAGTTATTATAGATATAAACCTATAAAGATAATGTTGGGTCACCTCTCCATGCTGATTCAATGTTAGTGGGCATCTTACTGATGTTGAAGATGAACTTGACATCTCTTTTAGGTTTCCTTGGGGGTAGACATCACAATCTATATGGTTTATTTGTGCCTCTGGTGGAGGGGTAACGTGGATTAATTGACCAAGGCCCAACGATTCCAACAAAATGGCTCAATGAGATGGATAGTTCTTCAACAAATCTAAAAAGGAAATGTGAGAAAAGGTATTAGTCAAATATGTAATTAGGTGATAAGTCCCTACAGCCTTAGAGGATATTATAGTTTTGTCAAAAATCGAGGGGTATACAGGAATGGATTGCATGGAATAGTTCACAGTATGAGTGGAAACATTAATTTAAGGTTCATTCTCTAATTCAACCAGTCTACAATCTTGGTTTGTTGTCAATTTGTCCAAAGGAGGTGCTACTAGAGGGTTTGATGATGTAGATGCTTCATGGTCAATTTTCCCTACTGGATTGACCTTTTTAGATCCGTGAGGGTTTAATTTCCCATTTTGGGGTGTGTAGGAAGGGGGTCTCTAAAAACTCCAAGGGGTTAGTTTTGAGGGGAGACGCATCCCATGTGAACATTCTATGTTGGCGTCATGGGATTTGCCAAAAAAATCTTGATAAAGAGTTACTTTTGGTCCTCTGGAATCCATTGTATAAACTTATTGTAGTCTCTCTGCAAGTTTAAGTGTCATGTCCTTGAAATGTATGGAAACCACAATATAGATTATGATCATAATAATGGGTATTTGATTTTAGTTTTGTTATGGTCTATAGTTCCATTTGTTATTTTTCTATTGATTGTTGAAGTTAATGTTTTGGGGACTTTACCCTTGGTTTTGATACTTTCCTAGGTATTGAGTTGGGCCTTGGGCCTGAAATTGTTGAGGAGGTGGAGGAGGATGATTAAAGTCCATCACATTGATGAAAGGAGTGAAATGATTACTCCTATGGTTGTTTGTATTCATGCTACTCTTAACATTATTCATACTAGTAGTGTTAACAACATTCGGCTTCCTGTCTTGATCAAGAACACCGTCTATTGTAGTACCATGATTCTTTTAAAGGACCTTAGGCCCTTGGTAGGGGCGTGGAGGAGTCCACCACATTAATGAAAGGAGTGAAATGTTGTTATTGGAATTTTTTAGGTAATTAGAATTACCTTGTGAGGGAGTGACCAATCTCCTTTTAAGCCATAGGTATTTCGAACGTTGTTAATAGCCATTTGGTTAATGTGGAGAGAACCCTCTAGAACCTATTCATAAATTCCGAGAGGGAACTTATACACTTCTTCCTTAGTTTCTTAATTAAGGGAATGAAATAATAGGTTACAAAGATTCATTTGATCCATGTTAGGATCATTAGATGAAGAGTAGAGGAATTACGCCATCTTTAGATGAAATGGAAAACATACTCATTATGCTCTTGATTGATATAGAGGAATTTTGTAATTCCTATTCTTAACAACTTGTTCATATCAAAATCCTTTATGAACTCTGAGACAAGTTGTTTGGATGAGTGTATCAAGGCTTCTGGTATTCTATAATACCAATCGAGAGAAATCCCCTCAAGGGTTTTGGGGAATATTTTAGTGATCACTACATCCCAAGGTAGTAACTCTCTAATGATGGTTATGTATGCTTTAATGTGTGCATTCAAATCCCCTCCTTTTTGAATTTTGGAAGATTTGGTAAAAGTCATGGAAGCATGACACTTCGTATGGAAAATTGAGGGGATCCTTGAGATATTTAGAGTATGCACCCACAACATACAAATCTACAATAGATGACCCTTTATGGGGAGATGGAGATGGAACAAGAGGTTGAAAAGGTGAAACATAAGCATTCACAGGGGTATAGGGTATCCCTTGAGACTAGGCGTATTAGCTAGGAAAAGAAAACATGTCCCCCTGGTGATTTGGAATACATATGCAAATATGGGGGAATATAATTTTGATATGGAGTGGTAGGCACAAAACTAGGGAATGTCACATTGGAAGTTAGGATAACATTTAAGAATCCACTTCTAGATGGTGCTTGTTGAGGGTATCTGCATGAAGTGTGAGGGGGCATACCTAACATTCTTGATCAAGTGAGGAGATATATAGGGCTAGGAATGACCATGTAAACCCGAGGAGGTGATGGAGTAGAAATCACATATCCAAGATTTTGATCCTGGTAAAGGACCTTGTCTTTCTCGAGAAAAATATGAAATGTGAAATGACCTGGTAAGTTGTAATTTCCTAACTCTATCTACCAGTGTAGAAATCACATCACCTGAATATGGTGTTGCATTTTTGGGCGTGTTTTGAGCCTTGTTAGGAGATAAAGGTACATGATGTCTTGCTATAAATTGTTCTCTGGGAGGACACCCATCTATGGGTATATTTTTCGTCATTGTAGAGGGAGGGGTAGAAATATTCTTTTGAAGTAGAGCATCGGATACCTTGCATCCTTTCCAAGAATTGAAACATTCCTCACTCCGGATGAAGTATTCCACGAGTTCATAATTAGACGAGAGGTAGGAAGAGAAAGGATCAAGACTACATATTGATTTAGGGCCTCAAAAATACCCAAGGATAGAAGCCTTGTTCTCCAATGAATGTCTTATTATTTGATTTGGATAACTCATGTTGATAGATATCCTCAATCCTAACAAACAAACCATTATTGATTGCCTTGGGGAGGAGGAGTGTAAGGTGAAGGTAATTTAGAAGAATAATTACCAACCCACCATGATAATGAGGGTGATGTTGTATACTCATTTGGCGGTAATAACCCTCGGGACCCAAAATAGGTTTGTTGTAATCGACTTGACATATTTGGGGGTATATAAATACCCACAAAATAATGGGAGAGGAGAAGGATGGATGAAAGAATGAAAAAAAAGGAACTAGTCCTTCACATCGAGTTGACCAATTTATGCGATTGAAAATCAACAATTGACCCTCATATGCACTCGACCTCTAGAGGTGCCATTAGGAAACATTCGATGTGGAATGGATAGATTGCTATGTGAAATATATGTAAGGTTAAATAAGAAAAATGTTGATAAGAAGAGATCAATTCAATCTAATGTTTGGTATAGGAACTATTGGAATATGTTCGTATAAGGTAGTAAATGTTTTTCTTATTTGCATGGTTGATAAGGAATGGTATAGGATGATGATAGTGCATAGATGGAAGTCAATATATGGCTCACGGAAAATGTTGGAAATGGGTTGTGGAATATGGGGAATTTTTCTTGCATTCACCTTGTAGAAGTTTCCAGACAAGGTCATGGAAGTGCTAGAGGAAACATATGAATAGGACAAGTGAGTGGATTATGTGAACTAGTTTCATCCAAAGGTTGGTTCCACCAAAAGTCATATAATTTTTGGCTTCTTCATTTAAGACTATCTATTGTGCAATGGTAACAGGTGGAAGTGGTGAGGATCGGAAAAACAAGATTCTAAGACCCATGTCAATGTCTGTCTCTAGGTAAGTTACATTTGGTTGTGGGACTCGAGGATCGTATACTTCACCTCTCGGTTGCTAAAGATCCTAAATGGCCAAACGGGATGCGTGACTATGGAAAATGGGTGATGTTGGTACCCAAATTGATTCTCCCTTTATGACTAAGCAACACCATAATTTGAGAAAGATGCTTCGAGATAGATGAATCAGAGTGTGAGTCATTTTATAGCTAGGGAAGGATTTGTGACTCATGCCCGGATGAAATGGGTAACACTGTATAGGGTTTCACCTAACTCGACTACTTTAGGTTGTGCCTTCAACCAAGGTGAGAGGACCCATTTTGTAACCCATATTGGTGGATAACGTATGCAGATTTATAGTATTTTCTTTCCTTTCACAAAATTGATAGGAGATCTTGAGAAGGTATGGTCAATACAATGTAGTCTAACTCTCACAAGTTGTCACTTTAGAGGATGAAGAAACCTTCTAAACAAGATCTAGGTTACTAAAGGTAATGGTAAAAACTGATTGCTCCTACATATTGAGGTAAGGGATGGGTAAATCAATGAATTCCCTCAACATTTATGAACAGACAATGCAAGCAGGGGTAGTTCATGTATGGTTCATCTCTGGATATGTATTTTATGGTTGGAAAGTTAAGCAGGATAAATTTGATTATACCAAATATCTGAGAACATGAAAACATGCTCCACAACCTAACAATCTCCCACTTGGGAACTAATTTTCATATGAGAAAGCTTCTCAACCCTTCACTAGTTTCCATGAAGACCAAAAAAATTTGAACACAACTTTATTTTTTCCCTTGTGACCACCTTGGTCATCATGTTTGTAGGATTATTACTTGTATGAATCTTCTCCAACTTCATAAAGATCCACAAGGAAAAAGATGAATAACTTCAAATAGTAAAGATGAACCTTTAACTAGAAAATTATGCATCTATGAAGGCTCAAAGACACATGGCTTCACACATTCTTCAAGGTTTTAACACAAGAACTCATGTTAAAGACTCAATTAAACTTTAGAAAACCCTTTCTTATATCACACTCATGATACACTCATAAATTGACAAACAATCTGTATCACTAAAATGAAAGTAAAGTGAATTTAAATCACTTATTGCATTATGAAATGAAATCTCTCTTCATAATGTAATTACAAATGCCACAATACTTGTCATGAGGACAAGATTTTGTGTGATTTCAAAGGATTTATAATGTAATACTACAACAAGAACATAGATAACTATTTGAAAATATCTCAAGATGAAAATAGACATAACACAGTTCATGATTTACACAAATTACTCAAGGTTTCTCAAATTTGATCAACAAGGGAAAGTTTTTTTACAATCTCAAAGTTTTTTCAATGGCTATACATTTTCAACCATCTTGACATGATCAATTTTGAAAGGCACACAAGAAATAACTAGTTTCTCAAAAAATTTCCCCAGAAAAATGGCTTCTCTCGGCTTTCTCTCTTTTTTTTTGTCGATTAAATTTTTAGAAAAATTAACCCCCTCTTGGCATGGCCTTTTCATACTTTTATATCACTCACTTTACTTCAAAGACCCCCCAAAAAAATAGAATATTTTGAGGAACACTTTATTCATTACAAATTTTTTCTAGAAAATGCTATTTATGAACATCATCATGTGTATACCGCAGTGTGTACGAAATGTGAGTCTTTTTATGTATTCCATCTATGTTTGATCTGGGACATCTTGTCTTCACTTTTGGTAGGTTATTTGAAACATTTCCTTATGATTTTGATTAACAATCATTTCAGATTGATCACCGAGCATCTCCATAGGTTTTTGACATGACTCACACCTACACTCATTTCTTGAAATACTTCTTGGGATCGTGCACTTCAATTCATACCTTACTTGGTTTAAACACCATATGTGATGTTTGTCGAATCATTATAATTTACCGAGTTATTATCATCTATAATTTCCTTTAGTTTTTAATTTTCCCTTGTGCGAACCGAGAAAGATCCTTCTCATCTCGGGGAAAGATTTTTCCATATCAAATATATGTGTCACCTTGGGTTATAAATTTCAATGCTACCCTATTACAATTATGTATCTCTTTCCTAATTTTGGGTATAGCAGAATATTTACTAGAAAAATGGAAAAGACACTTGTGGCATATAGCTTGAAAGAAATATCTTGAAAGATCTAAATCAGATATTTGATCTAAGTGGACTAGATGAGGCCTTTGTTAGGGCCTTGTTTGAAGTAGAATGCATAGGAGACACAAGAGGACCTTTGACATATCAATGAGTCCACTTAGCACTTTTAACCAGGCTGATCATAATCAATCATGTATTCACATATTTCCAAGTCATGTATTTCCATATTTTTAGATGGGAGCACATGAAAACACCTAAGGATTTAAAAAGATATTGGGTTGAGAGGAGGCCTCAAGTCTCTGGGAAAACTATTTTTCAATGCCCCTTCTTATGCAATGAGGAATTTGTGTCAAGAGAAATTCCTAAGGAATCATACATATTGTATGACAAAACCTCCATTGATATACAGTGCCTGCCATTTCCCACAAAGTGAATGAGTTGGAGAAGAGGATTCATTCCCTGGAAAAGAAACAGGAAGAAAATGTGCCTTTGCCACCAGATCTAACAACAACATTGCCTTCAAGTAAGAGGAAAGGAGAAACACAAACTCGAGTCTCCGGTCATCATCTTGGATGGAGAAGAAGACCAATCTATTTCTACTGCTGCTCAAGGGAAACACTTTCTTCAGCTCGAGATAGCAAAGGAAGGTTTGCAACTCATCTATCTGTATGTTTGATGCATTGTGACCCTCATTCTAAGTGGGAATTTCAAGGACCTTAGCCAATTCCTTCTCCCGGGAAAACCCACCTTTCTCCAGGACATGGGAAGCAAGAACTAGTTCCAAGCCTCACATTTCATCCAGTCACCAACATGCAGTATCTACCCCTCCTATCATTCTAGACATCCCCCTTATCACCCCAAACATCCCTCCTTAAAGTATTCCTGGAAAGACAACCCTTCATAAGGGGAAGAAAAAATGACCTTCTTTTCGTGTGGTCGGACCTCTTGGATTAGGTATCATCTCGACCAAAAATAATTGAGCTTGAGGAGATTATGGGCCACCCTAGAATGACGTTGGAATCTTTGATGGACATGGGGATGTCTAGGGACTTAACAAGGTTGATTGTCTTCATACAAATAGCACAGGCTCGGATGAATTCGTATTGAGGAAGAATTTTTTTGAATAAACTTCCCCTGCTAAAGGGAAATTATGAAGTAGGAGTAAAGGATGTTTAGGTGTTATTATCCTTTCATTGTTTTGATTTTTGATATATGTACATCTCTTTTTGTCATGGGTAAGGGCCCCTATATAACCCTATCTTGTTTTTTATTTATTCAACATTGCAAACAATACAAGGATGTCAATAATTCACATATCTGTTTCAAATGTATATGAAATTTTAATCTAATCCACTATGAACTACTACATATTTTTAACTTGTAATTGAAACAAAGAAACAATAAAATTTCAGAGAGATAATTACATTTAATGTATCAGAAATATCAATTTCAAAATATCAGTTCAATGGAGTATGAAAAGAAAATACAAAAAGAGGAAGAAAGTTCTTAAACATGTTCATCATCTTTTGTGCCAGCATCCTCCTCCTCTTCACCCTTTTCCTCTGCATCTTTCTCTTCTAGTAATCTAGCCACATAGGCATCATACCTATGGAATAATTCATTTACTTCATCCTCGTCAGGTCCAAGGTGATGCTAGAAAATCAATGTTTTTCTTGATATTAAGTCCAGACATTGAGCCATTTTCTGCTTATATTCTAGTGGCCTTGCTTTCAATTCCTCAATCCTATTCTCAATCTTCATCATAATTTTAATAGTTTCATGGGAGAAGTCATTTATCTAGATATTACTTTTAAAGGAATTGAGTAAGAAATCAAGTCTTAAATCCCCATATCTCTTTTTGGACTTATTTTCTACCATGTCCTCTAATCTTCTATCAATGGCATCAAGTAGATCATCAACCTAGTTCCTTTTGACTTCAAGATTCTTCTTGATTCCATTTAAGGTATTTAACCTAATTTTTGTCAATTCTTTAGGGGCATATTGACTCCCTTTGCATCTTATTCGGCACGATGCCTTCTTGCTCAACCAGCTCCTCACTAATCCGGGTTATGTGGTCAAGCTTGGGGGGAGAGTTCATGGTCCTCCAAGTAGAGAATCTCATTATCATGGTCTTCAATTACTCCATCAATTTCATTTACTTGACAAAAATTTCATGAGGTCCTCACGTGGTCCAAATTTTCTCTTCCTCATGACGTGATAACCTCCAAAAGCAAATTTCCCTTGGTGAATGAGAACTTTCGGATTGGGACAAAAAGGTTAGTTGCTCGTACCCAAAAGCAAATGGGACGTGGCCCAAGTATCCACCGCTTGGACCGAAATTTTGACAACACTATTTACTTTATCCATTCCCTCAAGGGTATTCACATAAGCACCTACTTGTTCATGACTAGTTTGACTCCCGATTTAGGTTGTTGTAAACATGAATTTAAGGCCTTATTTTGTTCTTTAAGTTGCTTTTACGTAAACGGATTTCTTATCATCCCATCTTCATCCACCTTTTGAAAAAGACCATTCTTTGCTTCAGATACTCCTTTGCTTTAGTTTTCCCTTGAAGATTTTCCAAGCCCGGAATAATCAAGAATGTTGGATTTAATCATCATTGGATTTTTATGTTCAGAACAATTTTTATTGTCTTACCCTCAAAAGGGGTTCATTTATCTCAGCTGACACAGGGTTCTTTCCCCAATGAATCAATTTAAGAGTCCTTGTGATGGGTTTGGCCCTTTTTTGGGCTCTCACTTTTTTGGAAGGATAAAGGAGGAGTTTTAAGGTCAATTTTTGTATAGCCCTTGAAGGGCCACTTCTTCATTTGAGATTAATTTACCAATCCATCCCTTCATCAATCTTCGTGCCCCTTTCAAATTTTGTTTCTGTGATCTTGAATATGTGAATGCATTTTCGGATTATGGTGAACTGTCATCACCTCTTCTAGTGTGCTTTGTGTTTCCTTGCACTTTGCCCCTTTAATCTTTCTTATTTCACACATTTGGAGATTACTGGATTCTCACACCTCTTTTTCTGGTGTATCACACATTTTGCTTTAGTGTAGGCTTTCATTTTACGGTCCCTTGGAATTTTAGGTTAGATTCTAGTTTCTCTTGCATTAGAGTAGATTTCTTAGGAGCAAGAACTACTATTTTCTTGGAGGTCTATCTCAAGTTGCAAGTCCTATTGGACCAATAATTTATTCTTTTTGACCACTTATCCCAATTTACTCCAAGTCAATTTAACTTTGTAACCCTCCTAATTCCTCTCGGGTGCTCCCTTTCATGATTTCGGCACTTCGGGTATTGATCATCCTTAACTTGATCTACACAAAACTATAAGGAATCCCATCTTCATCCACCTTTTGATTTGCTTTAGTTTTTTTCTCAGATTGAAACCATGGTGACATGAGTTTCTTACCCTGCGCCTTAGGGTTGTATCAAATTTTGGGAAATTGATTCCTCAACTCCTACTTTGTTTTTGGAAGGAAAACCGGTTGAGTTGGAAGGTCCACTTCTTCATTTGAGATTAATTTTCATCAAACCTCTGTTTTCAAATTTTGTTTCTGTGATCCTTTGCTACTTTCAGGAATAAATTCTTGAAGCCCTAATGATACCTCAGGAAATGTTATGGTAGGTTGACCACTTATCAATTTTATTAGAGGTGAGCCCACATTTCCCATTGAAAGTTGTGATTCTCCACTAAAAGGAACAATTTCCTCATCATTAATTATATCTTGTTCCTTTTTTAGTTTTTCTTCAAAAAACAATTTTTCCTTGAAGAAGGTCATCACTCTTAGTAATCTGGTAGGTTTTTCTAAGAATGGCCCACAATATTTTCTACCACAAACAATTTTATTAACACTTGTTCCATTTTTTAGTTTTTTTCCATTTTTCCTTGAATAAGGTCATCACTCTTAGAGTAACTCTAGTTTATCCATTTCCAAAATAATTCATTTTGGGGAAGACAAATTCACTTCTTGATCTCTTACTTTAGTTTCTTGTACATGAGATATTTTTTGATTCCTTACTTGCTTCAATATTAACCACTAGTGTTAATAAGGGTTCATCAATAGATAAACTAAGTGCATCTAACATGGATAATCCCTCATCAACATCTATATCAATCACCTCGGTTTGCACATTTACAACCTTATGCATTGTTTCAACCGGTGGTGGATTATTATCTTTAATAATAATTAAAGCTTTGGGAATTTTCATACCTAGGGTAAAATAATGACTGTCTACAAGATAAAGCGTGGTAATCCCTGGGAACTAAGATTTGAATGCATTCCACCTCTTTTTCAAATAGAATGAATGAGGGATCATGGGAATTGATTGCCCCATACTTGGCAATAATGTATCCTGTTGCTTTTGGATGTTACCAATTATTTCCACTTCTGGGGGATCAATTACCCCATCCCTATGTTTGAACTTCTTTGGTGTATGGGAACGTACTATTACCAGGATTGGATGGTAGACAAATTTGGGTTCCTTGTGTGTCCGCTCAAACTGGTTCAATTCTGGTGGTGCTCTCTTTTCATCTTTGTGTGGCCTAGGTTGAATGTGACCACTTGAAATGGTTGCACTCATTAAGCTGCTCGTATTATATGGCTTAGGGAAAACATTTGGGGTAATCACATGTGATGATAGACCCTTTCCTTTTTCCTGGAGTGGCACCGTAGGAGTAATAGGGCATTTTTATGGACTTTAAAAGCATTTTTCAATTTTTTTCTCGAGAAGCCTGACATGGAAGTACTTATCTTGCTAGTAGCTATTATCCATTCATCAATAAGCCCATCAAGTAGGCATTTTTGAGGATAATAGAGGGAATTTTCCTCCTGATGGGTCAATTTTATTAGCACCCTCCTTCTTAGGTGGGATATCATCATTAAGTTTCCTAGATTTTGAAATGATTTATGACTCTTGTATTTTGTAATGACAAGTCAATATTCATCTGAACCAACCAATTTACCATTCTCCTCATGACATCGGTTATCCTCACGTAGGATCATCGAATCCCGCTCATTCCAACTGGGAGCTATAGGTTGACTATCTATCTTTTGATTAATGTAGAATTTACTCACCGTGTGTGTAAGTTGTCTACAACCCCTCGGAATGGATACAATTTTGAAATCTACCACTTGTGATAAATTCATTCTTGAAAAATCCCTTAAATGGACTTCTTCTTCATCCCTGCAATTCATCCACTAATCCTCAAAGTGAGGGCCATGCTCAAAAGTGTTAGCAACATTGTTAAATACCCACCAAATGTCATAATTGGCTCTAGCCTCAAATTTCACCATGGAAAAATTCTTCATTTATTCTCCAATTAGTCGGCATTTATAATGGAATGTCATGAATACCTTCCAATTCTCGATAGGGAATTTGAAATTTGTTTTGTGTCTCCAAACAATTAACTTGTGAACATGCACCAATTACCTTACCAATTCAGATAAACATAGCTTGTCATTAACATACCTAGGAAATTTAAAAGGTTTTCCCTCAAAACCACTAACCCTGATATAAGTGAACTTCCTATACTGAATGAAGTAACACCCATACTCCATAATTACTTGCCTTGCATTCTCAGACATTTTGTCGCCCCCATTCTGGTTTGAACAAGAAAATAATCAAAGTGTAAAGAAGGTATCATTTATCAATCTAACAATTCCATTCCAGGTTGGTTAACTATAATTTAGGAAAATTTCATGCATTGGGCACTTTTTAAAATCAACACATGGTGACAATGTTGGAAAACATCTATGTGCTGCAACATTATAAGTCAGATATGTCATCATATAGAACTCCAACTCGTAGTCTCCCTATCTCAATCCTTGCTACGGAGTAATCATATGATCATGGATCAGATCTACGAAATAAAGGTGGCCAAAAAATATTTCCTTTTATCTCAATAATAATCCATATAAATGTGGACATCCACTCTTTAAACTCATTTGTAGTTTCCAAACCTGCCATTTGAATCAAAAGCACAATGATATCCTCAATCTTCTCAACAAACTATGCCCTAACCAACCTTTTGGGGATTTTAGCTGATGCCTTCCTCTCTGTAAGGAGCCATTGTGTGTTTATCATTTTGGCATAATCCTTATTCTTTGTTTCATATTCTGCAAGGCTAGTTGATGCCAATAGTAATTGGTTTAGTAATTATAGGAAATTTAGTAATACTCTAATGGTGGCAAAGTGTCAATGTCAGCACCGCATCCCCACTCCCATCTAGTACTTCCCTCTTCTAGAGTCATAATTCATTGCAAAAAAACATACTAGTTCGGGGCATTGATGGGCGAGGTGGGATGGCACCTGTTGAGGCTATGTAGCTATCGTGAATTGAATTTAAAGATTCACTCATATGAGAACCATTTAATCTTTGATGAAAATAATTTAATTCGAACTCATCAAATATGTATCTATTACCTTTTCTTCTAGGTCACTTGTGACCCCCAACGTAATAGAAAAAGAAAATGGTAGTCTTCATTTCAAAAAACCCTAATTTTACTTCAATTTCTTTGCCAATGGAACAAACACGATACACAAGAGTTTAAAGCTCTTACCAATTTTCTATAAGTTATCGAGTAATTATGACTAAAACAAATCTTTCATCCTTCTCGGAGTTCACAAAATTAGCTCCACAATAATTCCAATTGCACTTCACTGATAAAAATGATAAGAGACCATCAAAATAAAAATAAAGGATGAATGCAGTTGTATCCCTTAAGGCCCTTGGTTCACGTAGAAGCATTAATGGTAGTAGAATTAAATGTATTGTATCACAGACTATTAACTCGCTTCTTTGCAACTTCAAATTTGAGACATCCACGTGAAACAAATTTTAACTAAAGTGGGCTTGGGGGTATGTATTTTTAGAGATTTTGGTCTAACCATCTGATTTTGATGTTGGCTCAACACGTGCCTTTACGGGCATTGGCAAGGTAGTAGCTTGTTTTTACAACTTCAAATTTGAGCCATCCGTGTGGAATATATTTTAACTGAAGCGGGCCTGGGGGTATGTATTTTTAGAAATCTTGGTCTACCCATCCGCTTTTGATGCTGGCTCAACACGTGGCTTTACTTGGGTGTTGGTAGGGTAGCGACTTAATTTTACAACTTTACTCCATTTTAGAAAAAAGCCAAAATTTCCAAAATGCTCCAAAGTGACCCGCTTCCCCACGTTTATGATAAATAATGGAAATTATCCTTTTGCGGGTCTTAGGAATTTACTTTATACTTTCACACCTTTCACCATAATGTATCAAAACATAAAAGGCCCGCCTTCCCACAACCACTTGATTTACAACAAGTGTACACCTCCTGGGGCTAAAGTAAAAATTTTCTCACACCACTTCATAGTTGTAAATATCTAGTTAGAATTCATTGGGCCTCGGGACTAATTTAGGCATTTTGCAAATATAACAAAAAGGACAAGTTCATCAAAAAGACCCACCATGACACACCCAATTAGAGATGAACACGTATCCACAAATGTCGGGATAAGAAATAAAAGGAGACACAATCTTGGAACACTCCTAAGTACAAAAGTTTCACCACATATAGAAAACTGTAAATAATACCAAGACTCAAAGTGTGATCCACGACCCAAGGAAAGGACTGACAATGACACCTTAGTGAAGGAAAAAATTTATGCATCCATACAAGAAGACAGAAAGTACATCAAACCAAGTGGGTAGAAAATTTTAAATGAAAAGGGAAAGATTATAATCAAGCACCAACGGGTGAAATATATGAATATGGATGAAAATGATCGACAAGTGATCAATAAACCTATGGCTAGGCTGATTTTTCTATAACTTGTAAGCTCTATCATCCTCGACATTCAAAGCCCTCAATTGTGTGGTGATAGAAGGTAATTCCAATTTGGTTTGGAAGATGTGAATTTGAAGGCCTTGTTTGATATCCGACATGGGGATGCCAATAGGTTTGGTTGTGACACTATTGGTTCAAAATGTAATCTTTTGGTTCTATAAGACCCAAAAGGGTCATGCGAGATGTGTACTCAATTAATCTAATGCAAGAAAGAAAACTAATTAAATAAAGGAAACATAATCTATGTTTTTGTGCTTTTTCAATTATATAAAGGAAATACAACAATAAACAACAATCTAATTAAATTAAACTAATATTTTTAGATTTTATAATTTCTGGAAAACAACAAAAGAAATATGAAGAAATGTAATTTCTTCTACAATATTATTAATAGAACCTAAACAAATAAATAATATGATGTGACTATTTATCTGTGTAGAATGAATCTAAACTATCTTAAATAAACAAAGATTTTCCAAAATGTAATTGTGGATCTAAATCCTCTGTTCCACATCGTAGAGACATGGGAAGAAGTAAAATTTTCAAAGGAACTTCTTCCCCTAAAACTTCCCGTAGAAGTAAAGAAGGATTTAATGGAGATTGCAAATTGAAATGGAATTGTAATTACTTTAAACAAATGCAGAAGATTTTCTCTAGGAAAAATTCCCTTACAAACCCACATGGATAGGTAGGGAAGAAATTTATCACCAAAATCTTTGTAAAGAAAAATGAAAGATACAATAATTACTTAACTATTGCAATGATTTGAATTAGAATGATTTAACTACTCTAGTCAATATTGTGCATAAAAATAAAATAAATAAATCCAAGTTCATCCCCAACCTGGAATTTGTAGAACAGTGGCAAAGCTAGTGATGGTTTATTGTAATGTCCCCTAAACTTCTTTTCCAACTTTAGTGCTCGGATGAATCCATAGAACTGTGTTGGGTAGTGTAGAAGAATTGCTAGAGTAACGGTGGGTTACAGGAAATTTGGTAGTAATATGGGTAGGAGAATAAAAATTCAAGAGAAATGGCTTGATTGTGTATTTCCTAGCAAGATTATGGAAGCATAACGATGTAATTCTAAAATAAATCTATGGCCATTACTCTAAAAAGAAGCTTTGATTTTATAGAACATAGGTTGGGAAATGGTATAATCCATTTGGTAGCCAAGTAATGCCACCTCATTAAAGGAGGGGCAATTAAATCTAAGTTAGCAATAGAAGAAGAAGAAGAAGAAGAAGAAGAAGAAGAAGAAGTTAGTACGTATCCATCAAGCCTACAAACAACCAATTTGACTATGAAATGTGTGTTAAAACTATGTTTGAATAAATGAAACGTGTTCAAAATGGGTGAAAGAAGTTTTGGAAAAAATGCATGCAACCACCGGTGCAGTAAAGAGGGCCGGGGAGGTTTATGCAACCGCCATTGAGGAAGACCAATGGTTGTGTAACCACTTGGGTGGTTGTGTAACCTCCATGGAATTTGCATAACTTAAGGCCAAAAACTTAGGGAAAAGCTGTGAAAGAGATAAAGGAAAGAAAGAAAAGAATGGAAATGGTTAAGGGAAGCATTCTAAGCCACAAATATACACTGTAAATAGGAAGTAGGACTCGAACACCATTGGAAAAGATAATAATCATCATAGGGGACTTTGAACCATTTTGAAAATGTAGCAAGTGTAAAATTGGGTGTGTACTGAGACATCAGTAGAATAAATTATCATTATTACATGGGGAGAGAGTGGTAAGAATCCATAAGTGTTTGATATGGGGTTAATCCATAATATTGTGTCCACACCTTATCCCAAAACGTGAGTGGGAGGCTGGTCGGGGTGGGAAATTAAGGGGTTTGCACAAACCCCTTCGCCCAAAATGCCATGTAGTGCAAAAATTTTCCATGTATGGCATTTAAATGGGTTCATGCAAATGGGGTGTTTGTGCAAAACCTCCTTTGGTGAATCACCTTTGTACAAACCCCCAATTTATATATTATAAGTGGCATGGATGATCTCACTTTTCGCCTACCCACCTCCTTTGAGAAAAGATAGATCGAGACAACTTATGTGAGCATCCTCCATAGAGCCAACTTGCAATATCTAAAGATCCCACAACCCATATCCCATAGAGACCCCCAACTATGTGAAAATTATTTCCTTTGGTAAATACTAGACAAAAAAATATGAAACCCTAGTACAATTTCCTGGAATCCTACAAAAAAATCTAAAATCTTATAGTTTTTTCATTAAACGTTGGTAAGAGAACTACCTATGCACGCCTAACCCTTTACTTAAATCTCTTGTATCATGTGAAAAGGTAATTGTTAGTGTGAAATCACAACACCCCAAATTAGCTATGGACCGCTTTTCTAAGGAAGGGTCATTTGGTCGATTTCAGATAACATCGATCATTCCCAAGCTGTGGGACTTGCAAATGGAAATGATCCTCTAGAGAAGGTTGGTTCCTCTTCATAATCCTAGCACTAAACTACTTCTAAGGAATGAAATGTGACTATCTACTCCTAATCTAACAATTCTAAGGAACCAGGAGAGAGAGCATAAAAATAAAGAAATCCTACACGATGAGGTGATAAACCGAGAAAAGGGAACTGCTGATCACAAACCCAACTACCCGAAATGGAGAGAGGTGAGCAATGGAGAAGATGGACATATTCATCATAGACCAAGGATAAAGTTCACATAGAACACCATTTCAAACCCCATAAACATAGCTCCTAAAACCCGCAATGGACATCGAGAGATATGCACAAGTATACCCTATAATAGTGACAAAGTAGAAGAGATAACAAAATGAGAAAAGTATGTACAAAACACATCATGAAACAAATTTTATTTATCCATGAGTTCACACAGACACTATTAACAGGAAAGAGGTAGGAAAATGCCATTACAAAGCCAAGGGAGGAGGCTTAAACTCCACATTCGACCCTGGAGAAGAAAGAGAGAGGGGGGCAGGGAAGAAGAATGAATAACCCTTTACAATGAATCCTGCCCCTATATTTATAGATTTGATTAGAGAGAAGAAAGAGAGAGGGAATCGGGAGAAGTGGGTTGAAACTCAACCACTGTTGTTAATGCTTCTGATAAAATATGCCCCAAATCCATCTTTACTACATGATTCCTTGATTTGGCACCTTGAAAGAAGAGGAAATTGTAGAAATAGATCAAATCGATCTAATTTTTGAGACAGATGGATCCTGCATTGAAGGCCTAAAGATGTTTCCTCTATTTCCTTCACCTAACCTCCTCAAAAATAAAGTCTCAGACCTCCATGGCATGGGTGAGGCTGAGATCTTTCCAATGGTGTCAGATCTACAATATTTCAAGCCCTGAGTTGAAAGATATGCCCCTTTGAAGTTCGTATTGGGTGCATGAAAATTTGGACGGGGAAAATAGTTTGAAAAATGGGCCCGCCTTTTGGTTTGGCACATGTGGTAGCTAGATTAGAACAAAAAATTGGTCTTGCGGGTCCAGTAATTTATCTTTTGCCCTTTGAACGAATAACAAATTTTCACTTTTCCCTCCGACTCCCCATCTTGGCTTTGACTCGAGTTCTAATGCTGACTTTTCCCCTAATAGAGTTGTGGGCCATTTTACAAATTTTACCCTTTTTGTGATAACAAGGGGAAAAGAATCAACTTTTCCCCGATGCCCCGCTTTTTCCTAGGACAAGCATTAGTCTAGTGCTCATTTGGTCTTCCCATTTTTTTGCTCGGTTCCTCTGCAGCACTGCCCCTTCTTCTCTGACCCTGCAATTCCATTGTTGAGTCCTCCCTCGACCCTTTAAATAGATTTAAGATATGGAAACATTCAGAAGAACCATTTCTTCTATTTCTTCTTGTGCAGGGTCAAATTTGACTTTCTCGGGCCTCTGTTTTCACTTTTCCTAGTTCTGGAACTCGAGCTCATGGGTCTGAGTCATTTCCTTCATAATTTCCTTATGTGCAGGAGTTGTCTTGACCAAATTTTCCTGGGGGTGAATTTTGGATAATAGTAATTACTTACCCATTTTCTTATTAAGATGGAAATTACTATATTGAGGAACATAGCAATGTATTCCATGGATGAACATAGTGATATTGAAAAACAAATTTCTTTTACTTGTTATGTAAAAATGACCCAGAAACAGTGTAAAATCCCTCATAACAATTTTGGGAATCAAATTTTGTGCAAGTTTATCCTCTCTTGAGAAAAAAATGGATGAAAATTTTGCTTTGTTGTAGAATAAAGTGTGAATTTGGCATGATAACTACCTACACAGTACTTACCCCTTTACTTAAATCTCTTGTATCATGATCAGGCTTCCCAAATTTTTGTGTTCATTGCACATAATGAATAAGTATGCTGTGATCTTATTTCAATGTGCTTAGTAAGGTGGAAATTAATATTTTTAGGACCCTAGTAGAGAAACCCTACCTATTATAGTTGAATAGAGAGTTCATTTTACATTGAAAGAAATGTAATTAAACAACCGATTATTGACTATTACCTAGAACAAAAAATATTGATTTAGAGTCTTTCATTGCGCATAGCGAGTATGGTGTGTTATTATTTCGACATGCTTATTAATATGGAAATTAATATGTTTAAGAACCTGATAGAGTAGTCCTACCTATTATGGATGATAAACCTAGCAGAGTAGTGCATGTTAGATGATAAACCTGAGTTTATATCCTTAATGGAAAACATAGAGACAAAAATATTTGTACATGGTTTTGAACTGTTAGCTCTCTATGTTGCATACTGCCATGGAAAATTATTAAGAAATATGAGTGTAATGTTTACATCCAATGCATGCATATTTTCTCTCAAAGGTTGCTCTCTTCTTTCAATAAAATGCCTTGCTTCTTTTGGTGAGATTGCATGCATATCTAAAATCAATTCGCCAAAATGATATAGATTTCTTTGAAGTTGCTCTACTTGTGATATGTAATTTCCTCTATAATTTGTTTGTTGGAAATTGAATGGAGATCCAAGATTCAAAATTATTGCTACTACTTGAATTGTACTTCCAATGGTAGTGAATTAGAGTGGTAGACTACAAACTATTGTATTGAACAATAAAACATGACAATAAACAACTGATATAAATAGAAAAACTCTACAAATGGCAAGTATTTTACTCTAGAAACCCCAATGTGGGGAAAATTAACTTGGTATTGTTAAGGAAAGATTGACAACTGCCCTTTTGCAAGGCAAGATTGACAATTTCTCTAAGTTAGAAATTCAGTCTTGATGGTTTTTTTAATATTGTGGTTATATTTCTAATACTTTATGGATTACACGTATACAAAAGCTTAGTCCCTCACACTCTAAGGATTCCTTCCTCTTCTATATTAATCCTCTACATGTGTTGGTGTTTGGATTTGACACAACCTTCCAAGATTCTTTATGGTTGTATTGTGGTTTTTGACCTCCTCATACAATACAAATATTCTTTCATTTCACTTGTCCATCCTAAGGTAATCTTTACTAGAAGGCAGTGTCTTCAAATGTAAACATTTGGATAAAATATCCTTGCACTTATCTCCAAGTATGTGTTTTTATCCTCTCCTGGTGGAATTACCATACTTTTGGGAGAGGTGTGAGTGTTTCTAGAAATATTTGTACCACCATTTAGGCTCAATTTGTTGAAATTTCCATGCCTCAATACACCTGTGAATATGAACCTCTAGACATTGGTTTATATAATACTACTAAATTTTGGAGTTAAAGAGAATATTACACGTAGTATACCTTTTGTTGTATTCCATGTAAGGTCCTTTTTTATGTGCATCCCACCATGTAGTTGTAGTTCCTTTAAAGGCATAGTCTAGTGCACTCATCCTCATCTCTTTCGTGGCACATGTTCTTGAAATTTTATCAAAAATCTATCAAGGTTAGAAGTTCCAAATAATTATGAAGTTTGTTTCACTTCTACCTAAACCATTCTCTTCATCCTAACCTCATTCTCTTGATGCATCCAATGATTCAATTTTGCATCCAAATCTCCTCTTATTAAATAGTTTACTTCCCATGGGATGTGACTCTCCCCATTGGTCTCTATGTAATCTTGATTAGTGTGTGCAAATGTGTATAGATATTTTATTTCATACTTGGTAGGATATAGATAGAAGTGTACTAGTGTAATTCCTCATCCACAAATAGATTACTATATGGCATAGTGACAGGAATATCCCAATTTGTATACTTTGTTCCATACTTATCCATCCTTAATTGTGAGGATTATGGTTTTATTTGATGTTATACTTTGAACCAGCTTTATATGTCATGTGCATAGGGATATATCGGCTCCTTTGAGATCATGTATGGATTTTTTTCTATTCTATTCATGGGAATGAAAATAATAGATTAATCCAAGTGCACTTATATTTGATTTGTTATTGTGTTAACTGTCATGTTTCCATCATGATACCACTTCTTCCTAATTAGCTCTATTGTTAGTATTTTTTCATGTAACGTTTGTTGTTGGTTTATACAAAAACAATAAATGTATAAGGAGGACTATCATACTCTAAATATCTACATTGATTATATCAATTGTCTCATTAGAATTTATTCTATAATTAATGTATAATTCCATATTTACTCTACTTCAGTTTTAGCATGTAGGAAAAGTATATATTTTATTATTATTTTGAAAAGAAATTTAAATTATGTGAAATTTTATCAATTTAGGGTTTACGATTTCATCTAAATTGAATTTTACTTTCATTTTTTTATAGTCATGGATTCTACTTCTGCTAATTTTTTTGAGAGGACTAATTTAAAGATAGAAAAATTACAATATATTCTTGAGGATCCGACAACGGTTGGGCACTATAAAACCCATTATGAAAACATATTGGTTGATCTATGAAAAATAGAAACAAAATTGAAAAAATATAACCCTTTCGAGCTTGAGTCACTAAAAAAATTTATGGATTCATTAAAATCAAGTGTGTCAAGCGATGTAGGATATAATGAGGTTATATTACGACTTCTTGATAAGGAATTCGTTAAGAGGTCGTGTTGGAGTAGTTATGTAGGACAAAAGAAAATAAGGGCATATTATGTAAGCAAATGTTCATGTCCCCTTTGTGCATGCTTGATTTATCCTAGATTTGTGGCCTCTCAAGGCTGATTTCTGAATAATGACCAATTACCATTATATTTCATATTGATGCTACATGTTGAGGTTCACCTAAACCTAAAGGTGAACTATTTAGACATCCCTAGTTATTACGGGCATGGGCGTGGTTGCATTGGCCACAAGGCTACATATCGACATGAGGGAGATCCTCGAGTTGTTAATGCGTGGAAACATTTTGTGAGGCCATGTCCTTCTTTACTAGGCTTTCGGGATGTCGTAACACCTGTTATTATGAGTTCCCATGAGTGTGCTATAGAGGGTATTACGAGCATTACTTGTGAGACCCAATTGATCTCTTCTGACCATATGGGTTAGTACCTTGAGATACACAGTATTAGTAGTGGAGGAGCTAGTAACAACAATGATGCATATACCGAGATATATGATCATTCACATTTGATTTCCTTTGATGACTTCAAGGCAATTACCGATCCCACTCAGACACATCGGATGGGACACATCATTGTTTCTGACTTGTTGCATGCATATGAGGTTATTGCATGAATCAGAGCATTCCACTATTAGTTGTTTTAGATTTTATAGAGCAGAGTGATAATGTATCTTTTATTCAGAGTGGTACTAGTGCATTACTACAATCATACCTCCTATTCTAGGGATTGTCACACCCAATGTTCAACACATTTCTGTTTCGGTGTGTGAAAATTAAACCTTAACTTAATTAAAATTTATTTTATTTCATCATTACTTTATAATTTATTAATATTAAAATTGAAATTTTACTTGTGTGTTTAGGCTTCTATTCAAAGCACATCTTTGGTGAGCAGCCTCACACCATTTACCCATATGACATATACACAACTCTCGAATGATCCCATCCTGGATCTTGATGTTCAAGGCTTGAGTCATCTTGAATCACTTGGTGAGTTATTTTCTGGTGTTGAGGTCATGGGTCAATATCGATAGGTGTTAGTGGCAGTCCCATAGATTTGGAGATACATTCCATAGAGGCATATACATGTAAAGATATATATATATATATATATATATATATATATATTGTGTTTTAAAATTAATATTTAATCTAAATTGAAATGTGTGAAATTAATGAACTTTATTAAAAAAATGATTATCAACTTCTTATATTGAATTTAGTTTGTTTCATAGGGATCTATGTGACAAAGATCTACACATAGTGTATACTCCCAACATTTGTTTGGAGATAGATATCGAAGAAATCAATTACATCTCTGTTATATGATTTATTCAATTAATCAATACATTTTGTAGAATTACACTTATAAATTTTAATATATGGTATGTTATATATATAATTTATGATGTGTATATTTATTTTTATAAATGTAGGGCACAACAAGCCTAGTGACATGTTGTACTCATTTTCATCATGTACATGTATATCTATGTGTTTACACGATATTTTACACATGTATATATATTCATTAGACATGATTTTTATATTTTGATACACAACTTAGACCCACACAAACACACACACACACACACATATTCATTAGACATGAATTTTATATTTTGATATGTAATGTAGCATAAAATGTGTATTAGATGTAATATCTTTAATAAAATGTAGTAGATGTAGATGTAAGATATTTTAATAAGAGTTAGATGTACATTTTCAATTAAATATATAATTAGAACATGTATAGAGAATATGAATATATTAATTTTGTCTAAGATATTTTGCATGAAGCTTATGTCTTTTCATTAACAGAATACCCCCACCATTTTTTTGATCTAATCTCTTCTCCCACATAGTAATGAAGGGATATTCCAGAACATCCTAGAACAAGTCTTTTGAAAAAAACTTGAAAAAGTTTATTTAACAAGAACTTGTGTAGTTTGCAATAATGATAGAAGTGTGAAGAATATTTAGAGTTTTTAAGATGGTTGTAAGATAAATGATATCATATTATTTCTTAATTTTATTGTTGATTATTGGTTTGATAAAAAAATTGATGTGTGCTTGGGATTTGAGATCTAACAGTCTAGTTAGATTCTCCTATATGATCTAAACCTCAAATACTCAATATTTAAACATTATCATACCATATATATCATAAGCATAAATTACTATCTAATTCCAAGTATTAAGGCTTAAATCCTTAATAACCAACATATAATAAGGATTGAAGTTCATTACGTAAAACAAGGGTAAATTAGAGAAAATATACCACATTACCAAATATTTTAATTTCCAAAAATTACATGCAATTATAAAGAACTATCCACTAAGGACTTAATTCCTTATTTTTATTGAAGAAAATGGAAAATATAAATCCTAAAAATAATCCAAAAATTATAGCACTGGCCTAATTCGCCTACTACTTCTTTTAGGAAAACATCAATCCTTATTTAAGGAATCTTAAGGATGAAAAACTTAGATACACTATTGTTACATACTAGTAATTTATAATATTTAATATTATTATTTAATATCTTGATTCCCTCTTTTTGGGTTCACCCTCATAGGATTTTACTTCACCAAAACTTTAGTAACATTCACAAAATATGTTCTTAACTAATTATTTACAAATTAGATCTAAAGCTAACATTTTTATCCTCTTGAAAAATAGTGAGTGTTTTGATTTCTTATAGGAATAAAGCTAAATATCCTCCATTACTTCAAATTACTTATAGTCCCACACCATTTAACTATACAATTATATATAAGAAGAGGTTACAATCTAACCAATTTTTCATACTAAGAAAATATATCAATTCCCTTGGTATATGGTCCAACTCTTGAATCAAATCCTTCTTTGCATATTCCATGACCCTCAGTCCCCATCCATCTTGTAAGAGATAGATCATCTTCAATATCATCTTGAAGACCATAAATCACCCCTAAAATATTACCAACATTATAAACCATGATCTTTTTCCCTGGTATTTTCTCTTCCCCAATATTCTTTAGCCAATCCTCTCCCTTGGTATTTGTCTTCTAAATCATTAAGATCCAAACACCCATCCTGCTAAGAGAAAGATCATTTACACGAAGCTTAGATCCATATGTTAGGGAATTGTCTCCATCTCTGAAACACCACCATTCAAACCAATAATAAGGGAAATGTACCATTCCCCCCTTTTAGCTGAAACCTTCCTTCCCTAGTCTATTATGATATCTTTACAAAAAAGGATCATAGGTGGATTGATCATCCCTGAATATATCCATATAGTAGGGCATTTTGAATTAATGAAATTACACTTGATTAATGAAATTTCTCTAATGGAAACTATATAATTGTATAGTACACTATGTATACCTTATATGATTCCTTTGTGTCCACAATTCTTGTGGGAAACTTAACCTTTCTCAACTTTCCATACACACCATTTTATGGCCATAATTTTCAAATAGCATCACTTATTATAAAAATAAGGCCACAACTATCTCATCCATTTTTTAGCTTACATTACTATAAGTGATTACCACCACTATATAATCCCAAGAGTATGAAAAATAACATAGAAGTGTTATACACAAATCTTCACCATCCATCTTTATGTCTACAGATAATGACTTGAAAAAGTGTTGAAGGCATCAAAGTGCTTTATAATTTTGTCGCCATCATTCATTTTCAATCAATATATATTCATTCATAAAAGGTATCTTGAGATGTTTTAAAATCCAATTAAGAAGGGAAAATTTATTTGTGTGTTGTATACCTCAACTAATTTGATCTTAGAGAGGAGAGAATTTTTGAGCCTAGATAACATAGGGTATAATCCTACAAGATACTAATATGCAAGGAACATGTTGGAGAAAGTGGTTAGATGCTAATGAGTTTGATCCCATATACATGTTATAATCAATGGACCTTTATATTTTCATTTTAGAGGAAGAATAGAAACATATGTAGAATCATGTGTAATAGGAGTGGAAGTATAGTAATAAACTTAACTAATTTTTCATTCAAGAGAAGTGGGAGAGACACAAGTTCCTTCATTCATATAATGTGCAAGAAAATAAGAATCATCACATATATACATAATCATAACCCCATAGTATAAGCTTAAATTCATAGCAAGAAATTTTCCAAGTATATATATATGCCAAAGTGACAAATAAAACAAAGAAAATATTCCATTAAAAAGACATAAATATATAATATTATAGGTATTTCTATATAATAACAAGTGGTTCAGCTCATTGTTCAATGACCTGTAAATATTTTTCATGATCTTCTTAGAGACACCTAAATTTCACTTTTGCAATCTTATTGCTAAAAGCACACTAATCACTCCCATTCTTTACATTTACATTATAACTAGTAATGATCTCTATTTAACTAATGTTTCTTACCATTTTGGTTAATTAAATATTCTTTGTTGATTACCTATCCTCTTTCACATTCAAGATGCCAATTTACGACACATCGTAAGTCAAAATACTCTTCCAAACAAACAATTAGCGATTATTAGCTAATTAAGCCTATTTTACCCTTGTTTTGGTCAATAAACCATATTATTGGCTTAAACCCCTCTTCCAACAATTCAAAATCACCTAATTTTCCTCTAAGACATCTCAGGAGGCTTCAAAATCTTATCCTAGCCTCTTAATTGACCCTAATTGGTTGATTAAGGCTCCTCACATCCTAATCACTTGTTAATTCACTAATCATGATTAGAAATCCTTAATTCGGATTAAAAAACTTAGTATTCTTTTTTATTTTAGTCCCATATGCACCAATATGCATGTTTTCCTCAAAGGAAAAACTATAAAAAGGACTAACCACATACCTTTAAACTTTACACCATGCTTTGAATTGCATATCATATAAGAAATATGATTAAGATCCAAGCTCAATATTTGCCTCCAATATTCAATGGGGTTAGTAGATGGGTATCCAATATGACCTTGTAGTCATTTTTGGAGATACCATCTCACCTCTCTTGAAGTAGAAACAAACCCAATTTGATTTCCCTCTTAGATCTATTTAGGTTTATGTTAGTTAGCAATTCATACTAAGTAGGCATGCTTTAGCTAGGATTGATTTATATCATGTTAGTTGTTTCAAGCATTCCATTAAGATTTTATCATTGATGTAACTATTGTTAGATTCATAAAGCATTTGTTAATAGACTATGTGGTGTTAGTCTTGTTAGTTTATCTTTTCTTGAACTTTTAGTAGTCTTCATTTGGCACGCCTGGTGGGAGCTTACCCCATTGCATTCATTTTTAATTTTTAAATTATTTTCAAAGTTTTTAGTTTCAATATTTCTAGATTCACTTCAAGTTTTCTAGATTAGTTTCAAGTTTTCTAGATTAGTTTCAAGATTTCTAGATTAGTTTCAAGCTTTTAGATTAGTTTCAAGATTTTTAGAGTAAATTTCAAATTTTTGTAGATCAATTTTCAATTTTGATAGTTTTTTCAACTATATTAGTAGTAGATGTTACATTTTTATGTTCTTTATAGGATCTAAGGAGGTAAAGTGCTGTCAAAATTCCATTAGAAAGCCAAATATTTGAGCTTTATCATATTTTTCTTGTCAAAAACCATGTTTTGACCACCTACAAGAAGGTGCACACTCACGTCTTCGTGGTCATGCCCACGTTCAAAGGGGCATGCTCATGTATTCAAGGTAACTCTCACGCTCTCAGAGATGAAATCATGCTTTGATGAACACGCTTGTGTTGCATTAAAAATGTATCCTTTATGTATAGGTCGTCTTTGGTGCTTCATGGTGTGTGTTGACATCTCTGGACCATCCCCACGTAAATCAATTGTGTAAATTTGAAAGAGTTGTGCTAATGTTCTTAAGGTCACACCTATGTTGTATGAGACACACTTGTTACTATAAAGGATGCATTGCTTTATGCTAAGGGGCGTCTTAACATGCTCGGGTAAAGTGGGCTCAAATTTCAAATTTTCAACTTTTGGTATTTTGTGCTTCTGTCATTTTTCAGGGGGTTTTATCTGCTTTTACTATAGATTTTCTGATTTAGAGTAAGTTTTCTAACATATTTTCTTAGGGTTTGATGAATTAATTTTTTTCATGCTTTGTATGAGTTTGGAATAGGGTTGTGTATGCTCTTCTCTTGCACTTTGTGTGATATTGAGAATCAAAAGTATCCTTAAACCTTATTTTGCTAACATTAGAGTAAGTAGGAAAATCCATTATTCATTTTTATGCTTAAGGGAATGAAATTTTATTTGGCATGTATATGATTCTTTCAGTTTAAGATATTTTCATTTGATAAATAATTAAGGCTAAAGCTTGTGTATGATCTTATCTTGCACCTTGTGTGATCTTGAGAACCAAAAACAACTTTATTTTTTCACTAAAAAGCACTTGGATTAATTGGGAATGAATCTAGATTTACAAAGCATTATGGTGGTTATTTGATTTACAAGCTTCTCATTGTTATCTAGTTGGATTAATTTTTGTGTATGCTCTTCTCTCGCATCCTTGGATGATCTTGAGAACCAAAAGCAACATTGAATCCTCTTTTTATGATATTGTAGATATTTTTGGGATAACTACTAACCATTTGTATGTAGAACCTAACGCTTGCTAAAGAAAGGAGAACTCTCTTCAAACAAAATTATAACATTCATGTGTGTTGTAGGTTTCAATGGTGGTCTAAACCAAATTTCCTAATCCAAAAGATAAGAAAATACACCACACATCATTCATCACACTGTATTACAGGTTTTGGTTAAGAGCTATGGCTCGTCTACTTAACTAGGAGAAACTTCCTTTGGCATAATCCTTAAGATAAAAATAGGAATGCTCCTAGGAACCCCAAATTAGTTCACGCAAGAGGGAACCTTGTGAACAAAATGGGAAAGTGCTCCACTACCCAATTGATTAGTACGCCTTGGTAAGATTAGAGTCAAATTTATCTCCATTGTGACCCTAGTGAAAATACAACTGAATGCATTTATTTCTCATTGTATTGAAGGGGGTAAAGTAAAGCTGGGATACTCTAAGATTAGTCAGTGTGACTTTCTTGGCAAACCGAGCTCGTAGAGGTAATTTGTGACACCTAGAGAGAGAACCACTAGGAATCTTGTGGCTTGGAGCCAATTTGACTTAGACATTGTGTTCTATAGAGCTCTCACAACATGAAAATGTTTTGGAGTCTAAACCTTGTTATTCAAACAAGGGAAAGAGTCCCTTAAATTTGAAACCATGTGTTATTCATCACGAGACCTATGATGTGTTACTTTGTCCTAGTTTTTCACTTGTCCTAAGACAAGGTAAAAATGTACCAAAGTTACACTTAGTTTGTTTCATCACCACTTGGTTTACACCTTTGTTTTCTTATTTCCCATTTGGTACAAAAGAATAAAAACATGCATGGATATCACTATAAATAATCATGTCCACCACAATTTTAGTTGACTTGTGTGACTAGGTTATAATGTTGGAATGAAAGTGTTGAAAGTGTGAATGGTACATCTTCATGTTCTAGTTGGCCTTTAATCTCAAACCCATATTGAGACTCATTATCATTGTTGTTAGGTGGTCTTATCACTTACTTCCTTTGAGTTTTACAATTTCCACATTATAACGATATGATTGTGATATTCATGTCTTGTTTCCATTGTGAAACTTGGCCTAAATCTCTAAATTGTATTGTTACACTGCTTGCATGCATAGTAACTTCTTGATATACTTAGGCTTAGTTTTTGATCCTAACATTTCTTTGAGTTTTTGTGAGTGTTGAGGTTACATTGTTCACATCGTGACAACATCATTTTGATACTAAAAATATTTCTTTCATCGTAAATCTTGGTTTACGTGTCCAAATAGTGTTGTTACGCTGCTCGCATTGCTAACTTCCATTTTCAAAAACTTGGACTTTGTTTGTGTCCAAAAATAGTTTTAGTATACCTTGTTGGAGGATCGCATTAGCACTTTCTTATCATTTAGGTCTTGTTTATTTCAAACTTGGCCTAAGTGGTGATATTGTGTTGTCACTATTTTATTTAAACCTACTTTGGAAACCATAGGGAGTAAAATTTTGTTGTGATTGGATTTGAGTTTTGTACGTCATTGTATTATCCTAGACATTTCTCGTTACGTATGACCTTGTTAGAATAGATCATTATTTATTCTTTAGTATCCTTGAGTTCATATTGACCTATTAGATTCGTGAATATTTGATAGTCACCATTATTTGTAAATAATTAGTGTCACTACACCTTGTGAAAATTTAGCTAGAGTCCTTTTTAATAAACCTTAGAAAAATCTTTCATGTTATGCCCCCTATTACAAGAATGGGGTATCGTAAGTTAGGAAACGATCCCTTTGGAAGTGACAACCCACTTTTGGAGGATAATTTCATGATTGATCATAGCGGTGGTGAGGAAAATTATCCTTGTGCGGACATGGAATGTCATCCACACCACTTTGATGATTACTTGTTTCAAAATAAACCTGAGGTCCTTTTATGTGTCGTTGAACTAGGAGCCCAATTACCTTCTAGAGTAGACCCTTATCTTATTGCCAACATGGTTAGCAGATAAGAATAAATAGACTATCCTTGTCATCATATCAATGAAATATTAAACCCAGGTCATGCCTCTACTTTTGCATGAAAAAATGATGAGGAGAAACCTTTTAAAATGATGAATACTATCGTATACCTATTTTTAGAGTACATTGTGAAGACCATGAGGAACATTCTCATCATGAGAAACCTCCTCCACATGAAGATCGTAATGAATTACCTACTTGAGAAGTAACCTTAGAACAATAGGTGCAAGCCCTTACTCACCAATTGGCAAGTTTGGCTTCACACGTAAACAAGGAACAACCGAAACCGTTAAAACAAGCTATACCAAAGGCTAAACCTAAATCTTCGTCTTCCGGGATTTCCAAACAAATACTCCTCGTCGAGAGACACTAAAATACCCATATGAGGAATTTTTATAGAGAATAAGGGTGGGAATACACCTAGATTTTACCCTTCGTACATGCCTATGCCACCCACACAAAACCAACTCTTTAATAAAGAATGGTCACCGTGAAGAATGTCCTCTAGCGTTGTAAGAAGGAAAAACTGGTAATAACAAAAAATACCAATTCAATGCGTTGTGCCTATATCCATCTGATAGAGCCATGTTATAGGTACCTTTCCCATGAAATTTTAATTGTCTAAATTTTGATAAATATAATGGAAAATGTGACCCCGAGATCATATCAAAGACTTCTATATGGCGTGTCAAGAGGTCACGTATAACAAAAATTATCTTATTCACCTCTTCCCATGGAGTTTAGGAGGATAGGTGCTAGAGTTTTTACACATCCCCAAGGGATCCATATCTACATGGTCGGAACTAGCAGAACATTTTGTATGTCACTTCTCTTTTAATATAGAGAGTGATGTCACCATGCTAGATCTATGCAATGCAAAACAATGAAACAATGAGAATTTTATTGCTTTCCTATAATGATGGAGAGGGTTAGCTAGTCACTTCCCTTGCTCCATACCTGAAAAATAGCTAATAATTATATTTGTACCTAACCTTCACCCTGACATTATGTTCCACTTATAAATGCATTGTGGTAACACATTCAAAGAGGTGATTGAAAAAGGGAGTCAAATCGAAAAAGTGTTGTTAGCTAGAGGGACCCTAAAACCCTTTTCACATGATCATAACAATTCCAAAACTAATGACAAGAAATTTTTGTTCCTAATAAAATAAAAAATGATATCGGTGATGGAATAGTAGACTCTAAACAAGTACAATACGTTCAAAACCATGATCCTTTAAATCTTGCAAAAGGAACTTCACCTACGGAGTACAAATGTTAGGCTTTTACCTCTCTATTTGACTCAATATCATCAATACTAAATAAGTTAGAGGCCATCAACATGGTTTGATACCATGAGAAGACACCTTATGGGATGATGCACCTAAGCTGTCATGGTTTAGGGAAAATGAGTTTTGTGGATTTTTCACTGCGTCAAGGGTCACAAAACTAATAAGTTATTGAAATTAAAGCATTACATTCAGGACTTAATCGACAGTGGCGATGTAGAAATAGATTCTGCCACCCCTACCAAATCTCCAAACAAAAACATGGGGATTTTTAAAGAACCTTTCCCCAAGCACAAAGGAAATGAAAAGTAGGATTAGGGACAATCGTCTCAAAATAAGAGTACCAATTATGTATCAAAGACAAACCATTTTGATGCCTTAATAGGTTGTGTTGATTTTCTGTTGAGCATATCAACACGATCAAGATTAGATCAAGGGAGTTCACATTGGAAATGTGATTAGCTTGTCTTGTTATCTTAGAAAATCCTCCTCCTCCTCCTCAAGAGAATCATTATGACGTTTTAGATCAATTAGAGAAAACCAAATCTAAGATTTAAATCTTAGACCTTAAAATTTCTAATGTTCATAACAACATCCTTTACAAAACCCTACATGGATCAAGAGTGTCCATTGATATAGAATCAATAAGATTAAAATAAATGGTAGCGCAAATCACTCCTTAGAACACATAACCTTTAGTCGATAGAAATCTTAGAAGAAAATCCCTCCCATAACCTTCCCTTACATATTGAAGTAATAATCAAATGTAAGAAGGTCAAAAAGTGTTTTTGGATGGTAGATTGGGTCTAAATATTTGTACTCTTAAACTTGTTTGACAACTAGGGTGCACAGAAGATGATTTGGATACAAAGGTCATCACCATAAAGGCATATGATAATGAAGAAAAAAATCAGCTAGTATGATCACTTTCTCGCTGTAAGTGGGTTCTATAAATGGTGTGTCTATCTTAGCTTAGCTCATTTATATGATGTAATGTTCAAATTAATTCTTCATAACCCACATGTCTTCCTGGATGTTTAAGATTTCACCAATGAAACTTTGGATCTTTGAGTCATCAAGCAAGTTATGTTCCTACCAGTACAATGATATATTGTCCTTGAGGAAGGTAATGGATAACTCTTGTTATATAGTTGTACTCACCCTTGTGCATTGTATTTTAGGCCATTAGAAACTTTGTATTACCTAACCTACAACCATCATATATCCTTAAACATTCGTGACTATCATTTATCTAATTTAGTTCTTGCGGTTCCAATTAGCATGACCTCTTACTCTTGTGCCATGAAGGAATAGTTTCATCATTGGAATAGGAAATTGAAAATACGGTGACACATCTCTGAATTATTATCTTCCATCATATCATAGAATACCACATGAAACCATCCCCTTCCTTTTTAGATATCACACTTCGATTTTCTCTCTATAGACCATATCCCACCTATCACTAGGTAGTGGATTCAATTAGGACACTTAACAAGTTATGACCATTTAGAATTTAAAAACACGAGAGATTCTATTCCAAATACCTCACAAGTACCCCAACATGATCTAAATATCCATATGATTTCATACTCCAACAAAATACATGTAATTATAGACCTTACTCAAACATTATTCACAAGTGAAGGAACATTGAATGTAGGCCAATTGGAGGATTCATACATGTTTTGGAATATTATAGGAATCACCTTAAGGGTTTAGATCCACTTATGAGTGATCAAGAATTGGTTCTCACTTCTAATCCTTAGTACCTTGCTTAGGGCTCCCATTAGCTATTCATACACACATATGCCATTTACGCCTTCTTCACCTTGTCTTAACCTACAATGGATTCATACTGAGCATAGGGTCATAAGATCATTCATACATGTCCTAGACATGATGAGAGAATCATTTAAAAGGAATGGAACCAATTTGTTTTACTAAACCATTAGTTCTTCATTGTGTTTCTTCATACTCTATCCTTAAATCCTTTGATATACCTTCTCCATGCCAAACCAAGTACTCAAATGTAAATAAGAGATTTTCGAGAAAATAAACTTGTGATTTCGGACATATTCTATCCTATTTGAGGTGCCCTCAAAATTTATGGACTAGATCCATCCATATACTACCCATTCACTTTGAACAACTTCTTAGAACAACCTAATTAGGTCTCTTGTATACATAATCAGTATGGTCCCTAGGATGGAGGTATGAAGTACTCTTAAAACTTGTTCCAATCCCTTAATTATACTTCATGTTACTTGCATAAAAATTTGTAAGCATGACAAAGAGGTATTAGTGAGAATTCTACCATTTACACCATTGTCTTGTACATTGTTTCTTCCTTCTTCATTCAAAATTAATTTTATGCACAACTCGTGATGGTGAAATCCATTCAAGCTCAAACTTGGAGGTCTTCTTCTTGATGGGAGGAATTTGTTTTTCCAAAGTTTCAACAATTTCATTAGAGGAATAAAAAGTTATTTAATGCCCTAGATTGGGCCCGAGAGAAAGGATTTAGTTGTAAAAAATTAAATAAGCAACATCAAGAGCCAAGAAAATTATGTGTGTGCTCCTTATAACCTATGGTATCTTCTTGGTTCAACAGGTAAGATCTTATCAACATTTAAATCACCTTTGAGGGTTTCAAGCTCATTGTTATAATACTGATCACATCAAAATAATCAATTCTAACTCGCAAAACAAGCTTGATCATCCCTAATTCATATACTTTTCATTATAATCATTTCATGTACATACCATGGAGGAGGATTTGGATGTCTATGAAGCCCAATAAATTCAATTGCATTCATTCCATATCCAAAACATATTATATAACATAAGCTCGATACAAATTTTGCACTTTTTCTTAAAAAATCAACTTCCTCCATGCAAATTAGTCATTTTTCTGCATTCCACTAATGAATTTCACCCTTCTCCTCTTAGATCCAATTTTATTAGACTTGAATTTTTATCACTTGGCTTCTTTTGGACCAAATATGCATGATTTTAAGTATATTCCTTCCTTATTTTCTTGAGACTAGGAACTAATCTCTTATTTTTGACCTATTGACAACTATTACAACTGACCATAGAATATTTCAACCTCTATCAATGTAGATATGAAAATAATTCTCACTTAAGACTCAAAAAACCCAATTTTCACTCTTACATCATAGTAAAACCCATTATAACATAAAATTCCAAATTTGACAATTGGAGGAAAAACTAGTCCAACTTAGTACACACTTGCATGTTTATTTCTAAAATAATAATGGCTTATTCATGTCATTCATGCATCATGAAGGATTCTCCTAAATCAATAAACCATGATACGAAGTTCCATGTCTTAGACTTGGATCTCCCTTATAACATATGGATTGGTCACCCATGGATTCATGTCATGCAAGCCATACCTTCAACATATCATCAATGTTTAAAGTTACACCATGAAGGACATACCATTATGATATAAAGAGATCCATACCCAACCATTTTCTCATTGTAGAGCATTGTAAGGCTATTTTCCTGCCATCTAAAAGTGTCCTTCTACGGAGATCGTTGTTCCTTTTCAGTCGAAGGACCTCGGTTCAAGAGTGGATCTAGATACCTTGTCTCCCAATGACAACAAGTGATTCCACATCAGAAACTCCTTTTTCTACATGGGAGATGAAGGTTAGACAAAGTGGTTCAGGAGAATATGATCTTCAGTAGGCCCTTCTAGTTCATAATATTCCCATATCTACCAAAGCACGTGGTAGGCCATGTTACAAACTTAAAATATCCAGTGAGAACTACCCTTTTAATGCTTTCACTCTGGTGGATTATTAAAAGATGAAAGGATAGTCAAATATATTGTATTTCATCTTGAAGATGATGAAATGGCTCTATGCTACCAATCACCTAGGTATGTTATCCCTAATTGAATGATGCTTACCATGGGATATAAAGGACATGGTTGTGGACACAACGAATCATGTATACAGGAATCCCTTCCTATACCTTGTCATATAGTAATAAAGTTTGGAATTGAAATCCATCTCGTATGAGTCTCACTCCTTAGAGGTTGAGGATACCTCTTCTAGGTGTGAAGATAGTTCATTTGAAGGTGAAAGAAAAATATATTCTGGTGTAGTCTTTACGAAGACCTTGCCTCCACGAACCTATTTTCTGATGTGGCTATCCTAACCATAACCCCCACCGTATCCCCTATAACTTAGACATTAAACCTCATTTACCCATCACTCATGAATTGGGACCAACAAAAACATGTGTCAATCAATGTATTTCAGAATGATGAGGCTATTGGTGAGTTCCTTAGTATTCGTGACAATATTCCTAGAAATGACCACAAGAAAGGCTTCTCCATTCAGCTCAATGCATGTACGTACTTTGGGGAGGAGGTAGAGTTGTGTGGTCACTTAAGAAAAAGTAAGGGAAAAATTTCTACAAAAAATCCTTTCGAAAGAAAATTCCAAGTCCTATAGTGAAAACCTCTTTGAGGTGCTTGTGGACAAACAAATAGAAAAACCCATGGACAAGATAGTTGGCCCACTTAAAGATGAGGATCTCTTTGAACCACCTTTGGTAGAAGAGGATCTTAATCTTCCCTTGATCCTACGTGCATGGAAGACAAGTACAAGTTACTGGTGGAGGAGACAATAGATCTCAACATTGGCATGAAGGATTTTCCTAGAATGGTTAAGCTGGGAGGTTCAATCTCAACTCAATAAAATAATTTTTTTACAAGATAATGGTTTATTCTTTGAAGTATTTCTTTGAGAAGATAAAATTTGAAAAAATACGAAGATCCCAAAATAGAGCAAAAAATACTATCTCCACAATGGGGTCTATGTTGAGTATCCCACATGGGAACAATGATATGCCATTCTTTATTGAGCATCTTTGAATTCCAACAAATAACATACCGAGAATCATTTTTGGTGTGTGAAATTTTTGGTCCCTTTTCCCCATGGTATTGTGACATCTTTAATTACCTTCATGATGGAACCTTTCCCGCAAAAATTCCAGTACCAATAAATGAAACCTCATCCAGTGTATATCCTGCTATACCCTACTTGGGGGCACCCTCTTCTACCAAGGATATGATGGGAATCTATTACACTATTTAAATTTAGATGAATCCATCCTAACAATCAAAGAGGTGCATGAAGGCATCTATGGGGCTCATACTAATGGGATCTTCCTAGCAAAGAAGATACTCAGAGTAGGCTACTATTGGCCTACCATGGAAAATGATTGTTGCAAACATGTGAAGAAATGTTTGGATTGTCAAAAGTATAGCAATTTGATACATACACTAGAGTAATCCTTGTAACCTATCACGACACCTTGTCCTTTCTCAAAGTGGGGTCTCGATCTTATATGTAAGATTAACCCTATCTCCTATGATGGCCATAATTTCATTATCACTACTACTTAATATTTCAAAAAATGGGTATAGGTTGTTCATCTTTAGTGTGTCTAAGGTGGAAAAATATTTATGTTTCTAATGAACCATATCATCTGTCGATACAATATCTCCTCTACCATTATAGTTGATAATGTTAAGCCCTTTAAAAACAAAACTTTGAAAGTGTTACAAATTTTTTTCTTCAAATCTCTCTCAAATTTTCAAACCCCTATTATCCTCAAGGTAATGGGCAAGTTGAAGCTTCTAATAAAACCCTCATCCATATTATGGAGAAGATGGTGAATACAACAGGCCATAACTAGAATTTATAGATTCACCCTACCCTCTGGGAATTCAGAATGTCTATCCACACTCCTATAGGTGCCACTTCATATTGCCTAGTATTTGACACAAAAGTCATGCTACCTCTATAGATTGAGATCCCCTCTTTGTGTATCGATCTTAGATATTACTTTCATGAAGAACAAGACTACAAAGTAGCTCGACTAGAAGAGTTGGAGCTATTAGATGAGTAACTACTTCATATCCTCAATCACCTTAAAGTGTATCAGGATCAATTACGGTGAAGCTACAAAAATGAGTGATACCTCATCAATTTGAGGTAGGAGACTTGGTGTTAAAATAAAATCAATTCAACACCACAAAAGACTGAGAAAAGAAGGAAAATTTGAGCCTAATTGGCTAGGGCCGTATGTTGTGGTTGCCAAGTTTGGTTTAGGTGCCTATAATCTTGCCTACTTAGATGGTTAAGAGCTTTGGGAACCCATGAACGAAATGCATCTTAAGCGTTTCTATGCTTAGGTGTGGGGTCCCTAAAATATCATAAAATGACAAAAAATATAAAAATAGAAAAATAAAAAAGAGAAATAAACATGTGTGTCAATAGTTTAAACCACACAATGGTGGCACTTTGGAAAAGTCCTTTGGTGAAAACCGGTTTTGTCACCATTGGAGGGTCTATTGTTCACAATCATTTTAGGTCTAGGAGTACGATAAATTTGTCCTAAGATGGTATTTTCCTTCGTATGAGTCCCTTGTGAGCCTATCCCTCTTTTCCTTGATCCAACTGATCCTACTTTTGAATACGAAGAGTTTGAATTTGAATATTCTTATCTCACATTGGGGAAACTTTGCATCATCACTTCCTACGCATAACATGTGGCATTCTACCCTTGTACATCCCATCTAATGCTGGGGGCATCCATGTTTCTTTATTTACCTACACGTTTGCTTGAGAAATTTCTTAGAAAACATACAAAACATTCGTAGACATTTTTAAAAATCCCAAAACATATAGATGTGTTTGTTGAGAAAATGAAAAACATTCAAATATGCTTCATCAAAAATCCAAAACAATATAATTTTTTTCAAAATAAATCCCAAAACAACAAAAAATGTCCCAAAAATGTCCCAAAAAAACAAAGTAGTGGTTGGCTTACTTTTAGTTGTTTGTTTGTATAGTTTTGATTGCATTGGTTTTTGTATTTTGTGAGTTAAGTTGGATTAATTTTATTATTTAGATTGAGTGTTACTTTAATCCATTAGGAATTTCAATGAGTTCATTTTATCTCACATACTTGTGGATAGTTGTGTTGTCATGATTAGATTTGATTAATTTTTGCTTGTTGTTTAGTTTGTTGTCATTTCATCATCATATCATCTATCATCACATATATACATCATATGTCAATAAAGGCTAAGCTACATAATCATGAACATGAAATTAAACATGTATGCTAAGCTAACATCATATAATATCACCAAGAGGGAAAGAGGGACCACTTTCTATCCCCCTCGACCATAGAACATACAAAAATGTGGATTAAACATGCTATCTCATACAAAATGTGACAGGTAAAACACAAATTTTATCATCAACATGCAAAGTGATATCATCGAATGCTATATCATGATCTAACAACATGTGATAGAAACATAAACCAAAATAAACATGTAGATTAAACATGATATCTCATAAAAAAATGTGATGGGTCAATAATCCATCAATCATCATATATCATCATAAATATCAAATGTTTGTGTTCAAAATCAATGTGTCTCGATACATATCAGATACATAATGCCATCATGGGCATGGTTAAAAATTGTGCCTTCATCATGAGGAATAATAAAAAATAGTATATAATGTACATCTGTACAAAATTGTGCCTTCATCATGAGGCATAATATAAAATAGTATATAACCTATATTTGTGAAAATTTTTTTCCTTCATTTGACCATGGTAGCTTAGCCTATATTCATGATTATGTAGCCTATCCCACACCCATATTTTAAGTAGTGTGGCAGGTCCAATGGTCTTTTGACCATGGTATGCTATCAAGTGAAGATATCCATATAAGTAAGCTAGTATCCTATAACGTTGTCCCCAATAGTGAACCTCTCCTTGGATGACGTCATGTATCACTCCATCTCGATGAGGCCCAATGGAAACTAAGTGCCAGTCTTATTTGAAAACAATATGCAAATGACAAGATCTAATAGAAATATGAGAACCCATCCATCTTCTTATTGATCTACCATGCACTCACGTGTAAATGTCAATAGTCATATTTTGGTGGGGTGTGTCTACCACTTCAAACATCTCTAATACATGCTCTACGCTATCTCAAATATGGTGGACTTTGACGTCCATCATAAGTAATGAAATAACCTTGAATAGGAACTCGTAGAGTCTACCACACACCCTCAAAAGTGATACTCATCTCACTGTCTTAGAAGGTGAAACATATCACTATCTGTACTATGCCATCTCTTAGCTAAGGCTATGACTAGGCTATGATGTAAGGAAATCTATGGCATGTTAGCCATATGTGATAGACTGATCACCTCCAGGTCCAATGGTGTGATCTCTAATAAAATATTGTCATGTCGTCTAAATTTTTCCCCATAGATCTAGATTCTCCCATGTGTCGCTTGCCTATATCTAATCACTATAATTCCATTTGTAGGGCTAGCCATGTCATTTTTTATGATCTTATTCATCTATTCTATCATCTAATTGTTCTATTTTGTTATCCAACTCTTCTTTTCTATCGTCTAAGTGATACTCATCTTTTTCTAAAATCTCTTCTAAAATATTCTAAGGGACCATCTAATTGTCCCTTCGGACGATGTTCCCCATATGATGCTAGCACCCTCGTTCCCCATGACACAAACACCTCCAAGCGCCAACACCCTCTTTTCTTCATGTCAGTCGCTTATATTCATATACGTAAGCACGCTTCAGTTTTTTTCCCACCCCTAGCTCATGACACCATGACACTTTTGGTGCTGGTCTTCCAATTCAAGTGCATTCGTGCAAGCATGTGCACCTTCCATGACACCATGCAGCACCAACATGCATCCTTATGCACCGACGCGGACACGCGACTGTGCATCTTCAATGCAAACACACTGTTGAGAACACCTACATGCCTCAAGGGATGAGATGGCACTTTCATATGCAATTTCTACCTTAATTAATGTGATTTAAGGCTAGTAAATACACTACAAAATGAAAAAGGTGAAATTTTGACTTTTGTACCTATAGACCATCCTCATGAAGACACATGTAGTCTCGAATGCAATCCGCATGATGTTTCGGTTCTACACCCTCACCATTTTCTCTCATATATCAAAGTGTAATCAGTAGTAAAAAGGTAAGTGTATGTGGTAAATGAACTTGTTGCGATGGTTTTTACCCCCGTGACATGGTTTATATACCCATTTTAGCTCCATGTGACGTGTCTCTCACCCCGAAGTTACCTAGGAACATCGTGGTTCTTCTATATTCTTCTAACACTCACCGCGATGATTATTTTTAATAAATAATTATTTTTCACCCGTTTTTGCTATGTTGGGGCATGTTTTTGCTTCTGGAAACCCTTTCGCTACTTGGAGGTAGGAAACCATAGGGAGTAAAATTTTGTTGTGACTGGATTTGAGTTTTGTACATCATTGTATTGTCCTAGGCATTTCTCATCACATATTACCTTGTTAGGGTAGATCATTCTTTATTCTTTAGTATCCTTGGGTTCATATTGACCTATTGGATTCATGATTATTTGATAGTCACCATTCTTTATAGCGACTTAGTGTCGTTACACTACGAAAATTTACCTAGGGTCCCTTTTAATAAACCTTAGTAAAATCTTTTACGTTATGCCCCCTATTACAAGAATGGGGTATCACAAGTTAGGAAACAAGCCCTTTGGAAGTGATAACCCACTTTTGGAGGATAATGTCATGATTGATCATAGTAGTGGTGAGGATAATTCTCCTCATGTGGACATGGAATGTCATCCACCCCACTTTGATGATTACTTGTTTCAAAACAAGCATGAGGTCCTTTTACATGTCATAGAACTAGGATCCCGATTACCTTCTATAGTAGACCCTTCTCTCATTTCCAACATGGTTCGTGGAGAAGAAGAAATAGACCATCCTCATCACCATATCAATGAAATATTAAACTCGGGTCATGCCTCTACTTCTAGATGATAGAATGATGAGGAGATACCTTTTGAAAATGATGGAGACTATCATATACCTATTATTAGAGTACATTGTGAAGACCATGAGGAACATGCTCATCATGAGAAACCTCCTCCACATGAAGATCGTAACGAAGTACCCACTCAAGAAGTAACCTTAGAACAATAGGTGCAAGCCCTTACTTGCTAATTGGAAAGTTTGGCTTCACACATAAACAAGGAACAACCAAAAACTTTAAAACAAGCTATACCAAAGGCTAAACCTAAAGCTTCGTACCATGAGTTCCAAACAAATACTCCTCATCAAGAGACATGAAAAATACCCCTATGAGGAATTTTTTGCAAAGAATAAGGGTGGGAATACACCTAGATTTAACCCTTTGTACATGCCTATGCCACCCACACAAGACCAAATCTTCAATCAAGAGTGGTCAACCATGAAAAATGTCCTTCTAGTGTTGCAAGAATTCAAAACTAGTAAATAACAAAAATACCAGTTCAATGAGTTGTGCCCATATCCATTTGATAGAGCCATGTTATAGGTACCTTTCCCATGAAATTTTGATTTTCCAAAGTTTGATAAATATAATGGAAAAGGTGACACCCAAGATCATATTAAAGACTTCTATATGGTGTGTCAAGAGGTTTTGTATAACGACAACAATATTATTTGCCTCTTCCCATGAATTTTAGGAGGACATGTGCTAGACTTGTTTTTACACATCCCCAAGGGATCCATATCTACATGGCTGTAACTAGGTGAACATTTTATATATTGATTCTCTTTTAATATAGAAAGTTATGTCACCATGCTAGATCTACGCAATGCAAAAAAGGAAACAACGAAATTTTTGCTACTTTCATACAATGATGGAGAGGGTTAGCTAGTCACTTCCCTTGCTCCATACTTGCAAAATAGCTAATAAGTATATTTGTACCCAACTTTCACCTTGACATTACGTTCCACTTACAAATGCATTGTGGTAACACATTTAAAGAGGTGATTGAAAAAGGGAGTCAAATCGAAAAAGCATTGTTAGCTAGAGGGACCCTAAAACCCTTTTCACACGATCATAATGATTCCAAAACTAATGACAAGACAAAAGTTTTTTCCTAATAAGAACAAAAATGTTGTCGGTGATGGAATAATAGACTCTAAATGAGTACAAGTCATTCAAAACCACGCTCCTTTGAAGCTTACAAAAGGAACTCCACCTACGGAGTACAAACGTCATGCTTTCACCCCTTTATCTAACTCAATATCGTCAATACTAAAGTAGTTAGAGGCCGTCAACATGGTTTGATACCCTGAAAAAACAACTTACGGGGATGATGCACCTAAGCTATCATGGTTTAGGGAAAATGAGTTTTGTGGATTTCACTACGTTAAGGGTGACAAAACCAACAAATGATTTAAATCATTAAATTCAGGACTTAATCGATAATGGTGATGTAGAAATAGATTTTGTCACCCCTACCAAATATCCAAACACAAACATGGGGATTTTTAAAGAACCTTTTCCCAAGCACAAAGGAAAGGAAAATCAGGATCAGGGAAAGTCATCTCAAAATAAGAGTACCAATTATGTATCAAATATAGACCATTTTGATGCCTTAATAGGTTGTGTTGATTCTCCTGTTGAGCATATCATCACGATCAATATTAGATCAAGGGATTGTGCCTGACAATGCGACAAGCTCATTTTATTATCTACGAACCTCCTCCCCCTCCTCCTCAAGAGAGTCATTATGATGTATTAGATCAATTAGAGAAAACCACAACTAAGATTTCAATCTTAGACCTTCTTAAAATTTCTAATGTTCATAAGGAAATCCTTTGCAAAACCTTATAGGGATCAGGAGTGTCCATTGATATAGACCCAACACGCTTACAAGAAATGGTAGTGCAAATTTCTCCTTTAGAACACATAACCTTCACTTGACAAAAATCCTAGAAGAAAATCCCTCCCATAACCGCCCTTACATATTGAAGTAATAATCAAATGTAAGAAGGTAAAAAGAGTGCTTGTGGACAGTGGATCGGGTCTAAATATTTGTAATCTTAAACTAGTTCGAAAACTAGGGTGCACAAAATATAATTTGGAGACAAAGGTCATCACCATAAAGGTGTATGACAATGAAAATGATGATCAATTGAAATGATCAATTTATTAATGGAAGTGGGTCCTATAAACCATGATATGAAGTTCCATGTATTAGACTTGGAGCTCCCTTACAAAATATTTCTTAGCTGCCCATGGATTCATGCCATACAAGTTGTACCTTCAACATATCATCAATGTCTAAATTTACAAAATGAAGGACAAACCCTTATGATACGGGGGATCCCCAACTATTTTATCATTTCGAGAGCATTGTCAGTCAATTTTCCCACCATCTACGAGTGTCCTTCTATGAAGATAAATGTTCCTATTCAACAAAGGCCCTCACTTCATGAGTGGATCTAGATACCTTGTCTCCCAATGAAAATGGTGCTTCTACATCAGAAAATCCTTTCACTACATGGGAGATGAAGGTTAGACCAAGTGGTTGTGGAGAATATGATCTGCAACAAGCCCTTCTGGTTCATAATATTCCCTATCTGCCAAAGCGCATGGTAGGCCATGTTATAAATTTCAAATATCTAGGGAGAACTTCCCTTTTGATGCTTTCACTCCTGGTGGATTATTAGAAGATGAAAGGATACTCAAAGATATTGTATTTCATCCTGAAGATGATGAAATGGCTCTATGCTACCAATCACCTAGGTATGTTATCCCCAATCGAATGATGCTTACTATGGGGTATAAAGGACGTGGCTACAACCATAATGAAAAAGGTATACTTGAATCCCTTCTAATACCTCATTGTATAGTAGGTAAGTCTAGCATTGGCATCCATATGTATGAGCCTCACCCCCTTAGAGGTTAAGGATACCTCTTCTCGGTGCGAAGATCATTCATTTGAAGGTGAAAGTGAAATAGATTCCGGTGTAGTATTTATGAAGACCTTGCTTCCATTAACCTATTTTCTTATGTGGCTATCCTAACCTTAAATCCTGCTGTATCCACTATAAATTAGAAAATGAACCGAATTTACCCATCACTAATGAATCGGGACCAATAACAACATGTTTCAATCGTCATCTTTCAAAATGATGAGGGTATTCTTGAGTTCTTTGGTATTCATGGTAATATTCCTAAAAATTACCATAAGAAAGGATTCTTAATTCATCTCAACACATGAATTTACTTCGGGGAGGAGGCAGAGTTGTGTGCTCACTTAAGCAAGGGAAAATTTCCTACAGAAAATCCTTGCAAAAAGAAAAAGTTCAAGTCCTATAATGAAAACCTCTTTGAGGTGCTTGTGGAAAATAAATAGAAAAACCCACAGAAAATATAGTTGGCCCACTTAAAGATGAGGTCTCTTTATATCACCTTGGTTAGAAGATAATATGAATCTCCCCCGATCCTACGCGCATGGAAGACGAGTCCAAGTTACTAGTGGAGGAGACAATATATGTTAACATTAGCATGAAGGAGTTTCCTAGAATGGTTAAGTTGGGAGCTTCACTCTCAGCTCAAGAACATAAAATTTTACAGGGATTTTGAGATAATTTGTAGATATCTTCACTTGGTCTTATGTAGACATGCTAGGACTTGATCTTGCATTAGTGGTGCACAATATTGTTATACACCTAGATACCAAGCCCATAAAACAAAATCTCTCGAAATATGCATCCTTGTGTCACCTTGTTGGTTAAAGAAGAGCTAGAAAGATTATTAGAAGTAGGATTCATCAAACCTATTGACTATTATTCGAGTGGATTTCCATGAAAAATCCTGTCGGTATTAGAGTATGTACCAATTTCGAGATATTAATAAAGCTTGTCCTAAGGATGAATTTTCTCTTCCCAACATCAACATGATTATCGATTCAACAATTGGTTATGAGATGTTATCACTCATGGATGCTTCTTAGGATATAACCAGATAAAGATGCTAAGGAATACCAACCTAAGTCAAATTTTACTACCCCATGGGGAATATTCTGTTATCAATTCATGCCCTTCGACCTCAAGAATGTAAGCGCTACCTATCAATAGATAATGAATATTATTTTCCATGATATGATCAACGACATCATGGAAGATTATGTGGATGACATATTGGAAAAATATAGGACTCAGGAAGAGTACCCAAATTTTTTTGATGCATCTTTCAGTGTCTAAGGGACTACAAGGTTTGACTAAACCGAAGAAGTGTGTCTTTGGCGTGTTATCTGGAAAACTACTAGGATTCATTGTTTCAAGGAGAGGAATAGAAGTAGATCCTGCCAAGATTAATACTATAATAGAAATTCCTCCTCTACCAATATCAGCCAACTACAAATATTACAAGGAAATATCCAAGCCATTATAAGGTTTATCTCTCAACTTGTAGATAAGTGTCATACCTTTACACATCTACTCAAGAAAGATGTCAGTTTTCACTGGGGACCAAAGCAATAACAAGCATTTTATTTTCTCAAAGACTATTTGGATAAACCCCTATTCTAATGCCACCCATAGTAGGTGAACCATTTTTACTCTACATTTCTACCACATGAATTTTTCCGTTGGGGCACTATTGGGCTAGTATGATAAGGAGTAGAGAGAATTTTTTTGTACTACTTAATCCAAACATTGATAGCTTATGAGCTCAACTATCCATAGATAGAAAAGGATTTTTTTGTCTATAGTTTTCTCCTTTTAGAGAATACATAATTATCTTATTAACCATAAGGTAAAGCTTATTTCAAAATTAGATCCATTAAAATACTTTTTTTCAAATCCCACACTCACAAGAAAGATGGCTAATAGGATTATCTTACTCAAATGAAGCTTAACATTGAGTATGTACACAGAAATCATTCATAGAATGGGTTTTAGGAGATCAATTAGCTAAAGCCCCCTGCTACCAAGTACTAAACCTTTGAGTTTGGAACTCCTAGATGCATCTACGATGTACCTCGAGGAATCTATCATATGACAACTATAATTTGATGGCTCCTTTACCTTTCATGGTTCAGGTGTCGGAGTTGTGTTGATCACTCCTATAGGAGACTTGATCCCTCAAGAATTTTGACTTAGATTCCCATGCAAAAATAATATAATAGAGTATGAGGCCCTTATTGCAGGGATGAAGCTAGCTATTAAGTGGGATATCAGATAAGTAAATGTAATCAGTGATTCCATGTTGATTATAAATAAGCGATAGATGAATATAAAGTTAAAGATGAGAAACTTATTCCATACAAGAGAATGGTTGATTCTTTAAAGGAGTTCTTCTAGATGATAACATTAGAAAAAATACTAAGAACAAAAATAGAGCAGTGGATGTTATGGCCACAGTGGGGTATATGTTGAGTATCCCACATGGGAAAACTGATATGCCATTCTTTTTTGAGCATCTACGAATGCCATCATATGACATATCTGAATCCTATTTGGTGTGTGGAGTTTTTGGTCCCTTTTCCCCATGGTATTATGAAATCTTTAATTACCTTCATGATGGAAAATTTCCCAAAAAAATCCCATACCAATAAATGAAACCTCATCCAATGTATAGCCCACTATACCCTACTTGGGGGCACCCTCTTCCACTAAGGATATTATGGGAATCTTTTACGCTATTTATATTTGAATCAATCCATCCTAACAATCAAAGAGGTGCATGAAGGAATCTACAGGGCTCATACTAATGAGATCATCTTAGAAAATAAAATACTCAGAGTAGGATACTATTGGCCTACCATGGAAAATGATTGTTGCAAACATGTGAAGAAATGTTTGGATTGTCAAAAGTATGACAATTTGATACATGCACCAATGTAATCCTTGCAACCTATCATGACACCTTGGTCATTCTCAAAGTGGGGTCTCAATCTTATAGGTAAGATTAACCATATCTCCTCAGATGGCCATAAGTTCATTATCACTACTACTGAATATTTCACAAAATGGGTAGAGGTTATTCCTCTTACCTATGTCGAAGGTGCACAAATATCTAAGTTTATAATGAACCACATCATCTGTCGATACAGTATCCCCTTTTCCATTATAACTGACAATGGTAATCCCTTTACAAAAATTGTGAAAGTGTTATGCAAACATTTTCAAATCTCTCTCAAATTCTCAACCCCTATTACCCTCAAGGTAATGGGAAATAAAGCTTCTAATAAAACCCTAATCTATATTATGGAGAAGATGGTGAATACAACAAGTTGTAACTAGCATTTACAAATTCACCCTACCCTTTGGGAATTCAGAATTTCTATCTGCACTCCTACAAGTGCCACTCCATATTCCCTAGTATTTGGCACAAAAGCCATGCTACCTCTAGAGATAAAGATTCACTCTTTGCGTAGCAAGCTTATATATTTCCTAAATGAAGAAGAGGACTATAGATTATCTCGACTGGTAGAGTTAGAGCTATTAGATGAGAAACGACTTCATGCCCTCAATCACCTTAAAGTGTATCAGGATCGAGTGCGGTGAAGCTACAATAAAAGAGTGATACCTCATCAATTTGAGGTAGGAGACTTGGTGTTAAAAGAAAATCAATTCAACACCACAAAAGATCAAGAAAAGAAGGGAAAATTTGAGCCTAATTGGCTAGGGCCATATGTTGTGGTGCCAAGTTTGTTCGAGTTCCTATAAGATTATGTACTCATATGGTCAAGATCTTTGGGAACCCATGAATACAATGCATCTTAAGAATTTATATGCTTAGGTGTGGGGTCCCTAAAATATCAGAAAACAATAAAAAAGTATAAAATTATAAATAGAAAAAGAAAAAGAAATAGGTACATCTAATAGTGAAAACCATGCAATGGTGACACTTTGGACAAGTTCTTTAGTGAAAACCAGTTTCCAACGCCATTAGAGGGTTTTATTGTTCACAATCATTTTAGGTCTACAAGTATGATAGCTTTTTCTAAGTTGGTCTTTACCTTTGTCTGAGTCTCTTGTGAGCTTGTCCCTCTTTGTCCTGATCCTACTTTTGAATTCAAAGAGTTTGAATTTGAATATTCCCAACTCACGCTGGGGAAACTTCACATCATCACTTATTACACATAACATATGGCATTCTTCCCTTTTACATCCCACTTAACATTGGGGACATCCACATTTCTTCATTTCCTTGCATGTTCACTTTGAAAATTTCTTAGAAAACATCAAAAACATTTGTATAAATTTTTTAAAATCCCAAAACATACATATATGTTAGTTGAGAAAATAAAAACATTCAAATACACTTTCGTTGAAAAATCCAAAACAATAGAACATTATTTCGAGATAAAACCCAAAATAATGAAAAACGTCCCAAAATTGTCCCACAAAAACAAAGTAGTAGTTTGCTTACTTTTAGTTGTTGGTTTGTATAGTTTTGGTTGCATTGCTTTTTCATCTTGTGTGAGTTAAGTTGGATTCATTTGCTTATTTAGATTAAGTGTTACTTTAATATGTTAGGCATTGCATTGAGTTCATTTTATCTTGCATACTTGTAGATAGTTGTGTTGTCTTGATTAGATTTGATTAATTTCTACTTGTTGTTTACTTGTTTAGTTTGTTGTCATTTCATCATCATATCATCTATCATCACATCTATACATCATATATCAATAAAGGATAAGCTACATAATCATGAACATGAAATTAAACATGTATGCTAAGCTAACATCATATAATATTGCCAAGAGGGGAAAGAGGGACCACCTTTTGTCCCCCATTCAAACATATACCATAATAAAAATGTGGATTAAACATGCTATCTCATACACAAAATGTGATAGGTAAAACATAAAGTATCTCATCAACATGCAAAGTGATATCATTAGATGTTATATCATGATCTAACAACATGTGATACAAACGTAAACTACAAACATACATATTAAACATGATATCTCATAAGCTAAATGTGATACATCAGTAATCCATCAATATTCATAAATCATCACAAATATCAAATGTCCATGTTCAAAATCAATGTGTATTGATACATATTAGTTATATAATGTCATCATGGGCATGGGTCAAAATTGTGCCTTCATCACGAGGAATAATAAAAAAGTATATAACGTACATCTGTACAAAAATATTCATGCATCATAAGGCATAATAAAAAATAGAATATAGTGTACATCTATGTAAAAATATACCTTCATCAGAGGTAGGATAAAAAATACATATACATCCATACAAAATTATTCCTTCATATCAAGGTGATACACCAGTAATATACATCTAGTACATCAATAAGAGAGTCAACCATGACTCTCACCCTCTTCTAGGTTGTTTGGTCTAGGTATGCCACTAGGTGGAGGAATTTGTAGAGATGGACCCACGTGGAAGGTGTTACAACATGTGTTGAACCATGCTACTATGAGACCTGCCACGCTAAAGGACCCCAATGACCGATCACTCGATTCGTGATGGCCTCTCGTGATCTGGATCATGACATATTGCCAGTTATCTAACTATAGTATGGATCTCTTTGCTCATCCGGGATGGCCACATGACACTACATCCTACAATAGGTGGTCTCACCTACTAGGGAGGAAATTTGACCAATCAAAAATTGTACTCCCAAAGAGGTACCTATCCTGATGAAGCATATCATTCTCTGTCCTCACATTTGCTAACTTTTCATGTAGCTAAGCTTTGTGTGATAATGCCTTATCCTCTTGACCTATATTTGTACCCTCTCGAGACAACCTGATCTCTCTCGGTATGTAGCTGATCCCACTCTCGAGTGATCGCCACTTGGCCTCTTTATCTAATGGCCTCACCCCTCTCAATTATAACCTAAAGCTGTAGGGCTATAACCTACTTTGGTTATTGCTATAAGGTATCCACCTACCCACTAACTTGTATATCCTCTTCCATATGCTCTCTCCACCTGCCATCTCCTCCACCTCTTGGTGGACTATGTGGTGGAATCACATGTGGGGGTGATGGAAGTTCTTGTAATGGTGCACATAGTTGAACTTGAAGTGACATCTAATGCTGGCTCGTGGCTGAACTACTACCTAGTGTTTGAATACTACCTATTTATAAACTAAGAACTATTGTACATGTGGCCATGCCTATGGACATATCTGTGGACCTACCTGGGGATCTTCCTGGGCCTATTCCCTAGGATCTAGACCCTGTAACCCCTACTTTCGCATCCAAAACTACCTATGGTATCATCACTCATAGGGACAACAATGTAGCATACCATCCTTGATAATCTTGAGCATTCTCGGGATCTACAATCTATGCTCGATGCACCCAAGGTTGTGGGACCACCTGTAGAAAAATGGTGTGAGATCGACCTAGTCTAATCCATGACCCCATATGAAAGGTCTCTCTCAACCTATGTGCATACCAAATATCATCATCGGGAATCCCTTGAGTGAGACCAAACTATTGTTGGACACCTGTCCACTCTATACCACTCAAGGATATAGCTCCTACTCCCAAGAATAAAGTGATAAAAACTGCAGTACTCATCTCTCCCACATCTTAATGCAACCGATATAACCTGCATGGATGTCATGTAATCATATGAGGTTATACCTCATCAAAAGCTCACCTGTAATAATTTGTCTCTCATGTGGTTGTGAATATCGTCTTCATCTCGGAACCCAACCCATGATAAAAGGCTCACTTTGAGGGCCTAAGATTGAAAAAACAATCTGTGGGGCATCCTATGGAGATATGGTCCCATGCCCATATCTGTAATAAAGTAGTAGGACCCATGGTATTCTGACCATGGTAGGATATCAAGTGAAGATCTGCATATAAGTGAGCTAGTATACACTACCCCCAACAATAAACCTCTCCCTGAATAAGGTCATGTATCACTCTAATGAGGCCTAAAGGAAACCAAGCACCCATCTTGTCATGAAACAATATGCCATTGAAAAGATGTATCAGAAATTTATAAACCCATCCCAACCGGTGATCGACATACACCGGTAATATTAATGGACATACCCTTGACAAGGTATGTCTACCACTCGAAAAGCATCTTGGCTACGCTCTGTGAAATATGGTGGCGGCCATCATAGGTAATCGACAACCCTAATAAGGAACTCATAGAATATTCCACACATTCTCCAAAGTGATACTCATCTCGCTGGTTGGAAGGTGAAACGTCGACTCTCACTACGCCATCTCTAAGCTAAGGTGTGAGCAGGCGTGATCTAAGGTAATATGTGGCACATGGGCCATGTGTGATAAACCAGTCACCTCATATAATAATCTCTAAAAATATGGTTACATCACCTAAATGTCACCTCATACGCCTGAAGCCACCCATGCCACTCTCACGTAGCCAATAGAGGTAGCTTAATCTGTAAAATCAAACACATGTTAAAAAAATTCATCTATTATATCATCTAATTCTTCTATTTTGTTATCCAATTCTTTTATTCTACCATCTAATTTTTTCTAAAAACTCTTCTAAATCTTCTAAGGGACCATCTAACTACCCCCTTATGCAAAGTGCACCCCATACAACGTCAACACCTTCAACATGCATAGCGCCCTTCCACTTCGCACATCCACGTCTACCATTTTGCGTCTATGCGTGTAGGCATGCCATTTCCTTCCCCTACTAAATTTACACAAGAGCTCTCATGGTTGAGTGCTAAAACCTATGCACCTCCATGAATTTAACGTTGGTGCATCTTAAAGGCTGCACACGGCATTTTCCGTGTCATTTTTAAACCTAATAAATGTGTTTAAATGCTAATTAATGCACTATAAAAGGACAAAGGTGAAAAGTTTATCTCTTTATACATGTGGGCCATCTGGGAAGTCTCAGGTAGTCTCGATCATGATTCATATAGTGTTTCCAGTTTTCATCCTTGTCATTTTTCTCATAAGTCAGAGTAAATTTAGTAGTAACAATGGTAAAAGTGGGTAACAAATGAACTAGTCGATGGTTTTTACCCCCGTGGCATGGTTTATATACCCATTTTGACCCCTCGTATCATGTCTCTCACCCTCGAAGCACCTGGACCGATCGTGTAAATTCTTCTAGCACTCGCCGCGATGATTATTTTTAATAAATAATTATTTTTCACCCGTTTTCACTACGTTGGAGCATGTTTTTGCTTCCGGCGACCCTTTCTACTACTTGGGGCATATTTTTGCCTTCCAACATCTTTTGCAATGTCCCATGAATTAATTATTTCTTCTAAAATATTTTCTTCCTAAAAATTTCAAAATCAAAACAATATAAATATTTTCAAAAAATCCAAAAAATTGGTAAAATCATAAAAAATCCAAAAATTGTAAAAATTTCAAAAATTTCAAAAATTGTTAAAGGACATTCACACACCTAAAGCTTATGTATCAAATACATTGTCCTAAAACATCAAAATTTTTCCTATAAAAGCATATTTCTTAGGTTCTTACTTGTTCTTGTCTCAAATGATTGCATATCATTGTGATCTACCTCCATTAACAAAGTTGGCTAACTTATGATGTCGATACTCCCATACAAAAGTGAGTTTCCAGAGATGTGTCATAGTGCATGAATGCTTTCCATGGGACTACTTATGTCCTCGTTATTCCCCTTATATGTATCCTTTCTTGGGTCACCATTTTTAACCCTTCTCATTACAACACGAACATTCGAGAACTGAAGCTTGATAACAAAAACATTGGTGTAACTATATTGAACATTGTTTGTTTGAGTATGTGTGATTGTACTTGTTTCATTGTTAGGTTATCTAGTTTAATTTCTCATATTTCATTGCATTATGTATGTTGCATGGAGTTACATATTTTTAGCAATGAACAAATGTTAGTAATTTAGCTTTTCATGTTATCTTACACTTTTGTTTATTTTAATAAGGGTTGATGATGTAGATCATAAGGGAAAATTGATGAAACAAAGTTGCTTATTGAATATTGGATGCAAATAGTTATTCCTACATTCTTCACTATCATGTCTTATCACTATGAATTTTTCTTCAAAAACACTTGGGGCAATAAACAATAATGTTTATCCCTCTCCTATTTCTTCTATCTGTTTCAATCATATTTTCGATGGTCGATTGACTTCTTCTATCACCCCATCGACACTCAATGGGGCATCCTTCATTCTACTAATTTTTCTTCAAAAATGTACTTATTTATGCTTGTCTACTATGTTTAAAGTGATGTCACTTACTTCACCTCAAATAGGGGCAAATGTAGACACCTAAATTCCACTTTTGCAATCTTATTGCTAAAAGCACACTAATCACTCTCATTCTTACCATTTCCATTACAATTAGTGATTTCCACTAATTAACTAATATTTCTTACCATTTTGGTTAATTAACAATACTCTGTTCATTACCTATCCTCTTTGCATCGGGATGCCAATTTACGACACATCGTAAGTCAAAATCCTCTTCCAAAGACAAATTAGTGATTATTAGCTAATTAAGTCTATTTTACCCTTTTTTTGGTCAATAAACCCTATTATTGGCTTAAACCCCTCTTCCAACCATTCAAAATCACCCCATTTTCCTCTAAGACATCTCAGAAGGCTTCACAAGCTTATCCTAGAATTCTAATTGACCCTAAGTTGTTGATTAAGGATTCTCACATCCTAATCACTTGTTAATTCACTAATCATGATTAACAATCCTTAATTAGGATTACAAAACCTTAATCTACTTTGTGCCTTCAATCCCACATGCACCTAGAGGCAAATTTTCCTCAAAGGAAAATCTCTAAAAAGGACTAACCACATACCTTTACACTTTACACCATGCTTAGAATTGCATATCATATAAGAAATATGATTAAGAGCCAAGTTCAATATTTTCCTCCAATCTTCAATGGGGTTCATATATGGGTATCCAATATGGCCTTGTAGCCATTGTTGGAGATACCATCTCACCTCTCTTGAAGTAGAAACAAACCCAATTTGATTTCCCTCTTAGATCAATTTAGGTCTATGTTAGTTAGTAATTCATACTAAGTAGGAATGCTTTAGCTAAGATTGATTGATAATATTGTTAGTTATTTTTAGTGTACCATTAATATTTTATCATTGATATAACTATTGTTGGATTCATAAAGCATTTGTTAATAGACTATGTGGTGTTAGTCTTTTTTTTAGCTTTGCTTGAAATTTTAGTAGTCCTCACTTCTACATCTAGTCTCCATTTGCATGGACCATGTACATTCTTCACCTGATGCAATTGTATCCTAGTAGAAACTATGTGATGGGTGTAATGATACACCTTCTTGTCTGGTTCATAATCAACAAAGTGAATCACACTTTGGAGGGATTTTACTTTCGTAAATATGTTCCTTACTCTGGTCGAGCCAAGTATAAAATGTTGTCTCCTCACTTGTTATTTCACATGTTAGCTTTGTTCTCTCTTCTATGCAACACAACAAGTAGTAATCCACTTTCTCAATATTGTCTTCTTCTGCAATGATTGCAAATACATCACCTACAACAAAATCATTGTACAAACAAGTTTTTGTGTTAGAATTAAATGCAAATAAATATTCAATGATTCGTATAATGAGTTATATATATTAATTCAATGATCAAATACAATCCTTTTAAACAAAAAATACCTTGTTTAACAAGTCCAGATATGTGGTCATAATTAGGTGAAATCAAGGGAACATATTCAAAACTATCATCATGATTTGATCCATATGAATCATCCACAACTAAAGGAAATTTCTTCCACTCACCTACATACCCACATTTTTGACTATTACACTTTGAATATTATTTTTTCATGCATTCATAAAAAAATAAGAATAATCTCTTGTACATATTGTTCAGATTATTACTATCCACAGTCATCACATAGTGCAAATACCTAGAATTAGGAATCCTTTCACATCCATACTTTTTCCTTCAATCAATACCTGATTAATCATGTACAAAATCAATAAATTTTAAAATAAACATCAAAATTAATAAAAATAAATTTGTACATGTACGTAAAATTTTATGTGTAACTTGTAATCAATTTCACATCAAGATACATATGTTTTAAATGCATATGCATACTTGTTATCTCCCAAAACACTTTGTGTGTATTGAATCTGAACTACAAAATGTTTCGTATACCATTCAATAATGGTGTGGGAATTAGTTAATGGATATCCCTCATAATCAAAGTTTTTTTTTCTTTAGAGCACATTTGATGCATGCACCTACACCATCATGTTCTCCTTCCCACTACCACTCTCATTTTTTCATAAATGAGGTATTTTGTGATGAAGATGATTGCAACTAAGTGCAAAGAAAGGGCAAGAGGATTTGAATTTTGATGTGAAACCATTCAACGAAAAAAATGTTGATCTATTTGTACTCTTAGCGATGAAGATATTGAAAAAAACCAAAACAATGTTTCACAAAGGGTATCATGTCTTTTTCATCACTATATAGAAGTGATACTCCTTCTTGATCACTCGCTTCACATCTATAATTTCAACCCCATCTAAATCCAATTGTGCATGCCTATAAAATACTTAAAACCATGATGGTAACTGTTTATTATGATAATATTATGTTTGAATCTTTTTTGATGAGAAAATGAGTAATTCTCATCAAAATATACCATGGAAAATATGAAACCAATAGGGAATGTGTCTTTATTGGTCTTGAATTGTGTTTCCGCCACTTTGCATAGTGAGAATGTATGATGCACAAACGAATTAAACTTTAGAAACTTTGCATGAATGCAACAATGGAGATTTCCTATTCTACCAAATCCAACCTGGTTGCATTCTTTCCAACTCATGTTGAATATTTTATGTATTTGAAAATACAAAATCAATACATAATGGTCAACTTGTTATATTCATTTGTAATAAACATAAAAATCAAAATAAAATATGTACATACAAATTTAAAAATAATTATATTTATTTTTTATTTAATAATAACATCTTGCAAGTCACCATTTGAGATGTGTCCAAGTCTTCATTTCTTTCTGGAACTAATTTCAAGTCCCCACACTTGTCACAAATACCTTTTGATGCAAGCCATTTGATTGTTGACATGATCATTGGATATTGTGCAAAGAATAAAATCCATGAACTCACTCACACATGTAGGGGAATATTTTGGATGATTTGACATTTCTCGTAACTTTATATACACCTAAAAAACTTATATTTTGAAATACATAGATTAAATCACATTTCATACAAAAAAATTAATTAAATTTCTAATAAGCCTATAAATGAAAGCACACCTCAATATATGTAATTTTTTGTGTGTACCTGATAGTGATAATCAAACTCAACGTGATAGCGGCAACAACATGTTTCAAGGACATTATGAGCTTGCACATATCAAGGATTTAAATTCTCAAAAATTGTTGTCCAATCTTAATATCTGGATGTTCTTCTCGTAAACTTGATGTAAATCTCATATTGATTTATTAAGAGCCAATGTTTTATATGTTCATCATAGTTATTGTGATCTATCATGTGTTTTAAAAAATCCCTCACATTTGGAGAAGGATGAGTCCTCTTAGTCCAAAAATCAGAAACTATCTTCACAATATTATCCTCAATTTTATGAGAACGTGGATTTCTACACATTAATGCCTAATTTTCTTCCACAGTAGAATTATCCAATGTCTTCCTCCTATTTGCATACCTATTGACCATATTTCTAGATAAACCCAATACCTTGGCAGTAGTGGTAACATGATGATTATTTGTCATATCTTCACTTATAAATAAAGTTAATATTTCTATATGAGAAATACTCTTATCAACATACCTAGTTTTTATACCCAATGAACTTATTCCTTTAGACACATTCACAATAAATTATTCTTTCATACATTATGACTTTTCCCGTTCAAAATCCACACCCAACAATTCTAATGTTTCCTTCATATCAACATGATTCAATAATGTAACCAACAAATGTGCTCTAAAGCAACTGTAGTCAAATTAACAAATTCACCATATATTCTCTCTACACTCTCTATTGTTTTCTTTCTTGATAGTGGTTCTTGTTGGGAAAATTATTGTATTTTTTGAAATTCATCTTCACCAAGTATTTGAAATTTTTCTTAGGAAGTAATTTCATAACTTATGTTATCAAATCAACATACTCTTGTGCATCATGAGTTGTGTCCATAAACATAATTTGAAAAATATAGCATACATGTGATTACACCATTCATGAATGATTTAAAATATATATAGAGCATCAAGACAAAAGAGTGACACATCAAGACAACATATCACATCAACATAACATCGAGGATACAATTTTGTGGAGGACACTTGTTAGGATACTTTAAAAGCATTTTGCATACATAGTTCAACGCCCAACTTGGCACATGATGGGATTACTTCCTCTAGAAAATTTTCATTGGAAACTCCTATCTCCTGGTACCAAGAAAGGAACATGTAGTCCATACAACCAAGATGGACAAGAGTCCATAGTATTTATAGCCACCGCAAAGTGTAATTTTTGTAAAAATGCATATAAAAAGACTAATTTGGATGGCATGAGATAACAACAAACTATATTTATACTAATTAATAGAAAAATGTTGTAAACAAATTAATTGCAACTATCAAATAGTAACATATAAATCCATTCTAGACAAACTAAATTTATGTAATATGACTAATTTGCACATCTGTACACGTTGTATACTTATTTCAAAAATAAATAACATTACATATATGTTTTCCATGGCAACATTTACATTCATGCATGCAATCATTTTTATAAATTTCTTGAAGAAGAGAAAATGAGGCATATAAAATAGTGTGAAGGATCATAACCCAAAGAAGTAAGACCAAGAAAGTAAAAAAATTGGAATCCCCAAGAGTGTATATGAAATTTAGAGTTTATTTTTAGAGTAGAAAATGTAGAAAGGCAATGAAAAATGAAGGAAGGAATCATAAAGGAAGGAAACATCCTAAGTAAAAAGAGTAGATCAACCTAGAAATACATATAAGGAAAGTGTATAATGAAACAAAATTGATATTTGAAGAGGATGTATCTTTTAAAAACTATTTAAAATAATTTTAATGGAACACTAAGAAATTGTGAGAAGGTTGAAAGGATGGTTCTAACACTCATCATGCATGTGAGAGAAATACGCTCACACATTTCTTATCCAATGTGTGTGATATAATAAAATACATTTTAACATGTTGTCTTGCATCAACTAAAAATATGGCATCTAATAGAAGAATAATTTCATCCTAGCTATATGTAATTATGTCACAAAACCAAAAATATTAAAGCATGCATGGTATTATAAGAGACATTTCTAGAAGCTCATACTATGAGGGAAATATCATCTTAATACACAAGCATATATAATATACCATGAATTCATAAGAATTACACATGAATTATAACTCGAGAATATAGTATAACACACAAGGTTATTCTATGTTATGAAGAGAGAGTTCATTTAAGTATTTATATTGGGATTATAATTGAGGATTGAATGTAAATATCGAGATGAGGTTGATTTTACTTAGTTGAAAAATATAGGCATATAAATTTGCTATGGATAAGTATGATTTATGCTATGAAATCTATGTTCACTCTTAACCAACTTATGAGATCATATCGTATAATTACTTCTAGAATTTCTTGTGAATTCCTTTTTTTTGATTGGTGACTAACTCTTCTAAATATGTGTTAATTAGTGGTGAAAGAAAAAAATGGATTTGTTTACAGACATGGAGATGATCACAAGGATCCAAGTTAGTTATTTTATTTGAACACATTTACTTTAGTGTTGAATGTAGTTCTAAGAATGAGACAACTAGGGATCTATCTAAAGTTTCCACATTTAGTATTTACCACTCTTGATGTAGATATTATGTCTCTTTCTTCACTAGGTTTAATATGCACTAGTGAATTTGGGTCCTTGTAACAAGAAATTATCAAGTTAATAAATTATTATGCATTTATTTCTATAAATAGTATTGGTAATCTATTTTAAACCTTACTAGATCAAATGTAGACTCTAGGAATTTGTGTATGCTTAAGTTGATTTGTATAGAATTGATTTAGAATATGTGATGTACTTTAAATATTTCCATTCATTGATGAAGTACTTGACATAATATTTTTGAGAACATGAATTCATTAGAATATGGTATCTTGGAATATAATCTAAATACATTGGTATGAATTATATGAAATTATCATTTGAATATGGTTGTTTAATTATATATTCCATTTTAATGCTTAAGGGGTTTCATATTTGAATAACCTTAAATATTTTGCATATTATTAAATGTATCTTTGAGATGATCTTGGTGATCCAAGTCTCTTTCAATACTTTTATTTATGATTGATTTATAGAATACATAAAGCTTTTAAGGAAAATTTATAGGTAATGAGAATAAAAATTACCTTATCAATATCATTAGGATGCATGTGGAGACCCTTAATTTAAAAATACATAAAAGATGAAATTATTCTATATCAACACCAAAAATATCATCCTATTGGATTCTATAGGAGAATTTAGACTAGTTGAGGTTTGTATGAATATAATTTATAGAAAAAGTTACAAGGTCATAATTATTGACACATTATTAATAGTTAGGAGAAAAAGTGGTATCCATTGGAAGGGTGTGATTCATATAATTGTTATATGTAAGTTGAATGTTTAAAAAAATAACCAATGATCCTAGAACTACATATAAAGAACATATAAGAAAAACATAAAGGATAAAAAGGTTTAAAAAAGGAAAATAAGTTTTGAAAAATAGGAAAATCTAGGTTAAAAAGGGTTAGGAAGGTTATGTTGAATTAATAGTGGGTTTAGAAAATAGTTTCAAATTGATAGGTATTGTGGTAGTGGAAGATGCAAGAAAAATTAAATGTAAATAAGAATAACCAAAGAACCATGTATTATAGGGATACAAATAGGTTGATAAAACAAAAGATATATTCTACTGAGAAGACTAGTAAACCAAAATTGGATGAGGTTAATTTGGACGTGTGAGTAATGATGAACTTGTTTATATATGAATAGATAGAGAAGTATTTCAAGTATGAAAATATGGAATATACCACGTGAGTTAATACATAGAAAAAAATTGAAAGTTTATGCATCCTCTTTATGGGATCAATTAAGCCAAGAGATTTCAAAAAGGAAAAGATAAAGATTAAAATTAGAAGAGATTCATTGTGATATCAGAATCGAAGTCCCTTACATATATTATAACACATGATCTTGTTTCTGAATTTTCAAAACTTGCATCAAAGGGAAATGAGTATAAATATTAAATTGAATACTTTTCATATAGGCTAATTGTTAGATTTGGTTATATTAAAGGTTACTTGAAGAATATTTGAAGGTATGTGAAAGGGATCCACATGACAACTCATAATTACATTGGAATGATTTAAATGCAATTTTTGTAGAATCCTATTAGTGTTTTCTAAATGAGGAAGAAAAATTATCATGAAAACATCTAGAAGAAGAGAAAATAAAAAGGAAAGTTCGTGTATGGATGTGGGCAAAGAGGTGGACTAGAAAAGGTGATTATGTGCAAGGATGTGAGAATAATACTTCACAATGTAGTTACATTAATGTAAAAAGAGGAAATGAAACTTCAAAGGTAGATGATCATATGGATGAGTTATAGGCCTTTTATTTCATGGTATACATTTTGTATGTTGTGATTATACATAAAGCATTAAATTTTCCATGCATACAGAATGAAGGGTGTACGAGAAATGATGAAAATGTACATATCATGCAAGTGGAAGATGAAATTGTTTGATGTATATTTATAGTCTAGATGAACCAAAATTTATGGAATATCTCACATTCTAAAGGATGTTTTTGATACCCATGAAAGATAATAATAGCCATGTATGGAGATTTTTGGTTCAAGCCCATTTTTTTATTTTTGGAGGTAAGTGTCGTAAGTTGATTATTGATCGTGATAGTATAAATAATATTTTTCACAAGAAAAAGTGGATAAGATTAGTATTAAGAGGATTAAAAATATTCTTTTGAATCTAGAAATGCTGAGAAATCAAAATTTTAAATAAAAATCTATGCTCAAATATGAAAGTATAGTAAATGATGAATAGAAATAGATTTAACCAGTAATATAATAGATATGGAAATTGATAAGAAAAATGAAAACACTTAACTTTATATGAGTTTCTAGGTTTTAATCTAGGTGTGTACATAGGAAAACATGATGGATCTATAAGTTTTTCGTGAAGTATGATGGACCAAAGAGTGCAATATCTTGGTTTTGGTAGTTATCTATAAGTTTGTAGTGAAGGATGAATTTTTCAATTTTTAATTTGGTTGAATAATGTCTGTCAGTTAAGAATGGAAGAAATTAGAAATTAGATAGAAAAATAATATTACGATCTATCGAGGGTTTCACGTATGTTTTTGAACACTACACATTTATATAAAAACACCAAATATAATTGTATCGAATTTAGAAATCATTCGCGATATATTTTTATAGACGGAGTTTACATTATATAGGAGGATGTTATCCTTAATACAAGGAGTAAACATCAATCCTCGACAACCCACATATATCTCTACAATCCCTACAATCTCTCAAACTTATCCCTAAGATATCTCTAACACTAAAATGGTTACTTGAGTTGTTCTCACAACTCAACAATAATAAAACTATTATAGGTAGATTATTAATATGAGTTATATAAACTCATTATTAATAATATTACATTTTATTTAATAATGTTACACAATATTTTGGTAACATTCACTCCCCTATTGTTAACATTATTAACTCCCAATATACACTCATCTAATGTTGACATTATAGAAACAACAATCAAACTTTCTTCTCGCAGCTTTTCGCCCATGCGTGTTCATGATCTAGATGATTTTTAGGATAGCCAACAACTTCGACAAGGATGGTTTTATAGGATAACCAATAACTTCAAAAAGGATGGTTTTTACAGTTAACCAAAAACCTAAACCAAAGGATGATTTTACAAGACAACCAACAACCCAATTATCATGTTGCTTACTTTTCCTTTGTGATTTCATTTGTCCACTATGTCTTTCCTCCAGGAATCATGTAGGAACCATTGCTTACTAAATACAAACTGAATAGAGGGAAAATTGAACATTGAGACCATGTTCTAGTTCCCCCTCAATGTGAACATTTCACTTATTCAAAACAAAACATGAACTAAGAAATATTACTACACAAAAAAATTGCAACTCTGAAATAAAAGCAAGCTAACACACATTGTCACCATAGCTTCGTGCGATGACGCCATCGTTGGTGACTTACGAGAGGTCGTTGATTGACCTCCAACCTCTATTGCCTCCTTCCTCCATGAAATTTCGCTACTTAACTCAACAAGATGTAATTTTGAAGATAATTTACAAATAGGACGTCGGGTTACACCAAAAATGCACTTGTGAGGTAGATTTTTTTAATTTGATAAACCTAATAATCACCTAAATGACACTTTTGAAAAACATCGAAAAATACGCAATTTTGACAATGACTCATAAATTATAACGATGACTCTAACTTTAACAATGAGACTATTTTGACATTTTAAAAATGACAATAAGTTTAGCAATGAACATGAAAATTTGACACTAAACACAAGAAATTTAGAATGACTAAAATTTTTAATATGAGGACAACGAAACTTACAACAATGACTCTTTTTGAACAATCTATAAACCACAAATATAGTCTTTAATTTAACAATACACAATTTTTTATTATAACGAGATGAAAACTCTTAACTACAAACATAAAACATGACTTACTAATACTAAAGCCCTATAAACCATTAACAAATGATAAAATGATTAAAAAATAATATGTAAATTATTTTTAACGATTCTAATGATTATTTATGAATGATATCATAAAACCTATAAGAAACAATTAAAGGAAACTATATACCTTTTAAAATAAACTTACTTTATCAAATACCATGAATTCACACCTAAAACAACTTTAAACAAAATGAAAACCATCATTATGGAAGCACATGACATGAACTCGATGTTTCATTGATAACTTGAGATGCAAAACTCCATTTTTCAAACCATTTGATGCGTTGAGAACTTGTTATGAGAGCTTCAAAATGGTGCCAAAAAAATTGATTTCATCACCTAGCCTAAAATTTGTTCATTGCTGAGTTGTATGTGAATTTGGAGTTTTTTTCATGCCCGAACTCCAAAAGGTTATGGTATGCACGTTTCTACCAAATTTGGACTCAATTCTTTGTGATTTATATTCAATTATCCTCGAAATACTTTTCTAAATGTTGAAAAAACAATCCTAATGTGCACGTTTTTGCTACAGTACGTTGGGTGAAAATATGAGACAAAGCTTATAAAATACAAATACTTCCATGCTCAAATGTATTAGATAAGACAATGCACAATGATCATATCTCAAAGTTAAAATATGACATAACATGTAAATGGAAGACCAAATGATGAGATCATTTGAAGCGAATCCACAATATGTCACGATGTGTCTATGCACGATCCAAAATATCTCTCAAGAATATATGGCAGCAATTGACAAAGATCCACATAGAAATCACAAAATGTAATCAAAAACAAACATAAATGGAACAATAGCTATCTAAAATACTCTATATAAAAATATTTCTCATATAACAATCTTACCATTATCGGGAAATAAATAAGTCCAAATTCCTCTAATAAAACAATCAAACTATACCGAACATGATCCTACTCTTATACCACTATTGAACACTACACAATTATATAAAAACACCGAATATAATTGTATTGAATTTAGAAATCATTTAGGATATATTTTCATAGATGGAGTTTACATTATATAGGAGGATGTTCTCCTTAATACAAGGATTCAACATCAATCCTCAACAACCCACATATCTCTCTTCAATCCCTACAATCTCTCAAACTTATCCCTAAGATATCTCTCACACTAAAATAGCTACATGAGTTGTTCTCACAACTCACCAATAATAAAACTATTACAAGTATATTATTAATATGAGTTATATAAACTCATTATTAATAATATTACATTTTATTTAATAATGTTACACAATATTTTAGTATCATATGTTTGTACTAGTTTTGTCACCTTCTTTCTCTCTATTTCTACCTTCTCTCTCTCTCTCAATATGTGCCTTCGTATGAACTGATCTTTTAGTACTATCCTCTTCTTTCTATTCCTCGCTTAATTTTCATTTTTCATTCTTCTTATTTCCCATGATTCCTCCACTTCAATAATTTTCACCTGCACACACAAATTGAGCTAGATCTTAATGTAAGAGTAAATACAATAGAAAACTATACACATGGAACTCGGATTATTATATGACATCTCAATAGAAATTAGTTTTTTTTTTTTTTTTTTTTAATTACACGTTTTTTCTAACTTTAAAATAGAGAAATAAAAATAAAATAAAAAAATACCTTTTCTAACTTTAAAATTGGAAAAAAAACAATAATATTAAAAAAACTATGGTTTAAAATTAGAGTTATTAAAATTTTATTTTTAAAACTCAATTTAACCTACCAATTTTGTTTAAACTTGGAAATTGTACCCGATGGTGCTTGGGTGGTGTGTTGGGGTTATAGGGGTTCGCGTGAACCCCTTTGGGTGAAGGGGTGGTTCACATGAACCCCCTTCGTGCAAATCCCCATATGTGGCATCTATGTGGCACATTTTCACTCCAAATCCATTTGGAGAATAATTATTTGCCAAAATAGCCACTTAGGTGCCACATAATTAGGGTTAACTAACTTGTAAAATTAAAAAAATTAACACAAAGTACAATTTTTTGTTAGCTTTTAAAAATATATTTTTCATTTTAAAAAAATGTTTTACTATTTTTTTTTGTTTTTTTGCCAACATATGGTATTTTATGAAAATCAATAGTACACAATCAACACAATTTGAAAAATAGCAAAATATTTCAAAAAATTTGAAAAAAATAAACTTACTATTTGTTAAATCTTCTTCGTAGTTATGAAAAAAAATTCAATTTCAATATAAATCTCAAAATTTATTGGCATAGACATATGTATGCCATTTATTTGAAAATATCTTCACTATATTTTAATAAAAATATAAATAAAAAAATACAAAAATTTGATAGACCTCGATATTGAATCTAGAACATATATCTTAAATTTCATGGTGAAAAAATAAGTTTTCATTTAAAAACACCACCACGGATAATCGTTCCTCTTTTTATAAAATAAGAAAAAACATATGAATACAATTAAGAAGAAGACTAGATTTTTTCTAAAATAAAAATAAAAAAATGTATATGTATTCTACACTCTAAACACAACATTTTGTTAGTTTGTGGAATTTCATGAATTTGTACGGTTTTGTGGCTATTACCTTTGGAAAATAAATGAAGCTGAAAATTCATGTTTATAAAGGTACAAAAATACAAAAAGTGGGACATTCTTTCAAAATATTAAATGAAGAGAGAGATTGATGACAATTCTTTAGGAGGAAGAGGGAATAAAATAGCCTCATTTATATTAAGGAGGGTAAGAATCAATATCATGGATGGTTTTATGGAAAAATTTGATAGGAATAGAAGTTTTGGTGACTATCATCCATAACACCGTAAACCAATGACTCATCAGAATTGTAGATTTTTACAAGATTTAGATTGTTTGGGTTGAAGTTTTTTAATGTGTGAATATTAAAGTATTTTATGACCTATGTTAGTTTGAGAAATTTACCTAATCTTTTATTAAAGGAGAGGATCTAAAGTATTGAGGATTATTTGAAAAATAATATAATTGGAAAAGGTATGATCCATTCTATTACAAATGATTTTTCATCACTTGATGATGGATCGAGAAGTTTCATTATCACCCTATTTACTATTGAAAAAGTAGTGCATTGAGTAATCCCATACATTCAACAATGGACTTGAATGGAAGATTATAATACCAATCCAGAGCATTACTCATATGTCTCTTAGCTAAGATATTGGTAATGACATATGAGTCATCATGGATGCAATCCTTATATAAATTTCTACAGGAATTAATTTGAATATCAGGCCTAATTGCCAAGTTATAAATTAGAGAAGTGGTGATACCCTCGATATCCATAATAACCATATAAGAAGCCAAGGTTTCCTTTTTAATAGATTGGAGAACATTATTATCTATGGAAGGTGTTATCAAAAATTATACCCAATGTAATTTTGAAGAACTTAAAACAAATATGGACTTATCAAAAATTTTCTCAAGAAAAGATGCAAAACACTAAGTTAGTCTTTCAAAAAATGTGAAAATGTAGTGTTTTATGGGTTCTCCTAACCCATAGAATAAATGAATGAGAATCTTGTGACTTACCAAATCAATATCTTATGGGTTGAATCCTAGTCAAAGCACCGAGGGGTTGTCAGACACCCACATAAATATGGGAAGTTGGATAAGGATAGGATTTGTGAAGAAAAGGAATTGAAAGTCTTAGTGCTTCGGCATACGTAAACAAAATTCATGTGGAATCAAAAGACATAGAATTTTGTAGAGTTTACTAATTACATGGAACCTATTGGTCCTGGGCTTTTACACCCCATGGACTTAGAAATAATTCAGAAATAAATGGCTTAAATAATGATAGATTTGAGGTATGTTGTTTATATCCAGGATGTATCTAACATTCATTTTATTAGAAAATCTTGGAAATGACTAGGAGGCACATACAAAGGGATAACTAAATATTGCTACTTCTAGATCTACCTAAACCAAGGTGAGAGGACCCAATGCATAACTTGAATGAGTGAAAATGTTAGAATTCAATTTCCTTCAACTTATTGGCAAGTAAATCTAAGCTAAATATAGCCATGAATGTATATATACTCACAAGAGTTGTCACACGATATCACACATACTTAGTGCATCAGACAAAAGTTACTAAAGATAGATAAAATATGATTCACATACATCATTTCTAAATAATAGTTAATGAAATGGATCTTAATGATGTTGGAATACTAATCTTCATAAATTGAGGTAAATACATTGATGATATGTAGGTATAATGTAATTTTCAAGGGGTAAGATGGTAGGATACTTGATTAGAAAAATTGGGATGGGTGATGAATGATTCTCAATAAAAACATGCCAACAAATGCCATGATATCCTCGCTACTTTTAGAATGTAGAGAACATAAAATCAAGTAAGAACAACTTTCAAAGGAAATTTACATTCATTGATGCCCAATTCATGCAAATGCTACCAGAAAACCTTCATAACCCTCAACACAAACACTTGTGCAAGAATACTAATAATTTTATCATTGCTTCCATTTTCATATTCGTAATATATATTCAAAGGATAACAAAGATCATTCTAAAGAAAAATTACAAGAAGGGTTTTGTAACTGGATCAAATATTGCAAAGTAAATACTACAACAAAAATTTATTCATTACCAAGAAGATACAATAACCAGAGGTTAATCTTGTGTATTAGATATAGATGCAACAAACAAAATATTGCAATAAAAGTTATATTTCATTGATCAAATATTCAACATACATATCCAAATCCATGACTGAATCAAAATAGATTGTTCTATTCATATTAGTTTAAAGAAGGGGAAATAGATTGTATGCCCTCATTTCCTACTAATTGATATACAATGCAACCACCTTATCATTATAAATTCAGACTTATAACTTTAACACTTTCAAGAAAATGAAAACCTAGAGCTAAAAGAAATCAATCAGCAACAAAAACCAACCCTTGAATGAAGACATGCCTTCATTTTTATACAATATTTTTCCTAAAAGGGATATGCCCAAACTCCCCAAAAACTACCATAGAAGAGCAAAAAGTGGGGAAAAGGATGTTGATCCTACCAAAATGGAAGCAAAGGTTCCTCTAGTTGAAAATATCCCATCTTGATGTGCCAAGCTAGAGCGGTTCTACTTCATGATTGAAAATGTGGAAGTGTACATGATATTCCCTTTGCTAACAAAACCACTTTTGAATTTTACTTCCTTATCATCCTTCTTGCATGCATCATCACATGGAGTTTGTTACCTATCATAATCATTTAGTCTAATTATCTATGCTATTTTCCTTTTGAAAATATGGTGAGTCACAAAAGAATAAATAATAAGAATATAAGAACGAGGAATAAATAATATTATCAGGATGGGTCAAGCTCATTGGTCTAAATTTCTTCTTGTTCTTTTGGCTTATCTCATACGTTCAAAAATTTTAAAAATAGGATCTTCATCTCACCTTGTGTGATACAAGAAGATTGTTTCTCACTTAGACAAGATGTTGATACAAACACTATACACAACCTTTTTATTATTCACCTTTTTAGCCAACTTATTGATATAACCTTGCAAATGAAAAAAACTATAAAGGGAAGTATAATTAAATACCTTACGAGTCTCAAAAATTCCTGCAACATGCCTTTTATTATTTCAAGTAATTTTTCAACATCTATAGTTCCCTGAGTCATAATTTCCTTCAAGGGGAAACATCATCTCTATTTTGGAATCAATATCATCTACGTACTTACCTACTTTTTCCCTAATAGTTTGATGTGTGTTGATGTAATTTCATAATGTTTCTATCCTTAATCTAATAGATATTTCATATTTAAACTACCTTCTCTTCCAATATGGGGGACTATTCCTTCCTTCTCTAATTCTTCTTCATTCATGGAATTGATGGTTTCAAGCTTGGGCAACATACCATCCCAATGTTCTACCTCATCCTGATATTTCTCAATTAATGCACCACCATCCTCCAAACTAGCAATCACATGTGTACAATGCAATGTGAATGTTGAATGGTATTGTTATTTGATTTAGAGGGGTAGTTAATTATTTGGGTGAAATTGTGTTAGTGTTGCAATGTGTTTGAGATGGTGGTTGCATCAGTTTTTTGGTTGGTTTTTTGTTGAAAAATCCTTTTTGTATTGTCATTAACATGTTGATAAGGGGTGTGATTGATAGTGTAAGTATAGGAATATAGATGAAGCATTACATTGAAAGGTTCTATTTGTACATTTCAAATTTGTTACAAATTCGTACATATACATTTGCAAATCTTATATCATGAGATCTGAACTAAACATGAATACATGAAGACCTCTGTACATTTGCAGATTTTATATCATGAGTGGTAGCCTTTTGTGGCCAAATTTATTTGCACTAAACATGAATACATTTGATACCCCTTGAATGGCACTTTCGGTTTGGATATAAGAAGTGTTGAGTAAAGTAGTAGTGGAGGTGCTATCAAAGTAGAGGGTAGTATTTATGATGGGTTGTTTTGGTTGAGTGATAGTAGTCTTGACTCCTCCTTTCTTCTTGCTCCAAGTGTTGGTACATGTGCCATTTTTACCTATAGATTTCATAGGACTATAAGGGGAATCAACAACTACATCAGAATGCACTGGAGCCCAACACATGTTCCTCCATTTAAAACTCAACACAGAGGCCATTTGAAAAGAAAAGTATTGCAAGTTGGTGTAGTACTGAGTAATCATTCCAACATTTCATTATAAATTAGATTGATGGTAAAATTGGAAGCTGGAAAAAAATTTAAACCCAAGATATCTCTACAATCCTTTCAACGACGAAGGGGATATGTTGAAGAAGTTAAACTTGAGGGAGTGTAACATTATAGGAGAAAGAGGGGAAATGAAGAAGGGGGAAGAGGGAGGAGAAGGGCCTTGTAGGGAACCAATGTGAAACTCTTCTTTCTTACGGCCATGTGCCACTTTTGTTAATTATTTGAAGGAGGAAGTTGGTGTAATGTGGAGTTTGTAGAGACATTTAAAGAATGAGCACTACTGACATTGTAAATAGTTTTTATTTGTAATGTTAGTCGTTATGTTATCTAGGTAGTTACAACACACATAAAAATAAGGAAAATTCACTTGTGCATCGCAAGAGACACTTTAGAGATGAATATTTGGAGTTGACTTGGAATCCTAGGGTGGAAATTGCATGCACATTTGAAATTAAAGCCTCTCTAGCTATCAGGGTAGCAATTAGGGTTTCCTCTATCAACACCCATGATGACGATGTCCATCAATGACAATAATCATTGACAATTGAGCCCCTCTAGTAGATGATCATATGAGTGACAAGTAGATTTTATTTTCCAATCAGGGTTTGCTATTTTTTTTCAAAGTGTCAAGGTTTTTATTGGACGAGGTTTAATTTCTTAGATATGATGAAGACACGAATGGAAATTTGGAAATAAAAAGGTGGGAATTACCCTACATGTCCACACCTATTCCAGGGCCCATGTTGTTTCTACCTAAATTATGTCTTCTATCTTTGGTCCACTTTATCATCTCAGTCTCACTTGCATTATTGACATGAGTGCAATTTGTGCTTAAAGAGGCCAAATTAATTATTAGTGAAGATCCAAGAAACCCAACCACAATGCTTGTTTCTTACAGAACTTTGTAGCCCCCCTTTTAGTTTTAAGATTGATTTATTGCAAGAGAACATATGATGCACAAAAATTCATCGATAATTGAACCCTCCAGTAGTTGGTCATATGAACAACATGTATATTTTATCTACCACTCAAGATTTTCTATTTTTTTATTCACTTGGATGATGCTCTCATCTATAGTTAAAATGCCTCTGTGAACCTTCATTCAACAAGTCCCTAAAGCTGAGAACCCAAAAAGGTCCCACTACATGGTTCTAAATAGGCAAAGATGAAGATAGGCTAATTGAATTGCATAGCTTCCGAAACTGACCTGATCATCCATCCTGATGATGGTTATTTCTCCACTTTCCATCTTTTTACAAGCTGAGAAAATGCACACTTCAGATATTTGCAAGTCGAAATCCACAAATGTAAACATGCAATGCATTCTCAACACTCGTATACCCTATTCAAGAATGAGAAAGGTTATCTTGACCTGACATATTTGACATTTTCTTATGTCTAATAGCCCCTGCCTCACTTTAAAATACAAGGCTAATCAAATAATTTAATTAACTAATAAAAAAACCGTACAATAAACTAAGAAGCCTAGAAATTCATAAGAGTTATCCACATAAAGACCTTGTTGATGATTACTTATCCATAATTGTCATCTTATAATATATGGAAAATGGCCATGCAAGGCCTATACCAAGACCAACAATAGGTGTCTTACACAAATTATTTCCTCATTGGTTATTTATTGATAGTTGTTGTAACATTGTAAATGAGAAATACATGGAAAAGGCTTGCACCAGGAACTACCTAAAGTATCTCAAATATCATCTTTAGTTTAACATTTAAGATTTTGAAAAAGATGGATTGGGTTCGGTGTTGAGAAATCATGTTCCCATTTGGGAAGAAAAAGTATAAGTCCCCATAGTAAATCATAGCTACAAATACCTACCCTATGTTACAAGTCCAAACACCAATGGACCACCTACTTAAGATCAGTCTGATAACATGTCAGTGAGTTTAAAGGTTGTTACTGCCTAATGCCAATCATTGGGATTGCATTCAATTCCCATGAGTCATTCCATAGCAACACCTGTGTCTAGATATCCATCAAAGAACATACAAGATATCTTGGGGGCAAAGATGACAATTTTAGCCTTATTGTCAGTTTTTTCATTAACAAGTAAAATTGGTGAAAGGAGTTTCCTGTGCAGATTACTGCAAAAGGAGTTCAACTTCCAAAACATTTCCACATAATGGAAATACCATGAATGAAGTGGCCACTAATTGAGTGATTTTGTTATTCATGAAAATGCATTTACTGTCAATGAAGTCACTCCACAGCAAGATGGTTCAGACATCCATTAAAGATTGCAAAGATCTACCAAGTCAAAAGGGAGGTGGTAAATTCAATTCCATTGAAAACATTCCATGGAAAAATTGTGTTCAGACATCCATCAAAAACTCCAATGCTCGGTTGGGTTCAAAAAATATCATTTGGCCTTATTTCCATCTATTCCCTTAATCGAATATTACTGGAAAACATGTGTTCCATGCACAAAGTCTTGCTACAAATTTCAACTTCCATAGCATGACATGACAGCTAGTCTAATGTTTGTTATTGTTGACCACCACTTTTCAGTGAGACACATTCAATTTCAATTAACTTATTCCATGGAAAGAGTTATTCCAGATCTCCATCAAAAACTGCAATGATCAATTGGGGCCAAAAGAGTGGGGATGATTTCAGTTCCTACAAAATCATCCCATGGTGAGAACTCCATTCAGTTGTCCATCTTGCCCCTATAGTAGAAGTAGCTCCTTTCCCAGATCAGTATGCCCCAATAAGATTGTTACTGTGCAGATACCTGATAAGAGAAAATAAAAGCAAGATATGTTGTAAATGTGAAGGGTTGTGATATGATTTTAACCTCCTCATCCTCTCCAAATCTCTTGGAGAGACCTAAACTGGCAATATGTTCTACATTCTCTGCCAAAATTATTTCTAATTTTTATTTCTCAGGGCATCCAATAAAGCAAACCCCTGGTAATAAAATAAATCCTCATATATCAAAACCCCTGCATCACAGAAATCATAGATCATAGAGAAACGTTGCTAAAAAGAGTGTAATTTGACACTATGACATCAGACTGTAATTGGCTTATAAAAATTTCCTTACCCTGTTCTAGAGTAGCCAACTTGCCACATGCCGGGAGGACACTGACAAATGTCTTCAAGTCTGGCCTTGCCCCTGCAAGTTGCATTTGTTCGTAAAAGTTGAGGGCTTCTTTACAATGTCCATTCTGTACATATCCTGCAATCATTGCATTCCAAGATGTCGTGATCTTCTCTAGAAATTCCTGAAATATCTTCGCTAAGTCATTTCGTCAAACACTTCACGAGAATTCAACAGACTTCCGCACTTGTCCATCCATTAGTTACATGTTTAGGGGATGCCATCCATTAGTTATTCATAAAACTGTATATAGACAAGCACGGTATTATAAATTTTTTATAGGCACAGCAGGACGAACATCCTTCAACTACACATGGGATTCTATTCGTGATGGGACCTCAGTAATTACAGGGTGATTTCTTTGTTTCAGAGTAGTACATGAATTTGCATTTGCTGTGAGGTATTCCTTTGTGTTTCCTCTAATCGTCTTTCTCCATTCGCTTCTATAACAGGTCGAACGGGAAGCAGAAACGGATTCATTGCACAGAGAAGTAGTGGCAGGCCGATCCATCAATATTTGGTAGTGGTTCTTTTCTACCACGTCAGTGCAGATCTGTCAGTAACATCCTCAATCTAGCAAAAATTATTCACGAAAACCTTCATGTTCTCTTCAATTCGTGGTTCGAACGTATGTGAATCTACACACTAGTCATGTGCCCTAGCAGCATCAAATCGCAACTGAACAATGGTGAGATTTTTATTGCAGGACATTAGAATGGGATATCCTTTCATGAATATACCAAAATCGGCCAACCAAAGCATGCAACTACTGAAGTTCCATTGCATTCAGCATGCAACTGGGCTAAAAACATTAAAAAAAACAGTAAATGCCCGTCAAATTTAAGCACGTGAAAATGTCAAAATGGCCATCAAAATTAAGTCAGTGGCATGAACGACCAGAAAGGCCTTTCCCATAGGGGGAATGCCTTCAGTGTAATTATCAGTAAATTAATTTTAGCATGCAATTACTTCCTTGAGGACTTGACTGCCCTTCTCTACCAATTTGTATTCCCATTATTTTTTGGCATCTACTCTAATTTTCATATCATCTACATCTTGTAATGCACTAGGAGTAATGGTAGCTATAATTTCCTAATTTTCCTTAGGGGGTTGGAGCCACTTCTTTGAGATCCTTGTGATCTCGTGGAATTCCATGATTGTAGGATATGAAAAAAATGGATTTGTTGAAAAGTATTTAGAAACTTTCAAGAAAATACAATGGGTGGGTGCAAATCAAAATTCCACAACCTTTTCCACCATCATCTCATCCTATGTCAAAATGGGAGGTTTGCAATAGGGCATGGACATCCATAAAAGTATAAATGATAATGGAATTTCTTTAAATATTATAGTTTTAATTTTCCTCATAGAAATGTATTAAAAATGTGGAAGCATACACAATGCACTTGAGTTGTTCGAAAAAATGCTTCAAAGAAATGTGTTCTCACGGAAAATAATTATTACAAAGTTATACATGAAATAGATTTGTTGAAAGGTTGTAGAGAGTTTCAAGAAAATATGATTGGCATGTGTAAAGTCAAATTGTACAACCTTTTCTTGTGTTTTATGTGCATGATTTTCAGCATGTGATGCTAAGGGACAATTAATAACCCTTATTTCATGCAGACATGAGTAACCCTTATTGCATTACACCTACAAATGATCATTATGTGTGCATGGTTGACTTTTTACTTGTGTTGTCTATTTTATAGGAAACCTTGATCTTTTCATCAAGATGGTAATTAACCATGTGGAAGTTTTTCCTTTATACCTATAGATCACATTTGAATGAATTATTTACAAAAACACTATGTTTTGATTTGGATCCTAAAAATGTTACGACTTATGTTCTTCTCTCAAACATATATGAAGAAGTGGGCAAGTGAGGTGAGGTTCAAATGACTAGGAGATTGATGAAAGATAAATGAATTAAAAATATCCATGGACGTAGATGAATTGAAGGCCTAAAAATCGTACATGGTTTTTATGTAGGAAACATAACACATCCACATACATAGGAGATCTACGTAAAGATGGATAAATTGGCTTTGGAGATGAAGGAAGAAGGGTATTTTATAGATTCAAGACATTCACTAAATGATTTGGAAGAGGAGGAAAATATTTATTCCTTTGCCACAAGAGTGAAAATTTAGAAATTTCATTTGGTTTGTTAAACATGCCCCTTGGAGTAACTATAATTTTTGTTAATTTCCTTCGAGTATGTGTTGATTTCCACACTACAAAAATTATCTCCAAGATTATTGTAGAAGAAATTATCGTGAGAGATGAGAATTGTTTCCATCATTTAAATAGGGATAATATTCTTATGTAGATTATTGGTTATGCTAAATATAGCAATCTTGAAAATAGGGTTGCATAAAAATAATGTTCCTTGTGTCGAGCTGTAGTAATAATTAAGGGAAAAAGTTTTATTTTTAATTTCTAGAAAGTTTTTAGTATTTGGAAATCTAGACTATGTTGTTAGCTTCATAAAATTAGATGCATAGAGAGAAATGCAAATCACTACTTATATACACTATTGGGCTATCTTTCATAGACTTGTTTTATGATAACTTGGACATTTCATTTAAATGTTTTAACGAAACCTATATATGTATGAAATGAAACAATGGAGGTGGTTGAGAGAGGATAAAAGGTGAGAACCACTTATTCTAAATGGAAAGATTCTTGACAAGTATGTAGAGGGAGAGGACGGCTCACAATTTCCCTTTCGGGTTTTGTATATGTTGTCACTTACCCAAAAATATGTGTATTTTTGTCAAAATTTTCAAAATTTTGATTAAGCTAGCCTTTTGAAGTCCGGGATGAAAGGCATTTCAACAATTAGTCAATTTTCCAAGCATTGGGTCTTTTAACTTTGTATTATGGGTGTTTCGGGTTTTGGTATCCCACACGTCCCATGTCCCTCTGGGCTCATTGATTCTCGATTCCACGCCTTTTTCGCAACAAACTAGCCTTCCTTTGTTTTGCGAGAGTATCGACCTTTTGGTGAACCGCGTTCCTTGTGCTCCTTGGTTGTCGGTTCTCTGCATGCCCGCAGCACCCACAAACCTTGCTGGTCCACATCCTTTCTCTCAAATTTTTTAAATTCCCTTTGTGTTGAGGACTTTTCGGGCCAATGGAGAACTTTTGTTCCAACGTCCCATAGACCTTATGTGCATTTTTCATCCAACTTAGCTACTTTTCATTAAGCATTGGTGTATTGCAAGATTTTCGGCTTTCCTTGTCCCAGATGTCCCATGTGCATCCAAACCCTTGGTTCTTTTGCAAACCCACCATTTCCGCATTGAGATAGTTTTCCTTGTGTTATGGCTATTTCAGGTTTCGTGTCCCTAATGTCTCAAGCTAACTTGGGCCTTTTATGCTTCATATTTTTGCTATACCCACATTCCAAAGGCCCGCATAACATCTTGTGTTGAAAACACCACCATTTTATGCAATACATTAAGCCCTTAATTTAATGCACTCCACCGAGGCTTTCCAAATGGGATTTTATATATAATAGGGTAAAATTCATCATTTTTACCATTGAAAATTATAGTCGAGCTTTGCATTCCATTCCTACATTCCCTAAAGCCATTTTTAGCCATGGCAAGAGTATCCCTCAACCATTTTAAAAAATTCAAAGTGCGTTGTGCTCTAGAAGGATCACCATTAATTTTGTAGACAAATTTGGTGTTTTTAAAAGCTCTCTGTGAGGATTTCAAGATAGTTTTTTCTAGTGCCCTACTATGTCACTAAGATTGTTTACAAGCTTACCTTTCCCACATAAGCGTTTGTTTCTCAGTCCTTTTGTCGCCATGAAGATTCATTTCAAGGGCCACATGAATTTCTCCTCTCTTGAGATTGTTGTACCTAACATAGGGGAAACCAATGTGCAACATCTAGACTTTAATGATTTCAGGGCATGAATCAATGATGTTAATCCCTCACATGTGGCCCAACTCATCAAGGATTATAGAATAGCTTATGCTGGAGAATTTTGGTATCAGTCCAATGTGCAGATATGGTTCTGGCATGTGGTTCCCATTTTGACCCAAGCATGAAAGAAATCATAGACCCCCAAGGCCAAGTGATTTCCAAGATGGATGTAGGATGTATCAATACTACCTTTGGGATTCCAGTAGTTGAAGATTCAAATGTTCTCATTTTCACACAATCCCAAAAATATTGGATCAAGAACCTGAGAATTATAAATACATGTTGGCTAAGTCTTGGTTCAAGGTCCCAAAGAAAGGAGCTTCTAGGTTGCTAAAGAATTTGTATAGAAGTGATTTCAAGGAAGAAATTTCAAACATCATCACTCTTCTAGCCAGAATAATGGGACTTCCTTCAACTAATGAATTCCATTTTTGGATGTGCCCATACCTGAACATCATATGTGAAGGAAAACAAAGTTTGAATTAGGGAAAGATCATTTTTGGAAACCTAAGTGAACAACTAGCTAATGTGCAAAGAACCAAGGTCTTCTACATGACCTCTTACTTGATGTATACTATTGGCACATACAAAGATAGGTTGGGTCTCTCTCCTATGGAAAGTAAGAAGAATGCTCTAGTACATGAATACTACTCAAAATTGACTCTGAAGAACATCAATCACCAGTTTAAGAGAGTCAATGATGCCTTCACTATGTACATTGTTATAATTTTGGAGGGAAATACACCTGAAAGTTTTTTTACTGAAGCCAAGCAATTTATTTCCATCCATGGAAGATTCTACATTCAATTCAAGAAGTTCTCCTATATCAGGTTAGTAGGTTTTGAGGGGTCCCCCTTTAAGCTCCCAATGTTTTGTAGTGATAAGAATCCCATTGTTAAAATATACAGACAACTTGATATGCTACATAGAACCTATAGAGACAAAAAGATATTTGACATCCAATTCCCAATTACCATGGTTAATTACACCTGCAGGACTTCCCTTGACGCACAAAATATTGAAAGGACCATTACTTCTTTTAATTTTCATTTCATTAAGAAAAGATCTGCTTTGATCTCAAGGGGTTCATTTCCAAAAACTTGAAAAGTCTTTCTATCATCTCTCCGATCTAGAGGACTATTGGGCAACTTCTCTAGATGACTATGAGGTAAGGAGAAGGTATTATGGTAGATTATCTCTACAGAAAATCAAAGAATTTAGAATCTAAAAAGTACCAAATGAATTGTAAGATGATGATGAAGATCTATAATCTCTTGAATACAACAAGTCTATCAAACATACTCCTCTTGCCATCATTGATTGGTTCAAGAAAGAAAAAGAAGATTTATAGGTATTCATAAATCTAGTCATAGTAAGAACCAAGGTCTAGTTTGATAGAAAAATAACAACATATAAGATGGGAAGGTCGCATTCCCCTTCTCAAGAAGGCTCTACATATTAGAGGGATATTTATACTCTAGTACCTAAGGTACATACTTAGTCAACCCCTTATTCTCTTGAATCCACAATCTTAGTATACACTAAGAAAAGGAAATATGAAAAAGTTTAAGAGGAAGAGGAGGTAATTGAAGAAGAAAGAAAACAATTGTCCTCTCCAAAGAAAGCATAAATAGTATCCAAAATTGAGTAGATTGTTGACCTCTTAGGTGATGACGAGGAGGAAGAAAGAGAACATGAAGAAAGGAACCATGAAGGGGGAAACACATAGAAAGATGAATAATAAGAAAAAAAGGAGGTCACATCAAAATTTGGACGCTGGTCATTCGGAGCCACTGTCAAAGAGACCCTTGTTTCAAATGTTGGGGTCTCTATGGTTGATGTATCTATTACATAGACTCTAGGTTCTATGAGCACTCTTGCCTTATGACCTCTTTTCACCCCATCTTCTAGTACCACTTTTACTTTGGTCTAACCTTTTGTGGACACTAATAAAATGACAGCCTTATCCCAAATTTTTACACCAAAATTTGATTTTGTAGCTCTCTCCTAGGCACAACTTCTACTCCATTTTCCAAGAAGGCCATAACCACTTCAATGTTGGTGTCTGATTATAAAGGCCAACAATTTTTGGAGATTTCCAAACCTAAAATTGAGAAAGATGAGAAATATTTTGCTTTGAGTGACTTGGAGTTGACAAGGATATCATTGGGTGAGTCCACTCTTGAAAGCAAAGCTCATAACCTTAAGGAGACTATGTCAAAGGTGATTGAAAAAGTTGAGAAAGGTAAACAAACACAAGATCAACTTGAAGAGAAAGTGCAAATCCTTTTTGACTTCATTAGGTATCTATTGGCAAGTGATAAGGTATTAGATCTAGATCCTCTAACTTTAATACAACCTCCTATTGTATTTAATAATGAGGAGGTACAGAACATCAAAGACATTCACAAGCATGCATCTTATGGAAAATCCATAGAAGCTATGGTGGATGAGATGTTAATTTTTGGCATGAATTTCATAGAGGAGGTACAAACAATTTATGATAATATTTGTGCCATCCAACAGAGGCTCACCTACACCACTACAGGCTTGGAGAAAGAGATCAAGTGGTGGATAGAGTGCATACAAGACCTGAGAAAAATAAGCACTACTGATGAAAAAATTCTCATTGCAAATGGGATCTTTGATGACCCAAAGAATAATATGTCCAAGAAGTGGGTTTATAGTGTGGATTGGAAGATAAGGTCCTTGAAGAAGTAATTGATGAATTGAAGAACTCATTCTAGAAGGGAGAGGCTTTCAAAGCCTGTGTATTGGATGACTTTCGAGATATTTGTTTCCATTTCTTTAAAGAAGACTCTGTTAGTAGAGATACAATCCAAGACATAAATTCAGAATTTAAAGCACTCATCAAAGAAAATTTATTAAAATATGAAATCATCACCAAGGAGAAGATGAAAGCGGTATGTGCACTACAAGCTGCAATCATTGAAGAAAACAAAGGATTTTCACAAAATTTAGACTTCTAGGAAGAAATGGAAGGTTTCTTGAACAACTGGACAAATGCTACTGCAAACACTACTATTCCCTGAGGCATGGATATTTTGGAGCATTAGTCAAGTTTAGAAACTAAATTCTCAAGATGAAGACTGTAGTAGCCTCCTCTTCAAATGTTCCCTCGACTAGTGCATGAGCTTTTCTTTTAATTTCTCATGTATTTCAAAGTTGGCATTGTTGTAATAATGTAATTTGTAATTAGAGCCAACTTAAAGTATGATACTTTTGATTAAAGTACTAATCTTAATTAAAGGAAAGGAAACTGAAAGGACTCAAGTTGTAACTACCCGAGTGCCGATAAAAGGAACTTCTTTCCATTATGAAGGGGTTGGATTTTGATGATGGTAATGTGATACAAACCCTAATCAATACTGAAGAGAAATTTTCCCTCCCACTTCTCTCTCTTGCATTCTTCTATTCTATTCCTTAATCTATATATGTGATTTTTCTATGTTCAAATAAGAAACTTTGTGTTCAACCTATTGAATGTGTTGTAAATAAATTTGTGTCTCAAGCATTTATATTTCATGGGTTATTTGGATGTGTGAAAATTCATATAATTCTTAAAGATTCATGCATGCATTAGTAGGATATCATTATGCTATCTATCTATATGAAAGTGTCGCCTTCTTCTCTTCTTCCTTATTACAATAATTGGTGATCTTGGGAACTAAGGGGAACAATCATATTCTGATAGGCAAAAAGTGAAATTTGAAATCCCTCTAGTCTGTCTTACCACTCAAAACTATTGTTTCCTCCGACTATTTCTCTCATTTATTTTATCTTTCGTATTAAAAACATTATGGATGTGAAGACATTCACAACATCAAAATCCTCCTTCAAATATTTTTTTAGGAAATCAATATGTTAGTTCTCTCGTGTTTAATATAACATTGTTAGTGAGTTTGTTTATGGGGTTATAACAACCAACATAAATAGGTATGAAGGAATATAGTTTGAGAACACCATTAGGATAGTTTGTTGGGGATACTTGTGGAGTTTTTTCTCTTTGAATGTAGGATAAAACTCTCCTATATATTTGAATATTTTTGGTCGAATTGATTTCATAAGAAAATATTGTATTGTGTGAGCTATACAGAAAAATATTGTTGTGCAAAACTCTTTCCAAATTCATTTTGGTATCGTAGTGCTCGAATTAGTTATTTAATGGAGATATGAGATGTTGTATGTGGTAGAGCCATTATAGTTATTGGCTAACCTGAATAATGAAGACTAATTTTATTTTTATGCATACTAACACCTGATCAACGCAAATCATTGTGACTTTTTCAATCTATTATTTGAAGCATGTTTCTCTTCCATCAGAGTTAAGAAAGGAGCAATTACATTGAGGAGTCGGTTATTGAAATTATCTTCACTATATGCTTTATTGTCTACGTATATACATGTGCACAAATCAAAGCATTTTTAATAGTTTATGTTCTATTCTAAAGACAGTTGAGACGTTACAACTTATAGTGGAGTAGTAGACTTGGAAAGGATTTCTAGCCAGTTATCAGATCTAAGTCCCTCAGCCTAATTTCTTATCTCCTTTATGAAGTCCATGCGTAGTCTTCAACAATGAGAGGATTTACAAGTTTGTTACGTGATTACAAAGAATTTTAAGATATAAATTTTTTAAATAATTGTGAGGAGAAAGTGGTGCCATTTCGTGTAATTGAGCTGCATTCCTAGCTATATCCAACAAACACTAAGCAATTTGAGAACCCCCGTACGTGTTATTGTAGTGGTTTGGATGGTACAACGATAAGAAAGGTTCAAACATTATTTGTGTAAGACCTCTAATATGGAGTTTCAAGCATGGTGACTTGTGACTAATATTTCTACATCCAACATCCCTTTTTTTTTTTTTTTTGGAATATAGAGGAATCATTACATATTACATTTTTAGCATAGTCTCTACCAGCCTCGGTGAATTTAGCCTGGGTGAGGATGGGACCACTAGGTGCACAAGTTTCACACCGCCTCCGTTCAGCTGAAGCCTAGGTTTCATACCACCTCCGTACAACTGGTGTACACTTCATACCGCCTTCGTACAGCTGGCGCACACTCAGGGACGTTGGACGGACTACTCCAGCAGCACCATCGTACAACTGTCGCACACTCAGGGACATTGGTTGGACTACTCCTTCGGCACTCAGGGACATTGGTCGGGCTATTCCTCACACGACGGACCTGCCAATGGGGGTTGAACCTTGGACCTCCTCCCTTTTCACTCTCCATTCCATAGTGTGGATCTCACGTGTCGACACTTAAAGGAATTACAATACCAAGATGATTCATTTGTACTGCAACTTAGACCTATTTGAATTGTCTCTTAATATCTTCATTGGCTCGAGCATTCATTACGGTCAGTCGATTGATTTGAGGTCAGGAGGTATATGTGTCAATTTAGTTTAGCTTCTAAAATTATGTGTTGTCATTAATAGTTTAGAGTGTCAAAATATTATGGTCTATGTAGAATTTATACTTCTTTTCAAATGATTTAAGTATGAGTCGATAAATTTATCATTATTCATTAAAAATCTAGTCGGTATTTGATTGTAAAACTATTGTTTTAAAATTTATTGTCAATTATTCCAAGATTAAAAGAAATATCAAGTATATACATCATTTTGTGGTCTTTTGTGTTTCTTCATTGTTAAGATTAGTCGAAATTTGTGTTAATAGTCAATTATCATCATTTAGGTGATTATTAGGAAAATTGTCAAAATTGTAAAAATAAAAAAAAATTGCCTCACGAATGCATTTTCGATTGAACCCAACGTTCAATTTAGGCTTGTAATCGAGATTCAAATTCACATTCCGCTGAACTAGTAGTGTCATACTAGAGGATGGAGGAAAACGAGGTTGGAGGTCATTTAATGACCTCTCTTCATTCGCCAACAACGAGGCCATATCAAAAATTTGGTGGCACATTTTGTTTTAGTTGTGTGTTTTCGTCACATTTTAGTGTTCTTATATGCAGTTTTCATGGTTACTTGGTTTGCAGAATAAGAGGAAATTTCACATTGAGGGGGGGAACATGAATCAATGTTCCATTTCAAGTTTTTAGTTTGTGCATGAGCAACAGATTTCAGTAGAATTTCCTATGTTATTCCCTACAGTGAGATGTGATGAGGGTTGAGAATAGTACTTGGCATATCATTATGTGGTTGTAGGTAAACCACTTGAAAACCTTTATTTGTGGTTTGTGGTAAACCAATAGAAAACCCACCATTCTTGGTTGTTGGTAATCTATTCACAAAACCATCACTTTGTGGTTTATGGTAAACCAATTGCAAAACCACCATTCTCGGTTTTTGGTCAACTATTTGCAAAATCATCCTAGAGGTTTGTGATCATCCCTGGAAATCACCCGATCATGAGCAGTGCAAGTATAAGGAAAGTTTTCCCCATATTTGCATTAAGGGGGAATGTTAGGAAATAAATATGTTAGTGCTCTCGTGTTTAATAATATAACATTGTTAGTGAGTTCGTTAATGGGGTTATAACAACAATTAAGAATCACATCAAAAATGGGTATGAAGGAATATATGGTAGTTTTGAGAACACCCGTAGGATAGTTTTCTAGAGATATTTGTGGAGTTTGTTCTCCTTGAATGTAGGATAAAACTCTCCTATATATTTGTATATTGCTGGTTGAATTGATTTGATAAGAAAATATTGTATTGTGTGAGATATACGAGAAAAATATTGCTATGAAAAACTCTTTCTAAATTCATAATATTATTAGTTTTTATATTTGTGTATAAGTAGTTTTTATTTTGTGTGTGTGTGGAATAAGGGAACCTCACCCATAAAGAGGAGGGATTGCTGTCCCCCGAATTGTTGCTTGCACCAGGATTCAAATTTTCCAACCAACAATATAACTATTCTTTTTGGGATTATTTGTATTATATTCCAAATGCCTATGTGAAGGTGATTATTTGAAATTAAATACACATTCTGTATTTAGTATGTAATTTTTAATTAAATAATGTAGATTTTTTTCTCATTTATGTTAGATATTTTTAATGTTGTTTCACATCCCTTTGTTTGGTGAGATAGCTAATAGATTTGAGAATTTAGAGATATTTTTAAATTTAATTTGATTTCAATATGTGACTTCTTTTTATATGGTTTAGTTTCTTGAGGACATGGTTAGGGATGTATGAAATTTTCTCATTGGTAGCACATGAAAATTTCCCGATAGATGACACCTTTCATTTTATCATATGTTTCAAGGGATGTCTCCTTTTATTTTCAATATTTTAGTGGATTGTTAAAGTATCGAAGATCCAAATTTAACTCATGTCTAAAAATTATTAAGATGTTTGTAACTATGTGTTAGAAAAACATGCATATACTATGAATTTCGATACATGACAAGTCCTCATATTTAGTGACTTTTTCATGCACCATTTGTGTCCTAGATTATTTGATCATTTTCCTAGCAAAAATTCTTCTCCTCTTTTTGTTAGATGATATTATTTTTTTAAATATATTTTTATTAGATTTTGAGAATTGAACAAGTTATTTACTATTGTGAGGTGTTTACACTCTTGAGAACATCGTAATTACATAAATAGGACAATAAAGGATCCCTTGTAATATAATTTGAAACATATAATCTTGATGTCCAAAAATAGATTTGTACATATATTTGTAACAATAAATATCATTACAACAATGGGATGAAAAAGGATCCATTAGAATATATCTACTACTATTGTTATACACCTCTCATAGGTGCTCTTTCTAAGTCTTGAAAAGTAACATGTTTGGATCACTATTTACATTTGGGAGGGAATTCAACATGTTCTGGCTTTTTGGTGGTGCATGCCTATGAATAGCCATATTCTCATTAAAAACTATTGAATGTTATAGAATGGTCCCATAACCATATTTTATATGTTCAAAATGTTGTACATGGGGATGAGTGACAACACCATTATTGAACTTTAAATATGCTCAAAATTTGTTACAAGTATCTTCAACAATCTCCTCAAGGAAGTTAAGACTTCTAATATGAATTGGTAAATTGATAAGAGTCATGTATACCTATTTGTAGATATTAAAAATTTGGGGTCATTGGGATCATTCACCGATCCAATAAAATCTATGTTTACACTAGGATAACTGAAATTGACATTGACATAATCATATCCAACATTAAAGTCAATGAGGTCAACAAATTTTTATTGGATTCATCTTGAATAAACCAAAAATCATTCTTATCAATAACCCTATGAAAATCATTAATAGGTTCAAAAAATAAGGAATGGTAAAAATAATACAAAAATAATATAGGGATACAACATGACTTGTTGAAGAATATGAAAAATATATTTTGGAACAAACTTCCCTTATCATTTTATTTCTCAAATCAAAAATTTCAACATATGCTTGCAAAAATGGCCTTGGGATACCCACATGCATTCAAACATTGTAAAAGAGTGACATGCATTAAATACCTTGTAATATTTATCTTCCTTTATTTCTCTCCCGACCCATGTGACATCAAGTTCAAACTAAGAGAACTTCATGTCACCATCAAATATGCATAGATACTTCATCCACGGATTGTTCTCTAAATGCACAAGATTGAAGTTCCTATAAAATCCATTCTCCTTACACATTTGTGTCCTCTAATAATACATAAATAAAACTTCACCAACTTCATCACCAATCAATACCCTCTTCAATGGGTGTAAACGTGTGTTTAAAAACATGTTCTTCAAATGAAACTTTTATACTTCTATGGCAACATTTGTCTCTTGACCCACATGTGACATTGCATAAAAACATATTTCCCACATGCGAATATGATGGGCCCATTGATCTTTCCAATAGGTGATGAATGATTCTTGAGCTACATATTTTTCTATGAACATGTTTATATCATCAAGTTTTTCCTCGGTAGGATAATTGTGCATAATTTCACCTAGGCTTGTAAACATTGCTTTCCTTTTTCATAATCGTTTACCTTTGCAAATCATGTTTTTGATCCATGTTATTCTCATGTTCCAACTACAAAGGTATACCTCCCATTAAAACACTTCCAATAACTCACAATGCTAATATAACATAAAATAGATAATTTTACAATTAAAACATTATTATCAATAATAAGGAACATGGACCTCACTTACCTAATAGCAACATATTCAGCATGATCATCATCCACCATAAAATAATTTAGTTTCCATTCCAACATTTGATAATGCACACTAAGAAAAAAAATCGACATCCACAATGTCAAGTTTGGGATATTATCCCTTAACATTGATACCCATGAAACAAGAAGACCATTATGCATATTATCAAACAAAATAATCATGTACAACATGAACTTTATAAAACAACAAAAATTTTAATTGTTATGCAATATCAACTATATAATTTTGAAATTATATATTTGTTATCTCTCAGAAATGCACCCTAGTTGAGGGATAACAATAGGGGTTCTAAGCTTGCTTTATTCCCTCACTTATGTAGATACTATGGAAATACATCAAGTATGTGGGTATACCTATTGTTGAGGTGAGTCTCTGGTATCAATTTTGGTTCCTTATTGATGTATCATAAACTATTTTTGGGGGTTTTGGAGTTTTAAGGGTAAAAATATTGTTGTAACTGAATTTAAAATGGGGTGATACACCAAAATGATTGAGGGCTTTGACTAAGTACATGTGCAATAAACTGAGAAAAATTGTAGAAGCACAAACCAATGGGTTTCAATAGAATTCTAATGAAAAACACTTATGTGTTGAGGGATAAATCACAACAAAAAAACAAACTAACATGCATATTGGTACTATGCAGAAAAAAACATAAAATTTGTAGCAATAAAAGATAATTAATTTAGGGAATTAACATTCACAAGAGCTGATAAAATATACACACCAATACAAATTATTGGAAAGGTAATAACTTGTTCTCATTCAAGGAAAAAAATTGAAAAAATAAGCTTCAACACTCCTACATCGAAAAATTCCTCCTGTGCTTTGTCAATGCACACAATATATAGCAAAAATAATTCACCCAAACCCTCCTAAAAATACGATGCATTCTATACACACACATGCATATTATTTTTAGCCTTTATCATTAATAAAAAAGGTATAAAATAATCATGCAGTTTACAATGAGGCAATAATAGCCTTAGTTCCAAAAATACACTTAGTCAAAGTGTATTTGACTGCTCTATTTTATTACAATAAATAACTTGGGTGAATAATTAGCTAACAATAGCCCTTGCTTTTATGAAAGTATTCTCCAATGCAAGTGCATGATATTTTTCTACCTGTAGTATGATTAAATTAATCATATTTCTACTGATGTTCACACCTATGTTGTCTTTAGCTACATGATTTAGAATAACCAATTCATCCTCTTGTGTGCCCCCCCCCGATGTGACATATGTACACTTCACATGCATATCATAATACTTTGTGAAAAATAATGCTCTTAGTTTCATTTAATTGGAAAAATAATTCACCTTTAGCTTGTGGGGACCACCTGTCCATGTGCACATGCTAAAAATAAAATCCTCCTCTCTCCTTGTACGAATATCCTTGTGTAAGATTAAGGTATATTTTGCAAAATTTAAGGTAAGAAATTTTTTTTAACATATAAATAACCTTTACTTAGCATATACCTTTATTCTAATCATATTGGTCACCTTTTGATTATTTTGATATAGACTAAGGTTTGGTGTAATGATTTAGATCATTTGATTTGATCATGCATATTAGTATGATTTCGGTCCCTTTTGAATATTTTGTGGCATCATGGATCTAGAACTTAAAAGTTCAATGAAAATAATCTAAAATCATTGGGGTTGACCCCCTTTCCATGATGACTCAAACCTTGCAATGTGGTATTGGTGGAATTAATTTAACCCAAAGCCTAACCGAGTGGTTAGATCAACCTTTGGTTTGCATAAAAATGGTGATTTTATCTCTAGCCATCAATCTTTGTACTTAATTGATCTTTGTCATTGATTCTAACTCCTAGTGAGTTATGCATTTAATAATGGCGGTATTTTCTCTTAGCCATTGATATGTGTAATGTTGCAATTTATTCATTGATCATGTAGTATGGTGACCTAGATTACACTGAATTTAATGATTCGATCACCTCCATTGATCTTTGTACCATGATAATCGGGCCATTGATATTAAACATGGTGGTTGGTTTGTGGTTACGATGCCCCTTTGTTTTATTTTGACCGACTTGATTTCCATCCTTGATCTTAACTCCTAGGTCGAGTTAGGTAAATGTGAATTTGATTTGAGTTGGTAAAACAACTCAACCCTAACTCATTGTTCACTTTGAATTTTTGGTTTTGTGGGAAAATCCCTAGCCGATTTTTCATTCATGACGATTAATATCTAATGTGGGCTTCATTTTTGGATTTCTTTAGCTCATGCGAGTTTTCTTCAACACTTATTTTGTAATCGTGAGGCTTTGGGTTCAAAGATTTGGTCATTTTCCTTTCATTTTTTCTCCTTTCGAGCTCTATAACTTTTGATGGTGGCCATTATTATGAAGGTGAGATTTTGTTTCCAAAATGTAGTTCAACGATTATTTTCACTCTTCAATTTATTTGATAACACATGCATAAATGCCTTGACTTTTTTGGGTTTCAATTATGTGTGACTATTCCTACATGATACTTGTCTTTTTGACATTTCTTGCATTTTCTTTGCACTCGAGTTTGAAACTTGTTTTGGGATTTGTTTCTTTCTACTACATCTAAATATTATTCATGGGTTTTGAAAACTTAATTACCAATGGTGAGTTCTTGTTTATCTACTAAAAATATCTATGAAATTTCTAAGGAAACCATGAATGGTCGATAAAATACAAGGCATTTGATGAAGATAATGTAATGTCTCATCTTTTTATCATTTTTATTTATTATTGTGAGGGTTTTGATTTTTTTTGTTCCTTTCCTTTTCCTTTTCGCCATTGTTGAGGATTTAAGCTTCGTATCTTCTTATGATTTAGCATTCTTCTCCATATTTTAAGTTGGGTTTCTAGATTTTGAAGGAAAGATCTTGCCTTGGTATTTACTTTTCTGAATTTGTAATGAATTTTCATTATTTGCATCTAATTTTCATACCCAAATTTTGGTGTTATGAATTCAGAGCTCTCTCAATTTGCTTTATCAGCTGATGGGTTGTCATTCTCAATAGTTTCTTTTCATTTTGCTATTAGATATGTGCTCATTCTGGGTTTGTATTAATTATATTTTAAGAAATATTGTGCTCCTAAAATTGTAACTCTGAAGATTGAAACACAACTGTATTTTGATATCCTTGTATTTTGTAAACTGCACATTCATTTCTAATTGCAAGCTTCTGAAACCATGTTTCTAAAAATTTTGATTTTTGAACTGATTCTTAATTCAAATTTTGGCACTTATGTTAGCTTATTTGGGAGCTCAAGTATCATTTTTGTTCGTTTAATTTTGATAACTAATTCATTTGTGATTTGAATTCACTGTTTCATTTATGACTCTTTTGAGAGTAGAACAATTTTATGTTCTCATAACTTTGGAGTTCTATTTTGTATAGTTGTATGCCATTATTAAGAGACTTAAAAATTTGTTGATAATGCTTTTCCATTCATTGTTCAACCTTTAATGTTCGTCCTGAACATGAATGCATTATCTCTTGTAATTATTTCTCTTTCATGTTCAGTTTAGAGTCTCTGCAACTCTGTTATCATCTAATTTGACCATTACCTTTGAGATACATTTCTATTTAGGAGTAATGGGAGTATGAAATATTTGTTTGTTCTTTGTACAAATAGCTTTGATTTTCTTTTTGTATACTGAGCTCCAAAAGCTGAACTGTAGCTAGCAATTAAATAACTTCTTGAAAAGAGTTTGCAATCTGCAATATTTGATGTGAATGGTGGCATTATGTATCTCCTTTCTATTTGAATTGAGTATAGTATGTTGACTTGATGGTATTTAAAAATCTATCAATGACTGCTACATTTGATAGTTCATCATTACTTTCTCTGTTTCATTCTTACAATATGCACTAAAATGGATTGAATACTTGTTTGCTTGGTCCCTTTATTTTGCATCAGTATGTCAAGAAATGAAGTCTAAAACTGAATATATAATGATATCATTATTTGTACTTTTCTCTATGAATCTTATATGTTTCAATCTGTAGTTTTGAACTTGTATTTTATTTACGTATTTGCAAAGCTATATCTTCATTTCTTCATCCTGAACAGGGTCACTTGTAACCTTTCATGATTGTCTTTTCAAAAATGTATTTGATCAGGTGAAATCTAAGGTTATTCTTACCTTGATCTGAAGAATGAAACTAAGACGTAATTGATCATTTTTTCATTGATTCATCTTAAAATTGAACACTTTCTAATTTTTTTATTCATAATGTTTCATTCAATGATTGCTTCTGTATAGTCTCATCAATACTGTAATGTTTCTTTTGATATACAATAGTTAGTGTCTCTTTCTTCTTTCTTACATGTACATGCACATTTAGACAAACTAGTTAGAAAACAATAGGATTTTTGGCCTCTCTTGTGTTCCATGGTATTTTCTTTTCTTTCTTTTTTTTTATCTTCATCCCAATTTTTTTCTGAATACCATGAGCTTCGCGAGATACTACTTTCTCAATTATGATCTGTTAATTTGATGTGCCTTAGTCTTGTTGTCTTCAAATGATCCATTTTCTTGAAACTAGATAGCACATGAGTACAAGATTAAACCTTGAGCTCAAAAATGATATCTTTTCTCTTTTTTTTTTAGGTATATTGTATTGTAGCCGTTGGATTATGTAGAAGATAATCTTGATGGAGCTAGAACTAGAGAAATGAAGACCAGAATAAACCCAAGGCAATGATGGGTTTCTTCTATACTCTTTTTCTTTTAGCTTTATGCACATGTATATTTTATTTCAATAATCATAAGTTACATCCCATGGACTTGTGTGGGAAACATTGAATTTCCTCATGAATAAATGATATTATTTTTGTAATTGAGTTGTGTACTTCCTTTTACTTTCATCTCTTATGATATGTAATGATTGTACAATGAATTAAACAACTCAATAACATACTTAATAACACTTAATCATAGGAAATGATCAAATTGAAAATACCTATAACTTAATAATGAACATTTGCAACCTGCAATCAACAACTCTATTTGCTGCTATGGGATGTAAAATCCCACATATCATGTGATTCCTCCTTCATCAAGGAAATGCATTGGTCCTTTGGGGATTTTTGTTTCCTTGCTGAAGACAAACATGGAATGACAACATATGTGAGGTGTTACATTCTGTAACAACACACATAGCTACAAATTACATGTTGTTAATCAATTACTGTAACTAAAAAAACATTGAAAACTATATAAATTCCCTTAGTTAGGTCCATCCCATAAATTTTTATTACAATGAAAACAAAGTTTCGAGTTGCCCATTTTTGTACAAATGCAAAAATTGTCAACATTTCGGTGATCCTACAGGAAATCCATCTGCTAGCTTGTAAAATCAATACCTTGCTCTTGTCCATTAGGCATGGAGTCAAACCATATAACCAAAATCTACCCTTTTATAAAAAATAAACCTTTCTAAAAAACTAAAGTTGGGAAAGGATTTGGTAAACCAGATCACATGCATGAATGCACTTATTAAAATTGAAGGTTGCAAGTGTGCATGAAATGCACTTATGTAAAGGAAAATCCTACTTACCCTACTCTAACCAATAGAAAACTGAAGCTAAACAAATCCTAAAACAGGAAGCAAAAAATAGCTTCCCTTTCTCAAAAACGAGGCCATGAATTCAACTTGGAAAACAAGTAACATGAAGAAGTTTGAAAATGAGACATGTACCTTAATTTTGTTCACAAGATCATTCTAATAGCTGAGAAACACCTTTATCTCATCCGGAAGATGTTCTGAGAGGTTTTGGGGTTGATCCCTGAGAACATGAAACCCTTCTTTGTGGTCCAAAATAGGTGTGAAATCTGGTACTACTCTAATTAGCTAAAACCAGCCAAGTCCGGATAGGACATGACTAACCATTGGTAAAATGATTTTTTGATTTGATTTGTTCCTTTGATTTACATTATCTAACTGATTTCATTTACACCACTAAGTACATTCTAAAGCTTATCTGAAAATTATTTTTCTTCATGAAACTTCTCTTTATCCTCGGGTACCTTTCTGAAACTGTTGTACCTTATCGGTCATGACATACTAAAACTGATCTAAGGGATGTTTTTACTCAAGATACTATACCAAAAATGTCATAACCTGATTCAGCCACTTGCTCATTCTAACCCAACACCAAATCTATAAAATCAAATTCATCTCATTTTTTGCATAAGATTTGATATACGCAATGTTGTTTCGACATATTCTTCTCTAAAATGATTCTTCCAGAAGAGGAAAGAAAGGATCTACATCCAAAGGAACTTCCTTCTCTTTTTCAAGTGCAGAAGAGACCTTAGCAACAAGAGGCTATGTATAATGGAAGATGAATGATGAGAATTGCAAAATCAGTGAGTTCTAAAGGTTGTTCTTCACCAATGTAATCTTCCAAATCGACAAGAAATCAACCTCTTCAAGCTTATTTTTTCATCTATCCTGATTGATTTTATCTCTTCGTCATTTAGAATAAGGTCTGTCAAGATGAAAACATGTTGCTCATGCACCAAATCTATTGATTCATTATCAAATTTGACTTGAAAATCCTCTTCATTTGAAGCTGATTTTACCTCTTTAGATGAGACTAAAAGTTGTGATGAATCATTGACCGGTGTGAGTATGGTGCCTTCATGCACACTACACTTAGAATATGTAGATTGTTGATCATCTTCCACCTTTTTTTGATCTTCTACAAAATTAACGTATACCTCTTGCATGTGTTCTTTCTCTAACTCTGGAATATGATTAAACTGAAACTTTTCAACCCATTGTTGCATGTTCTACAAAAAATCCAACCTATTATTTTCTTCAGTTGGCTACCCCTCCTTGATGATATTATGATTTTATCCTTCATGAATTGGTACTATGGAAGGAGGAGGAGGAGTGGGCTTGATTTCAGCTTGGACTAGCAATTCTTGAACAAGAGACTGAGGTTCAAAGTCTATATTTAGAATAGTAGTAGAACAAAAGATTGGAAATGGATATTTTATTTCAGTATGTGATTATGGAATAGAAAGAGCAGAATTTACAATAGCCTAATAATTTGAAAAATGATGATTACGGGGTTCATTTTAAGAAGAACTCTCAAAGAAATTACTTTCGAAACATTGGCGAATCTCAAAAATTGACTTTCGAATCCTTGGTGACTATACGAAAAAATGTATTGTGGTAAAGGTGATTTCATAGAGAGCAGCTTTTTTTCCTCATTTCACAAATTTTTTCAGGGTAGGTTGCTTAGAATTTTCCATTGGGTGGGAATTCGGTTAGATAGATTGGGGGGTTGGGTAGGTGAGGTTAGTCTATTAGACGGTAAATGGTTGGGCGGGCAAGTTGGATGGGAGAGGATTTGGGCGGATATTGGATGGGTGGGGTTAAACAAGAGGCGTGGATGGTTGAGGTTAGACAGGTGGGATAGATGGGTGAGGTGTTAGATGGCTAAGGTCCAGGGGGCAAGGGTTGGATGACTAAGGGTTGGACAAACAGGGGTTGGATAGGCAAGGGGTTGGTCAACTAAGTATTGGATAGGTGAGGGTGGATGACCAAGCGTTGGACAGTGGGTTGGAGGGGGAGGGGTTAAACGCCTAAGGTTTGGAAGGGTGAGGGTTGGACTTTCGACACTCAAAATTTTCCTCCGTAATTTCTATTTCATTAATGTATGTATTAGGAATAGGATGTTGTTAAGTATAATTAGAGAGAGCATCGATGAAGATAATAAAGGCAATTATACGGTGCCACCAATAATGTGGAGTACGGTAATAGTCAAAGTACAATAGGAATGTTGTAAAAAGTAAATATTTGTCGTAAGTGGTTCGGTAATGTTAAAATGTCAAAGTTTGGGTAATTAGAGAAGTAGTGTCTACATGATTAGGAATTAGAAATATTATATGGTAATAAAGACAAGGAGTGAGGTCATAAATATTTTGTGTATTTTATTTGTAAAAATTCTAAAAATGTGGAACCCATGTAAAATGATAAGGTTTATCTTATCTTAATGAGATAAGCTTACATGTACGAGATAAGAGTTAAGGTATGGAATATGATTTGTCGAGTGGATTTCTTATCCTATCTTAGAGATAAGATGGATAAGCCTGGAAGTTCTATAAATAGAGAGGCCACCCCCTCATTTAGCATAGAAGGAAGTTGTGAGAAATATTGTAGGAAGTTTGCGAAGGAAGCCATCAGTTTAAAGGTGTGTTGAAGAAGCCATTAAGAGGTGTAATTGTAAAGTTTCTCCCATAGTCTTGGTGAAAGGCAAGTGAAGTCAATAACACTTGAAGTACCTCATGGGTGAGATTCAGAATAGTTTCATGTTAATATTATAATTTATTTTGATATTTTAGATTTGTCATCATTCGTCTTATCATAGTCGATGGTATTCTTGTGTTATGTTGTTGTTTTGTTTCCAGATTACATCCACCAAACTAAAGGATGTGCATTAGTAAATAATCATAGCACGAGGAGTTCGGTGAAGAATTATCATAGTGCCGGATTGGTGATGACATTTTGGTTCCGTTGTCGGGACCATTCCTCGTTGGTGGATTTTCTGGAGAGATATTCCCACTTAGTCAAAAATCAATTAGAGGGTAACCTTGTTTTTACTGTGCATAGTAGTTACCATGGTAAAGTCATTTTTGCCATGAATAGTAGTTACCATGGTAAAGTCATTTTTACCTGGAATAGTATTTATCGTAGTAAAGTCACTTTTCACCATGAATAGTATTTACCACAAGAACTTCACTTTTACCGTGAATAGTATTTACCGCAAATAACTTCACTTTTTATCACGAATAGTGTTTACCACAAGAAAGTCGGTTTTAAAGCAGTAAGTCAAGTTTTACCATAGTTTACCGTGGTCATTTCTATTTTACTGTAGAAAGGTGTAAAGTCACTTTCTAGTATAGTGATTCCAATTATTTGTACACATAAGTCTTGTTGATTGTACTTGTGAGTTGGTATTTCATGGTGGTTACTTTTGAAAATGGGAAAGATTCCTATTTTTTTAGCTCAATCTAATGAAGATGCTTCTTCTTTCATTCAAGAGTTTAAGCGATCTTGTATTTGTAATGGCCTTATAAGAAGGGAACAATGGACTGAATTTTTTCCTACCTTTTTGGATGGTTCAGCACTTAGGTGGTTTGAAACACTAGGTGATAATGTGAAAAATTCATGGGATTTATTAACTGAAAGTTTTCTTGAAGAATTTGGTGAACAACAGAAATATGCAGATCTCATGATCGAGATCACAAAGCTATCCCAAGGAGAGAAGGAGAAGATAAGGGATTATCATGCTCGTGTTCTGTAGAGCTAAGGAGGAAGCTCGATGCCCAGATCGGAAGGAAGGACTAGCGGATGGGTTGATGAATGGCGTGGATAATCACCTCGTAAGCACTTAATTCTTGGGATGAAGCCAGAGATTAGACAACGAGTGAAGTATGACCGCCCAACTACCATTGAACAAGAAAAGGAGATTGAAAGAAGGCAAGAAGAAAGCATGGAAGAGGAGCCCAAAGAAATTTTTGCTAAAGTAGAGCCTACACCAAAGACCTTTGGTCCAGAATCCACAACCACTCCCAGTGAGCACAAATATTTCTCCTAATACATCTACGAGTATGAAGATCTCGCTCAAAAATATGGGTCGATTAACTATTAATCTTCTTCAAGGAAAGGAATTTAGTTCTCGGGAGGAGATAGAGGTCCAAAAGAAATATTTCGTAGTCGTTTGTTATGGTTGTTATAAAAATGGTCATTATAAGTATAATTGTCCAGATAGAGCTTCTACAACGGTAAAGGAGATAATGATAAAGGAAAAGCACTGTGAATTCTTTTGATGTAGTAGATAAGAGCATAAATAATGAAGTAGATGTGTTTGTAACAAAAAGAAAGAAAGAAAAAGATAATCAAGATGGAAATGATCCTAAGAAGATGAAATAAGAAACTAGTAAAAACATAGGAGAAGAAAGTTGGGTGTGCAGGATTTTCTAATTTCACGGGAGCAAGGACCATACTCCATCTTGGAAGATCTGTCCAAAACGCCCGCAAATATTACATATGGTCAACTCTTGGCTATGTCTTCGAGAAGAGGCGGGAGTTGCGAAGTGGACTCAATGCTCGACGAAGGAAGGAGGTTGAGGTCCCCTGTTTTGGATGCAGAGGCGGATCCCTATGCTCCACAAGTGAGGTATTATGTAATGGTATTTCAATTCATGATGTCTTAGTTGATGGAGGTGCTGTAGTTAATGTAATGACCGAGTCTCGTAATGAATATGTTGGATTTAAAATTTATCGCCCTTCAACACTTATGTTAAGGTCATTAAATAAAGGAAAACTAAACCAAGGTGTAGTTTCAAATGTGGCAATATCTCGTTATGGGTGTGGTATGTGTGGTAGACTTTCGGGTGATGAAAAATGGTATTTTTGCGTACCCAACACTCTGGGAAGACCATGGCTAAGGAGAGTTCATGAAAGAAACTACTGGAATGAAGGTTTCATGACACTTGGACGTGGTAGAGAGAGGGTGAAGATAAATGTGATCCTCGAAATTATAAGGCGTAACTCGTGGATTCAAGTGATGAAACCGATGATTGGACATCCTTTGATTACTCTAGTACCATAAAGAAGTGGACACCGAAGATGAAGAAAGCGAGGTGGATGTTTCGGTCATGGATATCCTTCCAACCACACCAACTCATGACCCCATAAAATTATCTGAAGAAGAAGTTGATGATCGTCTCCAACAAATAAAGATTGGTGATGTTGTGATGGAGAGTGAGAAGGAATCCTAGCTCCAACTCTTTCGAAGGTACATACACCTATTCACTTTTGATTACAAGGAACTCCATCAAGTAAATTGGGTAGAACATTCTATTGAGCTGGTAGATGGTGCTAAGCCCATAAAGCAAATGCCATATAGAATGAATCCTAATTTTTCCAAGACTGTAAAAGAAGAAATAGATAAGTTGTTTGATGCAGGATTCATATTTGTTGTCGAGAATTCAGAATGGGTTTCTCCCATTGTGATCTCAATAAAAAAGAATGGGAAGCTACACATTTGTGTTGATTACAGGAAGCTCAATAAGGCAACAAAGAAGGATCATTACCCTCTTCCATTTTCAGATCAGATCTTGGACGAAGTAGCTGGCTAGGAGTGCTATAGTTTTGCTGATGGATATAACGGCTACAACCAAGTTCGTATAGTAGAGAAAGATCAGCTGAAGACCACGTTCACCACTCCTTGGGGAACGTTTGCTTATAGAGTTATGCCTTTTGGGTTGTGTAATGCTCCAGCAACATTCCAGCGTTTGATGAATAAGGTGTTCAAACCCTACATTGAGACCTTCATCAGAGTATTTCTGGATGATTTTTGCATCTATGGGAGCAAGTTGGACCACCTGCACCAAATAGAGACATCATTTCAAAGGTTAGATGAAGCACAAGCCTCACTAAACCCTACAAAGTGTGTCTTTGGATGTTCTAAAGGTGTTTTGTTAGGGCATTGTTATCCGAATCACAAGACCCCTATGCATATACTTAAACTCACAAGTGTGATTGGATAACATGGGTACTATCTCCAAGTTGTGGGACTTGCTACTTGAGATAGACCTCCGAGGAGAAAGTCGGGTTCTTGCTCCTAAACTACCCGCCACAATCTACTCTAATGTAGGATAAGCTAACTATTCTAATCTAAATTTCCAAGGCACCAGGGGAAAGAGAATGCATAAAATGAAATCCTAAACTAAAGCGGTGATACACCGAGTAAAAGGAGGATGTGAGAGTAGTCTCCAAATGTGTGAAATATAGAGGCAAAGTGCACATTAGAAGAGGTGATGACAGCTTCTCCATAATCTAGCAAAATGCATTCACAGAATATTCCAAGCACACACAATGATAATGAATTCCTGCAAGAACATAATAATAGACACAATATTCTTGTAGAAAGATAAAAGGGGCAAGAAGAATGCAAAAACACAGCAGGGGAAGATACATCCACAAACTTGTATTTTATTGCTTCTGGTATGCATGCATTCGATCTATTACAAGATAAGGGCCTGGATCACCATGTAAGGAGTCCACTACAAGGGCCTACAACACACTGGCTTCACAAAGCAATTTTGACAGAGCTTTGCTACCCAAAAACTCTCCCCTTTACAATGAGCCCAACACTCCAATTTATAGAAAAAATGAGAAGGAAAAAGAAGGGAAAATGGAAATCCCAAAATCTGTCCTTCAACCACCTGTAAGAGGCATTAAATTGAGTGAAATGGTTATAAATTACTTGCAAAATGCTCCCCATACTGTCCCATGTGCTACAAAGCAGAAAGGATGATGACCATGCCTCTTAATTGCACTCCCGAAACTACCAAATAAAACACCTGTTTTGAACCCGGCCACGTTTTCTTAAAAATCTCAATCAATATCTGATCAAATCTGAAATTTCTTGATTCTTGTGCATCGACTCAGAACCATGATTCCAAAAGTACCAATTTTGTGTGATTTCGTTGAGAAATGCAAAATTTATGGCCTTCGAGTGCGGCGGCTATTTTGGGTATGGCAGGTGTTTTCTATCATTGACGGAATGAGCATTGATGATTGGAGCCGAATATATTTCTTTCATTTAAATATATCTACCCTCATTAAAATTAATAAATCTAGTTTTTGTGGCATAGAGGACGTCGTGCTCATTTCAGAAAGTCCAATTTTGTGAAAATCGGAGCTCGGAGTCAAAAGTTATGGCCGTTTGAAGTTCCACGGGTCAAATGTTGACTTTTCTCCTCTGCCTTCAGCCGCTTCGGCTTTTCTCGTCCCACACGTCCCTCTGTCCCATTTAGCATAGTGTTGAAATTTCCCATTTCAATGAATCGCGATTCACGTACTCATGGCTTGAGATGTCCCATTTGCTTTCAGACTGTTTGGGACAAATTTTCCCGATTCGCCGGTTCGGCCGGTTCGCGTCCTTTTGTCCGCGCGTCCCTGACTGAAAGTTCTCATTTCAGCCAATCCGGCCGGTTCACGTACTTCGTGTACCTTCGGCCCAACTGTTCCGGGCTGCCTTGACTCATTTCGGCTGATCCGGCCGGTTCGCGATTTCATCCCAAGCGCCCGGATCACTGTTTAATTTGTTAGTCAATTTTTTAACTTTTCGGCCAGTTCGGATCTCCGCGTCCCGCGCGTCCCTTTGTCCCGAATGTCCCAAATGCTGCGCAGACCGCCTGGCGGCCTTTCGGCCGGTTCGCGTCCAGATGTCCCTTCTGTCCCGACTATTGCAAGGACCAGGACTTAGCCATTTTTCATGATTTTTTCTGGCCCGAGCTTATTTTTTGCAATTTTTTCACATTTTCTCAGAACTTGCTCCCTTCCTCTTGGGACAGGGAGTTAGAAAAATATGAGGGGACCCTAGAAACATGACTTTTCACCCTGAATCAATATAATTGCTTGGGACTAAAGAATTTGATGCATGTTATCAAAATTACCTTGAGGGGTGAATTTTGGATAACGAGCATGTCAGTATCCAGAGATGGTATTGGTTTTGATTCGATAAAGTTTTAAAATCAAAGATTTACCATTTCCTCTTAATAGAAGTAAGTTGAGATCATTTTTAGGAAATGTGGGTTACTATAGAAGGTTCATCAAGAATTTCTCAAAGATTGCACTGACCACTAACCCAGTTCTTGAAGAAGGATGTTACTTATGAACCAGAAATAAAGCGCATGAAGCTTTTGGACAATCAAGGAAGCCACGGTGTCTTTACTGTTTTGAAGAATCCAGTTGGAGCAAGCCATTCATTGTGTACACTGATGCCTCAGATGCAGCACTAGGAAGTACTTTGAGCCAAAAGGATGAAAATGGGAATGAACATCCAATTTACTTTGGGAGTAGACAAATGAGCAGTGTTGAGGTAAATTATACTGTAACTGAAAAAGAGGCTTTGGCTATCATTTTTGCTGTAAAGAAGTTTAGAAATTACTTGCTAGGCAAAAATTTCTAGTTGTAATAGATCATCGTGCTCTAAAATATATTGTAAATAAGCCTAACCCATCGGGAAGGAACTGCTAGAAGAATTCTACAATGGTACATGTGGAGGGCACTTCTCTGGACAACTTATAAAGCAAGAAGGATCTTGGATGCGAGTTATCACCGGCCCACTCTTTTAAAAATTGTTATAATTATTGTAAGACATATGATATTTGTCAAACACATGGTAACCGTAAGACTTCATCACTCCATTATGTCCTATTATTCCCCTTGGTCCCTTTGAAAGTGGGGAATAGACATTGTAGTTCCACTTCCAACTACATCACGCCAAAATAAGTATATTGTAGTTGCTACGATTATTTAACCAAGTGGGTTGAAGCTAGGCCATTGAAAACAACTTCCATGGATGAAGTGGCAAGGTTCATGTATGAACGCATTGTCACCGATTTGGTTGCCCATTAGAAATCAGTAATGATCAAGAAATCCACTTCATTAATGAGATGGTAGAATCCTTAGTCAATAAGTTTTCTATTAAGCACAAGAAGGCAACAACATACAAGCCAAGCACAAATGGACGGGTGGAACGAATAAATTTTGTGTTGTGTCAAATTCTAGCAAAGATGATGCCTTGCGGTACATAAATGGGATAAAAGGATTCATGTAGCATTGTGGGCATATAGGCAACATCAAAGTTAGCAACAGGATACTCCCCATTTCAGGTTATCCTATGGCATTGATCCAGCTTCTTCCTATTGAGTTTGATATTCCCATTGTGAGAGTTATGAAAAATGAAAGGATGGATGAAAGTGATTCAAGAAAAGAAAGGTTGGTACATCTTCATTTGCTAGAGGAAATGAAAGAAAATAGCAAAGGATACAAGCCATAAGAAGAAAATGAAGCGAGAAGGAATACTTTTATCAAAAGATCCGGTGGTCTCCATTTCATGTGAATGACTTGGTTCTAGTATATGATTCCAGATACAAAAAAGAAGACAGAGAATTTTTTTCCAAAATGGATGGGGCCCTACAAAATAACAGCTGTGCATGAAAATGGTATGTACTGACCTGGAGGAATTGGATGGCACTCCCATTACGAAATGGGTCAACCACGACAAGTTGAAGATTTTCCAAGCACTTAATAGTCTACTCCGAGGAAAGAGTAGAAGCTAGGAAGGGGAAGATGTCGACACTAAAATTTTCCTCCGTAATTTCTATTTCATTAATGTATGTATTAGGAATAGGATGTTGTTAAGTATAATTAGTAGTAGCGTCGATAGAAGATAACTATTTGTCAAGATTGCCGCCAATAATGTGGAGTACGGTGGCAGTCAAAGTACAATAGGAATGTTGTAAAAAGAAAATATTTGTTGTAAGTGGTCCGGTAATGTTAAAATGTCAAAGTTTGGGTAATTAGAGAAGTAGGGTCTACATGATTAGGAATTAGAAATATTATATTGGTAATAAAGACAAGGAGTGAGGTCATAAATATTTTGTGTATTTTATTTGTAAAAAGTCTAAAAATGTGGAACCCATGTAAAATGATAAGGTTTATCTTATCTTAAAGATAAGTTTACATGTACGAGATAAGAGGTAAGGTATGGAATATGATTCGTCGAGTGGATTTCTTATCCTATCTTAGAGATAAGATGGCTAAGCTGGAAGTTCTATAAATAGAGAGGCCACCCCCTCATTTAGCATAGAAGGAAGTAGTGAGAAATATTGTAGGAAGTGTGCGAAGGAAGCCATCGTTTAAAGGTGTGTTGAAGAAGCCATTAAGAGGTGTAATTGTAAAGTTTCTCCCATAGTCTTGGTGAAAGGCAAGTGAAGTCAATAACACTTGAAGTATCTCATGGGTGAGATTATATAGATTTCATGTTAATATTATAATTTATTTTGATATTTCAGATTTGTCATCATTTGTCTTATCATAGTCGATGGTATTCTTGTGTTATGTTGTTGTTTTGTTTCAGATTACATCCACCAAAATAAAGGTCAGTGCATTAGTAAATAATCTTAGCATGAGGAGTTCGGTGAAGAATTATCATAGTGCCGGATTGGTGATGACAGGACAACCAAGGGTTGGATGGTGGGTTGTATGAGTGAGGGGTTTGACAACTCATGGTTAGATAGGTGAGGTTGTGATGGTCAAGGATTGGATGGTGGGTTGGATGGGAGAGGGCGTTGGATGCGTGAGGATTTGATGGATAAGGGTTGGAAAAACAAAGATTGGGTAGTGGATTTGACGAGTGGGTGGTTGGATGGCTTATGGTTGGATGGTTAATGGTTGGGCAGGTGGGATGGACGGTAAACCATTGGTCGGCTTATTGTTGGATGGTATATGGTTGGACGCGTAAGGGTTGTGCGGGTGGGTTAGACGGTTAATGTTTGGTCACGTGGGTTGGGTGAGTAAGGGTTGGGCCGCCACTGCTAGCCAATATTTTTCTACCACATATCCTTTGAACCATACAAACCCCTATAAATACCCCTTCAAGGTTGAATTATTCACTTTTCTATGAAAATTTCTAGTGCTCTGACTCTCTGAGCTCTCCAATCTTCAAACTTCTCCCAAATTTTAGCAATGGCTAGCACCACATCTATTCCTACACCCAAATTTCAATACAAAAACCTCATGTGCCCACAGATTATAGCTCTACTAAGAGCAAAAGACACACAAAAGGATTGGGTTGAAAACTCATAATTTACTGGGCTTGTGGACATGCCCCAATTCGATACTGATACTTCAGTCCTTGATTACCTTCTCACCTCTTACAACGAGAATGATGGTAAATTTTTTGTTCTCCTCGTGCATCCGAGACATCGTCAAATTTCTTTCTCAATTGAACCCAAGGATGTACATCAGTTAACTAGTTTACCATTTGAAAATAAGCTAGTCGTTACTACAAAGGTTGTTCTCACAGACGAAGACAAAAAGTTTTGGAGTCACATTATAATGTACAGGTTGATGGTAAGTTTATTGTTTTCAAATGATTTTGTTCTTAACATTACTGGACCACCCAAGGCTCTAACATTTCTTCTCTATTATTGCAGCTCCTCTTAATCATTCATCAAGAGGCCTTCTTCTACAAGGTATTGCAAACAAATTCTTTATTGTAGTTGCGTCACTTTTTCAGAAAGGATTGTTTTACATGGCAGATCTACTGTAGACATTCCATATTGGGAAGTTCAATATTTATTACGGACACTAGTAGGGAAACAATTCAATTGGTGTAGTTATTTGTCCAACAGAATAAAAATAGATATCTCCCATGCCCGCAAAGCCAACCAATCTGATAAATCCAGGACTGTATTCTCTTGTTGCAATTATATTCTTGCTTTTTATTATGAAGCGTACTATGAAATTCCACAAAATAAAATTCCAACTGCAATCAATGATCAAATGATTGGTCTTACTCTCGAAGAACAACAGGTAAGTTGGTAACAATTACTTTTAATGTTTACTTGTTCTAAGGATTTCAAATTCAATATTTTTGGATAAAATAATAAATGTGTGATTTTGTTTGCAGAGAAAAATTATAGCTGCAACATCTCATAAGGAGGCAATTGCTAGAGGTAAAGCCCTCTAGAGGTCTCTGTTGATTCTGACATGGATTCAACAGAATCAACACTAGTAAGACCTCCTCATCAAAAGTGACCTGGGGGTCGATATGCGCAACATGTTTACCATCACATTTAACTTCAGGTATGACGTTATCTTTTTTATAAATAACTAATTCAAACAATTAATATAGATTATGTATGTACTACTATATTTTAATATTTCTACTGTTCTTTTATACATTTATTGTATTCAAAAACTACTGAGTTTGATGATGAAGATCAAACTCATTCCAGGTTTGAAGATTGAAATGTCATGATTGTGTCTCCGTCTATGCAAGGTATATTGTAATGTATAATATATAGCATGTTTTGTTTCCTTACAATTTTTTAGCATTTACAAAGCACAATCGTAATATTCTGACAATTTTTTGTTTGCTTTATGTAGGTAATGTGGCATCTGGGCACATTTCGCTTGCAAGGAGGCCACCAATACCTCCAACACATCCAGTCCAAACAAAAAGAAGAACTACAGGAAAGAATATAAGGTTTCCTACAGAGTTAGCAGGAACAGTTCATCCTGCTACCACAAAATTTCCTGGACTATCACTAGGTGGTGTTTTAAGTGTAACAGCCACACAAATTTTCAACAACATCACCCTTAATGAGGAGTATTTGGGCTTTGAAAGTAGTGATGCTAGATAAGGGTAACTATTTTGACACCCACGATATGATTCAATCTACTCCGCCTCAACCACAACAAAATGTGCATGTAATATAGGGTAGTGACTCTCCTCCTCCTCTAAGAAATGCTCCACAAACTAATGATGAAAAGACACATTTTATTTTAGAAAATCTGATATCAAATAGTATGGGGGCAACAATTCAAGAGGTTGTAATGTCTGATGTGGATTTGGTGCGGTCTTGGGAGAAGAGAGAAAAATTTTTGATAAAAGAAATAAATACACGATACCATAATCATGCTAAAAGGAATTCATTGTTCACTACCGTAGAGAGCCAACTAGCATGGTAGGATGTTTTGCTAAATAAATCTCAGTTAGGTACTATTTCATATAGTAATGACTACAATGATGAAATTATCGACATAATGCTAAACATGTTGGATAATCTCAATCTTTGAAGCATAGGCTTACTACAACAAATGGGCCAAAGACAAGACAAATGTCTTAATAGCAAATACTAAAAAAGAAAAAGGTGTTGTGAGTGGGCTTCTAGTTTTATATGCAAATTTCCAAAATCCTTATCTTATATGCACTGCAATATATTTTTTCATTTTATCTAATACACTAATAATTAAAAATTTTGTGTTTTGTAGGCAAAATATGAAAATTTAAAGAAATAAGCAACTATTTTTGAAGCACATTTGAAGAATGCCTGCAAAATCCTCAATTCATTTGCACAGTTGAAGGAAAAACTCATTGTTATAAATAAACAAAATAATACATTGAGAAGGATAATAAAGGAGCATAAGATGGATCCAGAGGTCTTACTTAAGGAAAAGATAGATGTGGATGCAACACTTTTGTCTACAGGAGATGTAGCAAGGGAGGAGATGAATATTCTAGAGAATATCAATACCATAGCATGAGATCTACAGGCATCAGGAGTTATAGTTGATAGCTCTGCACAGATGCAGCAAAATCCTCCACCTCTAATGCAAGAAAAAGAACAAGCCTCACCTGCAACATAAAATAAGATATGTTAGTAAAGTTCACCATGTGATAGGTGTGTTGTCACAATTCGAAACTGGCATAGGAATTAAAAGATAGTGGCCAACCCCTTTTTAGTTTTTTATTCTGTGTGGCAGACGTAAGGACAACTATGATTTTGAATCATAGGTAGAAAAGAGGATGACCTCATAATGTGTCCTTATATGACAAAACTTGTCCTAAGCTTTGATATGTTATGACAACCCCTTTTTTGTAATTGTATTGGCTGACAATGCTTTATGAATTTGTACTTTTCTTCATAAAGTAATCTGCCAGGCTCAGTGGCCACATGAGAGATAGATTTCAAAAGAACTTTGGAAATTAGAATTGTACAATGTTATTATATGTTGTTAATACAAACTATGTTTCTTTTTTATTGTTTACGTAAATCTTGCTTAAATTTACATGATTTTGTTTCTTTAAAATATTTACGTTTCAAATGGAAAAGGATCAAATAAAGACAAATATAATATTTCATTTTTTGAAATTTGTAATCTTTGTATGAAATACATCAATATTTAAATTTATTGAAAGTTGCTTAAATTTACTTGATTTTGTTTCTTTTAAATATTTACATTTCTGATTTGTTACACATGTAAATTAAATCAATTAATAGATATAAAAGACAAATGTGTACTTATTTCACTTTGAAATTGATAACTAAATATAAAACACAAATGGGATAATTGAAACATATAATGACATTGTTCCAATAGAAAAGTTGTAATCTAGGTGAATTGGAACAGTCCTAGAGAAACACTTTCATTTGTGTCTTGGAAATCAACTGTAGCATGATCTGTTGATTTTCCTCGATCCCCTGGGTTAGGAAAAATATTACTAACTCCTCTTCTTTCTACAAGTGAATTCCACAATGCCAGTGCTCTATCATAAGGAAAAGACTCCACTGAGTAACGTGAAACATACAATCTGAGACAAATTTCTAGATTCATATCCAATCTATTTTGAACTTTGGACTTTAAAAAGGATAATGCACTGAAAACCCTCTCATCTTCCACTGAACCCAGAATCATTGTTTGGCAAAGCTCATACAAATTTATATACTCGCTCAAATCTTCACTTAGAATACTATTGGAACAAATATCCTTCCAAATCCTTTTCATGGCACTGTAATCCTGTGGGTTTTGTAGAAGTTGAACTTGTTGTATCATAGTATTAGCAAAATCCATTGACTATGAACTAAGTAGTTTTATTTTCAAAATACCTTCTACAGAAACTCCATTTATCTCTACAGTCTTAGAGAAATGATCAGTTAGATCACCCATATTTTTGAGAAATAAAGGACTGATAGATGTGTGTGGTTTGCCACCTGAAAAATTCTAAAACTGTGGATTTACAACTCCCATTGCTTCAAGAATTTTATCATTTTTGAATCTTTCCTAGATCTCTTTAGCTAATGATTCAAAGATCTTTCTCAACTTATTCCTAGTTTCCATTAATACTGCATCATATAAATTTCGTGTCACTTGTACTTCTTCTATTTTTGAGTTAGGCATATCAACTCTTTTTTGGAATGTATGAAGTGGAATCTCTCTTCCATGTGTTGTTATACACAAATGATCATGTATATTGTATTTTAAGAAGCACCAGAATTTTTCAAATCTATCAATGCATTCTAGTTTTCAAAAGCAGCACCCTGAAAACTACCATCAGAAATATATAAACTTTCTAAACTCCAGCAAACATGTCTTTTGAGTCTTATGAAGTCTGTAATGTAGAAAGAATGATCTTGTGCATGCTTCATTAAAATATTAAGCTCCCTCAACATGGGAAAAATACCGCAGAGTGTGAGTAAAGTTTCTATGTCAGTTAGATGACACAATAGATCTTTAGCTTTATCTACATCCCTGTGGTATTTAAACATAAATCATATCAGTGAAGGATATTCATCAAATATTCTACACGCAGGTTCATACATAGATATCCATCTGGTATCTACATCTTTGAGAAGTTTTTTTCCCTTTGTTAGTCCAATAGAATTTTTTGAAATTCTAAAAATCTCTTCGGATTGCTAGAATAATAGGCATGCAAATCACATATCAATTCCTCTACTTTAGCTACATTTTCAAATGTGCTCACAATTTTGTAGGTGAGATTCATTCTGTGAGCCATGCAGTGGACAATAACCATATACGGAGAAATAGCTATCTGAAGTCTAACACACAGACCATTTCTTGCTCCCTGCATTACAACTGCACCATCGGTTCCGACACAAAATAATTTTTTTGCAATGGAAAAGTCATCCATTCCAGTGATATCCTTCAGATTTGACAACACCAATTTATATATATTTTTAGAATTGCAATTCTCAGTCATTTTATGAATTGCTAAGAGGTGTGGAGTCCTTATTTCATTAGCAAATGTGTAAACATGAATACATATCCATGAAGTATTATCGATTGCAGTAACCTCATCTAATGAAAGGGAAATATAATTTTCCTTTTGAACACATAGTTTTAGATCCTCCTTTTCTACTATAGATAGACATTTTGCAATCTCCCAAGCCATTGGTATCTAACCAATGAGATTGAGGAACGTTCTTTAGACCAATAACTTGATACAACATTTTATTTTCTCGAAATCTGACATCGGTCTTCCCCTTTTCATTATATGAAATACGGTAGAAAACTGAATACCCTTTGCTTGCATTTCTACCTCCATATCTTTTCTCAATCTGAATACTATGGTCCCATGTTTTTCATTTATATATTTGATACATTTTTGTTCCTTTTCATACTCTTCTGTGTATTTGACATGTAGACAATCTTTTGCATCTTTCCATTTATGTGTTTTGACTATGCTTCCATCCTTTAGCTTTTGGGAAATGTACATTTTCCCACAGTGCTTTTCAATTGTGTCTAGTTTGAGCTGCATCATGTGCTCCTTCCCCTATTTCCAACCACATATTTTGCATCAACATTCTGTTGGAACAACATTACAATTTTCAGTGTACACAGTTCAATAAAAGGATATTTTGTAGCCCATTCGAACTGGAATTTTCTTCCAATTGTCTAGTTTTCCCTCTTTCTTCTGACATATTTTATTTTTTTCTTGGGATTTAAATTCTACATCTGAGCTTTCAATAGGAATATTTTGATTCTCATGTCTCCTTTTCCTAGAAATAGAACTCGGAGTAGAAGCTTCCTCTGCTGGTGTACTTTGAGAATTCGATGAATTTTCATGTACTTCTAACTCATCAAGGGACGAAATGTTTTCCTCAACATATAATGGATCATCGATATCTATAAATTGATTATTCTGGGAAGGTATTTCTGAAACGTCTACAAATAATTCTATAAAATTGTTACTTATTTAGTATTAATTTTATCTACAGTTAAATTTTTACAGAGTAGAAAGAGTTCCAATAAGAGTATGATAAACATAATTATTAAATTTATAAGATTAAATAACCAAGTAAATAGCAAGTGCCACATACCGATATTTTTAGTTGATGCAGAAATAGACTTCGTTTTTTGTGATTTTCCAAAATAGCCAAGAAAAGTATTTGCACCCTTTTTTGAACTGGCTGAATTTGTAATCTTCTTGCCCTAATTTCTAGTATCCATGACTTCTTACTACTTAGGCCCTTAGGGTTGGACGGTCAAGGGTTGGATGACTGAGTCACTGAGTGGTTTGATGGATCACGACAGAGGGGTTGGACACCTAAGTTATTGGACAACTTAAGCCTTATGGGTCGATGACTTGTCAACATTAAAATTTTCCTCCGTAATTTCTATTTTATTAATGTATGTATTAGGAATAGGATGTTGTTAAGTATAATTAGTAGTGGCGTCCAATAGAAGATAATGGTGCCGTCAGTATGGTGCCGCCAATAATGTAGAGTACGGTAATAGTCAAAGTACAATAGGAATGTTGTAAAAAGTAAATATTTGTCGTAAGTGGTCCGGTAATGTTAAAATGTCAAAGTTGAGAGAATTAGAGAAGTAGGGTCTACATGATTAGGAATTAGAAATATTATATTTGTAATAAGGACAAAGAGTGATGTCATAAATATTTTGTGTATTTTATTTTTTGAAAAGTCTAAAAAAGTGGAACCCATGTGAGATGATAAGGTTTATCTTATCTTAGAAGATAAGCCTACATGTAAAGGCAAGAGTTTAGGCATGGAATATGATTTTATGGAAGATATTTCCTATCCTATCTTAGAGATAGAGTGGATATGCCTGAATTCCTATAAATAAAGAGGCCACCCCCCTCATTTAGCATAGAAGGAAGTAGTGAGAAATATTGTATGAGTAAGTGTGTAAAGGAAGCCATCATTTTAAAGGTGTGTTAAAGAAGCCATTAAGAGGTGTAATTGTGAAGTTTCTCCCATAGTTATTGTTGGAAGGAAAGTGAAGTCAGTAACACTTGAAGTACCTCATGGGTGAGATTGTAACAATTTCATGTTGATATTATAATTTACACTTATATTTCATATTTATCATCATTCCTTTTTATCATAGTCTATGGTATTCTTGTGTTATGTTTGTTGTTGTGTTTCCATATTTCATCCACCAAACTAAAGGCTATGCATTAGTAAATAATCATAGCATGAGGAGTTTCGGTGAAGAATTATCATAGTGTCGGATTGGTGATGACATTTTGGTTCCGTTGCTAGGACCATTCCTCATTGGTGGATTTTTTGGAGAGATATTCCCACTTAGTCAAAAAACATTTGGAGGGTAACCTTGTTTTTACTGTGCATAGTAGTTACCATGGTAAAGTCACTTTTTACCGTGAATAGTATTTACCGCAGTAACTTCACTTTTTACTGTGAATAGTGTTTACCACAATAAAGTCAGTTTTACCGCAATAAGTCAAGTTTTACCATAGTTTACCGTGGTCATTTCTATTTTACTGTAGAAAGGTGTAAAGTCACTTTCTATTGTAGTGAGTCCAATTATTTGTGCACATAAGTCTTACTGATTGTACTTGTGAGTTGGTATTTCACTGTGGTTACATTTAAAAATGGGGAAGATTCCTATTTTTTCAGCCCAATCTAATGAAGATGCTTCCTCTTTCATTCAAGAGTTTAAATGATCTTGTATTTGTAATGGCCTCATAAGAAGGGAACAATGGACTAAATTTTTTCCTACCTTTTTGGATGGTTCAGCACTTAGGTGGTTTGAAACACTAGGTGATAATGTGAAAAATTCATGGGATTTATTAACTAAAAGTTTTCTTGAAGAATTTGGTGAACAACATAAATATGCAGATCTCATAATCAAGATCACAAAGCTAGCCCAAGGAGAGAAGGAGGAGATAAGAGATTATCATACTCATATTCTAGAGATAAGGAGGAAGCTCGATGCCTAGATATGGAAGGAAGGATTAGCGGAGATGGACTAATGAATGGTGTGGATAATATCCTCTGTAAGCACTTCATTCTTGGGATGAAGCTAGAGATTAGACAATGAGTGAAGTATGACCACCCACTACCATGAACAAGAAAAGGAGATTGCAAGAAGGCAAGAAGAAATCATGGAAGAGGAGCCCAAAGAAATTGATGCTAAAGTAGAACCTACACCAACACCTTTGGTCCAGAATCCACAACCACTCTCGGTGAGCACAAATATTTCTCCTAGTACATCTACTGAGTATGAAGATCTGCTTAGGAAGATGGGCTAGTTAACTATTAATCTTCTTCAAGGAAAGGAATTTAGTTCTCGGGAGGAGATAGAGGTCCAAAAAGAAATATTTTGAAGTTGTATGTTATGATTGTTATAAAAGGGGTCATTATAAGTATAATTGTGTAGATAGAGCTTCTACATCATCGGTACAAGAGATAATGATAAAGGAAAAGCACCTATGAATTCTTTTGATGTAGTAGATAAGAGCATAAATAATGAATTAGATGTGTTTGTAATAAAAAGAAAGAAAAAAAAAGATAATCAAGATGGAAATGATCCTAAGAAGATGAAAGGAGAAACTAGTAAGAAACATAGGAGAAAGTTGGGTGTGCAGGATTTTCTGATTTCACAGGGACAAGGACCATACTCCATTTTAGAAGATCTATCTAAAAGGCCTGCAAATATTACATATGGTCAACTCTTGGCTATGTCTTCTAAGAAGAGGCGGGAGCTGCGAAGTGGACTCAATGCTCAATGAAGGAAGGAGGTTGAGGTCCCTATTTTGGAGGTAGAGGCGGATCCCTATGCTCCACAAGCTGAGGTATTATGTAATGGTATTTCAATTCATGATGTCTTAGTTGATGGAGGTGCTGCAGTTAATGTAATGACCAAGTCTGTAATGAATATGTTGGGTTTAAAAATTGATCGCCCCTCAACACTTATGTTAAGGTCATTAAATAAGGGAAAAACTAAACCAGAAGGTGTAGTTTCAAATGTGGCAATATTTGTTATGGGTGTTGTATGTGTGGTAGAATTTCAGGTGATGAAAAATGGTACTGTTGCATACCCAATGTTGTTGGGAAGACCATGGCTAAGGAGAGTTCATGCAAGAAACTACTGGAATGAAGGTTTCATGACACTTGGATGTGGTAGAGAGAGGGTGAAGATAAACATGATCCCTCGGCATCATAAGCGTAACTGTGGATTCAAGTGATGAAACTGATGATTGGACATCCTTTGATTACTCTAGTACCAATGAAGTGGACACCGAAGATGAAGAAAGTGAGGTTGATGTTTAGGTCATGGATATCCTTCCACCACACCGACTCATGAACCCATAAAATTATCTGAAGAAGAAATTGATGATTGTCTCCAACAAATAAATATTGGTGATGTTTGTGATGGAGAGTGAGAAGGAATCCTACCTCCGGCTCTTTTGAAGGTACATACACATATTCACTTTTGATTACAAGGAACTCCATTAAGTAAGTTGGGTAGAACTTTATATTGAGTGGTAGATGGTGCTAAGCCCATAAAACAAATGCCATATAGAATGAATCCTAAATTTTCTAAGATTGTAAAAGAAGAAATAGATAAATTACTTGATGTAGGATTCATATTTGCTATGGAGAATTTAAAATGGGTTTCTCCATTATGATCTCAATAAAAAGAATGGAAAGCTACACATTTGTATTGATTATAGGAAGCTACAATAAGTCAAAAAAGAAGGATCATTACCCTCTTCCATTCTCGAGATCAGATCTTGGACAAAGTAGTGCCAGAGTGCTATAGTTTTGCTTTGATGGATATAGCGGATACAACCAAGTTCGTATAGTGGAGAAAGATCAGTCAAGACCACGTTCACCACTCCTTGGGCAACGTAATTTCATATAAAGTTATGCCTTTTGGGTTGTGTAATGCTCAGAAACGTTCCAAGCATTTGATGAATAGGGTGTTTGAACCCTACATTGGGAACTTCATCGAGTATTTCTAGATGATTTTTACATCTATGGGAGCAAGATGGACCACCCGCACTAGATGGAGACAACATTTCAAAGTTTAGATGAAGCACCAGCCTCACTAAACCCTTACAAAGTGTGTCTTTGGATGTTCTAAAGGTGTTTTGTTAGGGCATGTCAGATCCAGAGATGGTATTGGTATTGATCCCGATAAAGTTTCAAAAATCAAAGAGTTACCATTTCCTATGAATAGAAGTAAGTTGAGATCATTTTTAGGCCATGTGGGTTACTATAGAAGGTTCATCAAGAATTTCTCAAAGATTGCACAACCACTAACCCAGTTCTTGAAGAAGGATGTTATTTATGAACCAGGAAATAAGGCGCATGAAGCTTTTGAACAACTGAAGAAAGATTTGGTGTCTTCACCTATTTTAAAGAATCCTGATTGGAGCAAGCCATTCATTGTGTATACTGATGCCTTAGATGTAGCATTAGGAAGTACTCTGAGCCAAAATAATTAAAATGGGAATGATCATCTAATTTACTTTGGGAGTAGACAAATGAGCAGGACTTGAGATAAATTATACTGTAATAGAAAAGAGGCTCTAACTATCATTTTTTCAGTAAAGAAGTTTAGAAATTACTTGTTAGGGCTGAAATTTATAGATGTAATAGATCATTAGGCTCTAAAATATATTGTAAATAAGCGTAACCCATCAAGGAGGATAGCAAGATGGATTATTTTTCTTCAAGAATTTGAATTTGATATTATAGATAGGCTAGGAAAGAAGCATGTCAATGTAGATGCACTCTCTCAAGCCTATGATGGTTTAGGTTCACCTTGTGATGATGATGATTTCTAGATGCATCATTGTTATCCTCGACATAATCCCTAGTGAATACATAGATATTTGGAATTATCTGAATGAATTCAAGTTTCCTGATGGTGCCAATGCAAAGACTAAGAGGAAGATTACTCAAGCTAGTCATCCATATTCTATTCTGCATGGAGTATTATTTCAAATAGGACCTGATGGAAAGTACAAGAGAGCAGTTGGACATGATCAAGGGAAGGAGATGATAGAAGAATTCCATAATGGTACATGTGGAGGACACTTCTCTAGACAAATTACATCAAGAAGGATCTTGGATGCAGGTTATCACTGGCCCACTCTTTTTAGATATTGTTATAATTATTGTAAGACATGTGATATTTGTCAAACACATGGTAATCGTAAGACTTCATTAGCTCCATTATTCCCTATTCTTCCACTTGGTCCCTTTAGAAAGTGGGGAATAGACATTGTAGGTCTACTTCTAACTACCCCACGCCAAAATAAGTATATTGTAGTTGCCATAGATTATTTAACCAAGTGGGTTCAAGCTAGGCCATTCAAAACAACTTCCATGGATGAAGTGGCAAGGTTCATATATGAACGCATTGTCACTACTAGATTTGGTTGTTCCATTAGAAATCGTAATAGATCAAGGAAGCCACTTCATTAATGAGGTGGTAGAATCCTAGTCAACAAGTTTTCTATTAAGCACATGGAGGAAACAACATACAAGCCAAGCACAAATGGACAAGTGGAATGAACAAATTTTGTGTTGTGTCAAATTCTAGCAAAAGATGTAGCATTGCAGGTACATAAGTGGGATAAAAGGATTCATACAACATTATGGGCATATAGGGCAACATCAAAGTCAACAACATGATACTCCCCATTTTAGGTTGGCTTATGGCATTGATCCAGTTCTTCCTATTGAGTTTTATATTCCCACTGTGAAAGTTATGAAAAAGGAAAGGATGGATGAAAGTGATTAAGTAAAAGAAAGGTTGGTGGATCTTCATTTGCTAGAGGAAATGAGGGAAATAGCGAAGGATACAAGATATAAGAAGAAAATGAAGCAGAAGGAATACTTTGATCAAAAGATCCGCATTGGTCTCCATTTCATGTGAATGACTTGGTTCTAGTATATGATTCCAGATACAAAAAAGAAGACAGAGAAAATTTCTTCCAAAATGGATGGGGCCCTACAAAATAGCAGTTGTGCATGAAAATGGTACATATCAACTGGAGGAATTGGATGGTACTCCCATTACAAAATGGGTCAACCATGACAAGTTAAAGATTTTCCAAGCACCAGCTTCAGAATGTCCATAAGATTCCACTCCGAGGATGGAGTAGAAGTTAGGAAGGGGGAAAATGTCGACATTAAAATTTTCCTCCATAATTTCTATTTTATTAATGTATGTATTAGGAATAGGATGTTTTTAAATATAATTAGTAGTGGCGTCCAATATAATGGCACCATCAAGTATGGTGCCACCAATAATGTAGAGTACGGTAATAGTCAAAGTACAATAAGAATATTGTAAAAAGTAAATATTTTTTGTAAGTGGTTAGGTAATGTTAAAATGTCAAAGTTGGGAGAATTAGAGAAGTAGGGTCTACATGATTAGGAATTAGAAATATTATATTTGTAATAAGGACAAAGAGTGATGTCATAAATATTTTGTGTATTTTATTTTTGAAAAGTCTAAAAGGTGGAACCCATGTGAGATGATAAGGTTGATCTTATCTTAGAAGATAAGCCTACATGTAAAGGCAAGAGTTTAGGCATGGAATATGATTGGCCGGAAGAGATTTCCTATCCTATCTTAGAGATAGGGTGGATAAGCCTGAATTCCTATAAATAAAGATGCCACCCCCTCATTTAGCATAGAAGGAAGTAGTGAGAAATATTGTATGAGTAAGTGTGTAAAGGAAGCCATCATTTTGAAGGTGTGTTAAAGAAGCCATTAAGAGGTGTAATTGTGAAGTTTCTCCCATAGTTATTATTGGAAGGAAAGTGAAGTCAGTAACACTTGAAGTACCTCATGGGTGAGATTGTAAGAATTTCATGTTGATATTATAATTTACACTTATATTTCAGATTTATCATCATTCCTTCTTATCATAGTCTATGGTATTGTTGTGTTATGTTTGTTGTTGTGTTTCAGCATTTCATCCACCAAACTAAAGGCTGTGCATTAGTAAATAATCATAGACGAGGAGTTCCCGGTGAATAATTATCATAGTGCTTAGATTGGTGATGACAAAATCGGGGTTGGATGACACTGGGGTCGGGACGGCTTGGGGTTGGGTGGATAAGCTGTTGGATGGCTAATCAGTTGGATGGGTAAGTGCTAACCATTGGACAATAAAGAGTTGGATGGCTAGGTGTTGGATGAATCAATGTTTTGTGGATCATAGTTTGATAGCTAAGAGGTTAGATGACTCAAATTTCAGAGTTATATGGGTTAGGGTTGGATGGCTCAGGTTTGGATGGCCCACTTTGTTGGACGAGATCAAAGTTGGATGGCTCGAGTTGGACGGATCGAGTTGGACGGCTCGAGTTGGATGGCTCGAGTTGGATTCTGCGGAGTTGGATGCCTCAGAGTTAGATGTCTGAGAGTTGGACAATATGGATTTTGAATTTTCTTATGTTTACTTCGGTGAATATGCACACGATATGATTTAAAATTATGGCGAATTACATTCATAAGCTCTTATATATGTGTAAAATTTAGGTGAAATGAATAGTATAAGGGACATTTTAGTCAAATTTTTTGGTGAATAATTCGGCTATGAACCACATAATATTTGCCAATTCAAATTTCTATAATCCTTGATTTTTGTGAGTTTACAAAAATTTGCCACTAAAATTTTCCCCTGGATGATTGGTTTGCATTGGTGGTAAGGAGGGTATATGGGTAATGGATTATGATTGGGAAGGTATGTTGGAACATCCCATTAATAGGGTTCCTCAACCGAATTCCTATCATTCTCCACTATTTCCAAAGATAAAGAAAAACTAACCATTTGATTAATAGTTTCATGCATTACCTCAAGCCTTTGTTGCAGAGACTAAACCAACTAGGTGTATTGCCTCCCCATCGATAGGGATACATAAGACCAGTTGTTTGGAATGCAATCTTTGCATGAGATTCACTTTCAGTACTTCCATGATCTACTCCATTTTATGATTTTTTCCTTCAACCTCTTCATCTTGTGAAAAAACTACATAACCTTCTACGTAACCTTGGTTTTGGATAACATAACCATTGTCATATTGATAATCATATTGATGTGTAGGGTTTGGGTTATGGGGATATTCATTTTGATATGGGTCATAATGTTAATTTGACTCGGAATATGGATGATAATATTGTGGATATGTTGGATACAACTCTTAGATAGAAGCATTCCACTGAGGAATTGATGTCATGATTTCATGACCTCATAAAATATGTGAAAATGGAAAAATGTGTTTGCTAGTTATGAAAATGAGCTAAAAAAATGAAATAACATATCCGTATTTCCACTGAAAAATACCTAAAAATGGTAGGTGAAGAATTTGATGATGAAAAACGTTACACTAGTCTAAAATCAAATTTACGGAGTCACAAGATGAGTTTTGCTTTGAATTTTCAATTTTCGAACATATAAATACTATTTCTTGTCCAAAAATTGGTATGCATGGTGTTTGATCTTCTTGAATGATGAAACACCTTCGAAAGGTAAAAATTGAATCTCTGTGATGTCCCACAAGGTGTACCAAAATTGTTATCTCTCATAAGCACACCCTGGTTGAGGGATAACAACAAGGGTTCTAAGATTTCTTTATTCCCTCACTTCTATAGATACAATGGAAACACCTCAGGTATGTGGGTATAACTATTATTGAGGTGAGTCTCTGGTATCAAGGTTGGTTCCTTATTGATGTATCCTAAACTAATTTTTGGGATTTTTAGATTTTTAAGGGTAAAAGATTGTTGTAACTGAATTTAAAATTGGGTGATACACCAAAATCATTAAGGGATTTGATTAAATACATGCAAAATAAAATGAGAAAAAATTATAGAAGCATGAACCAATGGGTTTCAGAAAAATTCTAAAGCAAAACACTAATGTGTTGAGGGATAAATCAAAACAACATAGCAAGCTAACATGCACACTGGTACTATACAGAAAACACCAAATTTGCAGCAAGGTAAGATAATTAATTTAGGGAATTAACATTCGCAAGAGATAATAAAAGATAAACATCATTGTAAATAATTGGAAAGGAAATAACTGGTTCTCATTCAAGGGAAAAACTTGAAAAAATATGCTTCAACACTCCTACATACAAAAAGTCCTCCTTGTGCTTTACCAATGCACACAATATATAGAAAAAATAATTTCACCCAACCTCGACTAAAAATAGGCTGTAGTTGGTACTTACCCATGCATATTATTTTCATCCATTATCATGAATAAATAAAGGAATAACATAATCATGTAGTTTACAATGAGGCAATAATAACCTTAATTCAAAAAAAATAAACTTAGTGAAAGTGTAGTTTAATGCTATATTTTATAACAATAAATAACTTGGGTGAATAAATTAGCTAAAAATATCCCTTGATTGCTATGAAATTCTTCTCCAATGCAAGTGCAAGAAATTTTTATACCTATAGTATGATTAAATTAATCATATCACTTTTGATGTTGACACTGTGTTGTCTTTAATTGCATGATTAAAACAATCACTTTGTCCTCTTGTGTGCCGCTAATTAGTGTGACATATGTACACTTCACATGCATATCATAATAATTTGTGGAAAAGTATGCTCTTTTTTCCTTTAGTTGGAAAAATAATTCACCTTTACCATGTGGGGACCACCTGTCCATGTGCACATGCTGAAAATAAAATCCTCCTCTCCCTTGTATGAATTTCCTTTAGTAAGATTAAGGTATATTTTTGCAAAATTTAAGGTAAGAAAAATATTGACCTTAACATATAAATCATTTTCTTCTTTGACCTTAGCATATACCTTTATTCTAATCATATTGATCACCTTTTGATTATTTTAATATAGACTAAGGTTTGGTGTAATGATTCGGATCATTTGATTTGATCATGCATAGTAGTATGATTTCAGTCCCTTTTGAATATTTTGTGGCATCAAGGTTTTAAACCTTATAAGGTTAAAGAAAATAATATTAATTCATGGGGTGGACCTTTCCCATGATTACTCAATGCTTGTAATGTGATGTCATGGAATTAATGTAACCCAAAGCCTAACCAGATGGTTAGATCAACTCGTGGTTTGTATAACAATTGCTGATTTGATCTACACCATCAATATCTATATTTAATTTATCTTTATCGGTCGATTCTAACTCCTGGTGATTTATGCATTTAATAATGGCGTAGTTATTCTTAGTTGTTGATATGTGTACTATTTCATTTTGGTCGTTGATCCCGTAGTATGGTTATTTGGATTACACTAAATTTAATGATTCGATCAACTATAATTATCTTTATATTGTGATAACGGGCCATCGATCTTAAGCATGGTGGTTAGTTTGTGGTTGCAATGCACACCATTTGATTTGTAATGACTTCATTTCCATTTTTGATCTTAACTCCCGGGTCGAGATAGGTAAATGCGAGGTTAGTTGAGTTGGTAAAACAACTCAAACTTAACTCATTGTTCACTTTGCATTTTCCATTTCGTGGGTGAATCCCTAGAAAATTTGTCATTCTCGCCATTAATCTCTACGATCCGAGTTGATTTTTGGTATTCTTTAGCCTCGCAAGTTCGATTTCGCACTTATTTTGTAACTTTGAGGCTTTGGCTTTGGAAGATTTGGTTGTTTTCCTTCCATTTTTTCTCCTTTCGAGCTTTTTAACTTTTGATGGTAGCCATTATTCGAAGGTGACCGTACGTCGGAAAAGCGACAAGCGAGCGTGAGAATCTACAAGTGACTCTTCCGCGTACCCGACCTCCCGAGGTCGTGCCGAGACAGCCGGTGGGGATGGAATACAGGTAGTATACGGATAGACTAGTTAGGTAATCTAATATCTTCGACACACACTAATGGAATCTGCGAATCTAAGGCAAAGAAGGCCCTTCTAACCCGGGACCAGGTGAGATAGATCAATTAGTAAGGATGACCGTCGAAGGCTCCAATCAATATCGAGCTCTGGCATGATTCGATCTATGGGTTGTGGTATATGTGGGAATGACCGAGATGGTTTCGTGTATTTCTCCGATAGGGTCATATGGTGAATATAGTCAACTCTATGGATGATTCTCTGGCCTAGTCCGAATTCTCTAGCTTCGTTAGCTGTTATGTCCAGTAGGGATAACTGTTGGATGATGATAGGTGGAATTGGGGTAGACCTGAATACCAAAGTACGTAGGCTAGCGTCTATATCGGATTGACCTGTGGACTCGTTGGGCTGTGGGGTTTGTGGATCACAACCGTATACTCTCTGTTGTTGTGGTCCTGTTATGGTCATACGCGAGATCAAGTTCTAATCCCTAGTATCCAGTAATCGTATGCTTTCTCAGCTTCTATGTTTAGAATCAGCAGTTGTGTGATTTTCTCAGAATACCTCACAGGTGTTCTAGCAACTTGGATTCTTAAGCTGGTATCTATGTCTACGAGGGTGTCTCCAGCGTCTGGCTGTGGAACTAAAGGATCACACCCGAATATTTGTCCTCTTTCGAGCCCTTCTACAGTCATGTGGATATTTTCTAGGGTAATCTGTAGTTTGGCTGATTTGACCAAAACGTGTGTGCTTGGTCGTCCTCTATGTTTAATCCTCTTAACTGTGAACTGATCAGTTGTAAATCTGTGGTTGTTCGGAATACTTGTATCCTGAGATTTTGGTCTATGTCAACTATCGCTGTGACGATGTTTGGTTGAGGCACGATTGGCTCAAATATATATTCCCTGGGCTCTTGAGGTCCCGTGATTGTCATACGAAACAAAATGTAATCTAACTGTAATGAAATAAATTCTAACTACGTGAAATAAATCTAACATATATAACCTTTATCTTTCTAAGAAATATTCTAACAATTCTAAGAAAAACAAACTATTTTAAACGTATCTAGAAATAATAACTAAACAGTATTTAAAAACAGACAAGATAACCGAGTGTGGTTATTTGCCTGTGCGATTTGTAGAATTATTCTAAATAAATAAAATAGCCTGTCTAATCTACCTGCAAGATTCTCGATCCTACCTCAGAAGTGAGGAGTGAATCATAGCCTCTCAGAAACTATCAATCCCCACAGCTTCCCTGGCAATATCGAGAATATAATGAAATGAAATAAAGCAATTTAACTACTCTATTTAATATGAATCTGACTAGAACTTTGAAATTTAAAACCTGGACTCCGCAGAACAGTGGCGAATCCGATGGTGTGCATGTGATCTCGTCCCCTCAGTATGGTCTCTTCGTTCTTTCGTGTTCACGTGGATCCAGAAAAGCGTGTGATGCCAGCACCGATAGGAGTAGATTTTGGGATAAGGACAGCTCAGAATGCAGACCGAGAATGCGAGTAGGAGAGGGATAGCGCAAGAGTACAGAGCTTGGCTTATGCGATTCCTAGCGGGATTTTACTGCAAGTCATGCAACATGAAGTGACCAGAACCTTTGACTATCCTATACGAAGAGCAAAACCTGCAACTTTAATGGCTTCCTAAGCTATTTCGTTCCAAAATAAAGACACTGCTTGCACAAGTTGGATATGTGGCTTACCAATGCTGAATAAAGCTAACCAGGTATACAATGAATTGAACTAAGAACTCTAAGTCACAGTAAAACAAATTTACAACAAAAGGAATTTAGAGGCAAGCTTCTAACCGGATTGGATGGAGCAACAACACTGCTTGCACAAGATGGGTCTGTGGCTTACCAACAGCTGAGCAATGCTAAACCAAGTATGAAGTAAACTATGCTATCAATCCTAAGCAAGCTAACCAAAATACTAAAAACCAGAAGACTCTAACAAGGAAAAATGGTGATCAAAACTCCAGCTCAAATTCTTCACACAAACTCAGCCAAAATTCAGACCAAAATCAGACCATTTGCATGTACACAAACCATGCATTTATAGGAATTCAAACACCCAAGAATCAAAACCAAATTGAACTCCTAAACAATAAACAAAGGAAAAACACTGTTCCAGGGGACCAAAAACATTAATGCATGCTCAAGTCGGAAAAGAAAAGCTGGTGAAACGTGATATTTCACGCGGGTCGTGCCAAAAGGGCGTTCTAGAAAACGCGCCCAAGACCGCCGCTCTACTCAGGGCGGCGGTTACAGGACCGCCGCCGCCTGTTCGGGCGGTGATCACGAGACCGCCGCCCTGCAGGGCGGCGGTTTCATCACTGAAGATCAAAAGGGGCAAGAAAAGAGGGAAAAAGGGGGAAAAAAAGGACACGGTAAGCTAAGTGGGGTATGCGGGATGTTAACGCATATACTCCAAGAGCTCTTTCTCGGATCCCGAACACCTTGCGAGGAGACCTGTATCATCATTGGGGCATTTATTACACCATTCCGCAGTACAGTACCTTACAATTTTGGGTACGTACATATTGCCCCCTCGGAGAAGCGTTTTAGCCATGAAAGGGCATAAAACGGTGGGTCCGAGTATGGCAGTCCCGAAATGGGGGGTTTAGAAGTTATACCTTACACGTCCGTGTGTCGAAATGGTGCCATCCGAAATTCCCGCTACCTGCAAAATGAAAAGAGATCTCAAGTGCAGATAGATACAATAATTTGAAAAATAAACGCTAAAATAACAGGGAAAGAGGATGTACCATTTGTGCGGGGATAGGAACTTACCTCCGTCAGCGCTCCGAACCTGCGAAAAAGTCATTTTAAGACGAAATAGAACAATATATATATGAAAGTGGGCCCATTTTCCTATTCATTTGCGTGAGTTGATTTGATCGATTTTGAGCTCTGGGACCCACGGTGACGGTTTCTCGCGTGAGTATAGTCGAAACGTCCGCAGTGAGATCGTGATCATGCCTCCACGTGCGGAACGCCACCCCACGAGATCACAGGTTGGTTTTCTTCAATTTTGCATTTTTCCCCCTTCAAATTTGAAATGGCAAATTATTTGTAATGGGGGGGTTATTTTTGAAAATGTTTGGTTCAAAAGGTCCATCTAGGGGGGGCGCCTACTGGGTAGGCTCTTTTTTTTAGCTAAAATGGTCTATTTTTGCGTTTTTTGGACTTTTTAGGGTTAAAAACCCGCGCGGGTTTTCGGACCACGACCGCCGCCCGGCAGAGCGGCGAAGCATCAAGACCGCCACGATCGGGGTGGCGGTTACAGACCGCCACCTTAAAGGTGACGGTTCTGTAACCGCCCCCCTGCTCAGGGCGGCGGTTTTGCACAGAATGCAAAAGAACCTCTTTTGAAAACTTACACTTGTATTTTTAGCATTTCTATATGTTTTTATGATTCTCTTGATATCGTTTAGATACTAACTTGCTCTGTTTTGTGTGTTTTTGGGTGTATGTAGGCAAAAGAGGAGTATATCAGATGGAGCCGGGAGAGAGAGTGTGACTGGCTGCCCGGGGTACTGGATGCCCTTTCGCCAGACGAGGAGGACACGTTGCAGAGGGCCGGCATATTGCGTATATCGCGTGTGCCCCATGTTACGCCATCGAGTCACATCCTTTGTGACTTGTTTTCTTATTGGGATGCAGATCGGAACACTTTCCGACTGCCAGGGGTCCGCGGTGAGTGGACTATTACTCTGGAGGACGTTTACCGTATTTTGGGGGTCCCGATCATCGGGCGGAGACTCACACTGGAGACAGCAGGGTCCAGGGCACAGATTGCACAGTGGGCAGGGTATATGGGGGATGCAGCTATTTCCACGGGGCCGAAGAAGGGAGTGAGAGTTAGATCCATTCCTTCTTTGCCCATCCCCGTATTTCGACAGGCCATCATGGGGATCCTTGCCTCGAGACTGATCGGGGACAAGGGAGGGGATACATTGTTATACTGCTGGGCTCCCATCATTGCACAGATAGAGGGGCATGGCCGGATATACGCCTGGGGTGCAGACATTTTGGGGACCACCTATCACGACTTATATAGGGTGGTCCGTTTACAGGGACAGTCATTGAGCCACCCAACTCTAGTCATGAGTTGGGTGTATGAGCATTTTATTCCTTATGGCAGAGGCGTGGAGGTGGCAGATCCTGGGGCTGTGAGGGCAGCCGGGTGGTCGAGATATGTCGGTGCATTTAGAGCACCTCACCGGCCCAAGAGCTTCCCTCACCACAAAGAGATATGGAGGCCACTGCAGTACCAGCTCATGGCCGGCATTTGGGGGAGAGAGACTCTCACATTGATTTCTTGCTCCACCACAGGCAGCTTATTGGCCGTGTGGGGACGGTGGAGGTACATCCTTTCAGCAGAGGTTCCTCGCAGCTGATTCGGCCTCCCATATGTGGGCATGCTTCCTCCAAGAAAGCACCGCGGTTTACGTGATCAGTTCGGGAGGCTAGAGGGGGGCCTAGAGGCCGTGGTTGGACAGTGGTCACCCCTGGTATTCCTATTGCAGCCAGGGGGATAGTTCGGGCCAGAGGGAGAGTTGGTGCGCCTCGGGCACCTTTACTTCAGATTACTGTGGGTCCTGCTCATAGTAGCGATGACCCTATAGATATTGACTCTGATTCTGAGGAGTCCACAGAGGGAGGGTCGGAGGAGCAGATGGATGAGAGTGATCCTGAGTGGCATGACACTCAGGATATCATGCAGGCGGAGAGGGCGGAGCAGAGCGCAGAGAGAGAGACTCTGGTTTCCGAGGAGCCACTCTCCCGGGGCCATGGTGGAGATGATGAGTCCGTTGCGGGGCGTCATGTTGCCCCTACTACAGGAGCAGCTCCTCGGTCCGCAGCGGCATCTGCAGTGGGTGCTGGCCCTAGTGACCCATCTTGGAGGCCTGGTGATCCGAGTAAGTTATCCTCCTCCCCTTTCAGCGTTAGTTTGATTTAGGACTTGTTTTAACTGCTATCTCTCCTTATATTTGTATATTTTAGCCTCTTGCCTAGTTTCTAATTCATTTTTCTTCTTTGTTTGCAGAGACTGTTGACGAGTGGCGGGATCTCATCCGTAGGGTATGTACTGATTCTCTGATGATCCCTATGGATAAGACCCGTGCGGAGCTATCTGTAGATGCCGGGGAGCCCTCAGCAGCCGGCAGGCACACCGACGTCTTCGCTCCTGTTTGGCATGTGGCCAAGATGGTGTCGACTCTTCGTACAGAGTTGGCAGGCTATAGGACAGCCGAGCGTCTTATGAGGAGCCACTCTCATGGCGAGACCACGGCTGCTCCTCGGGACCCTGAGCCCTCCGTCCATTCGGAGCGCCAAGATAGCTTGAGTCCTGGCGAGGGCGCGCATCTTCAGCGGGATCGCTAGGGCCGAGGCCACATGGCTCTATGTATTTTTGTATTATAGA